>CAUDMG010003430.1:0-72500 GCA_958450375.1 Homarus gammarus | reverse complement strand
GCTGGAGACGTGATGTTGATCGGAAATTTGAGAGTGCCACTGTCCCTCTTGCTACGTGGATCTTAACTCCACTACAAAACATTTACTTCAGGATCCATGGCTTCGTTTCAGAGCAGTGGCGGAGGTCGTGTAATATTCGCAGGACTTTTCACAAGATGTTTTGGTACCTCACTTGTACTGTAGTGTGAAGGTCGTGATTTGCGGTTGTGTCTGACGCACACTGACTTTTCATCTGCCACGTGGCGTCGTCAAACTCAGTTGTAAGTGACGCTATCGATCCAGTGGCGTCGTCAAACTCAATTCTAAGTGACGCTATCGACCCACGAGGCTTTATCGACCTCATTTCCACGTGACACTGTCGGCTTCAGTGGGATGGCGGGTGGGACCTTACCAGTAAATGTGAAGAAGCAAGTGTTAACTTTCCCGACCCATGTCTGTACACTGAGCACTGTTCTACGCTGTGTATCAATCTTTTCGAATTTAAATTATTTTTATTTATTTTTATCAGTCCTCGATTGCTCACCAATTATTGCACTGGTATCTTGGTGGGAGTTTGCTGGTATATCCTGGTGGAGATGAGTTGAAGGTATTGGTATATTGATACTTATAATGAAACAGTTTGTTTAGCCAGAAAAATATAAATACAGAGTCGATAATAATAACAATATTGACATAGTTAAGCCAAATGAACATATCAGAATGTTACCACGATTATCACTTCGCTATTTATTTATTTATTTTATTTTATTTGTTTACATTTATATAATAAGTATGTACATATTTTACAGTGGAGTTGATACACATTAATATGATAAGGGAGAAAAGCAATACAACATGGGTTGTATTAAGGTGAAACAAGAGGACAGAGCTGTCAGTATCATGACTGTCTAGTCGGCAAATGTAATTATTGCAATGGTAATTTCTATCTACATGACAATTTCTGATATAACTGTTTAAGTGGTACAATAAAAGCAGGAATATAAAGTAAGTATTACAAAAAGTTATTACTTAGACGGAAGATATTATTTTAAGAACTGATTTAAAGGAAGGAAGCGTAGTCATTGATTGGATGGGTGGGGGTAAGCTGTTCCACACCTTCACACCATGATATTTTATGGAGGTCTTGGGACTGAGAGGAGCTCATAGGGCATAGGGGATGGTCTTAGTAGCTCTGGGTGTCTTAAGTGTATCTCTGATTATTCCGGAACTGGAAGTAATTATTGTCAAACAAGTGATTGACAAATTTATAAACAAATGTGGCACAACAGTAGGTATTAATATCCTCAAATTTTATAATTTTCAAATTAGCAAATTGTTCACTCGTGTGATCAGTATTTCAAGTTGGTCATTTTCCTCACAACTCTCTTCTATGCACTGATCAGGGGTTGTGCTTTTGTGGAGCTAGAGGTCCCCCATAGCGTGTGCCAGTGTATCAAGTCTTGGTAAACAAGATCATAACAGATTTCTTTCAATGCTGTAAGAGTGAGTGACTGACGAATGTGATAGAGGATGCCTCACTGTTTATTGACTTTTCTGTGAATGGCTTGTATTTGGTTTCTCTAGCTTAGCTTATCATCAACAATAGCCCCGAGGAATTTAGTATTTTGTTCACGTTTGAGGACTGTATTACCAAGGAAAGTTTTCCTTCTGTGAAAGATTACGTATTGTTTTTTGTTTTTCGAGGTTTAAGGTCAGTTTATTACGTTTACCCAGTTCTAGACTTTAGTTAATTCAGTGCTCATAGTTCTCATCAAGGAATGGAGATCTGAGTTGATGGTATAGAGATTGATATCATCTGTAAATAAGGTGTAATGTTTTTAGTGTGCTGAAGCGGTCTATATCATTTATGTGCAACAAGAACAGTACAAGACCGATAATGGAGCCTTGAGGAACGCCACACAAAATTGGCGAGGAGTCAGACTGATGATTATTATTGTAGACATACGGCTTCCTGTTTGAGAGATGCGAGGAAACCAATTGTGGGATAAACTCCTACTGCCGTAATGCTCAAGCTTTGAATGAAGGATGGTATGGTCGATGGTATCAAAGGCTGTAGAAAAGTCCAGGAATGTTCCGACTGTGAACTGACTGTCATTAAAGGAGTTTAAGATGTCAATACTAAAGGATAGCAGAGTACTCTCAATTGACCTTCTAGCTCTAAAACCAAAATGAGAGTCTGTGACGATGTTATTGACACTGCAGAAGGAATTTAGTCCATTACATGCTAGTTTATCCGATATCTTACTTAAGGCTAAGAGGACTGATATGGGGCGTTAATTCTTGAAAAGACCTTTATCCCCAGATTTTTTATAAGCTGACTGAACTTTAGCAATTTTCAGATTATCCAGAAAGACCCCCTAGAGAAGGAGGGGCTACAAATGTTCATTAGTATTTTGTCGTCGCCTGCTGCTGCATCTTTGGACATTTTTATGATGGTCAGTAATTCATCTGCCGTGACAGGGGATAAGAGCAGCTCATTTTGCTGTCTGTTTTGCAGGTAGGCTTTATATTCCTCATGGTGATTAGGGATGCTCTCTGCTAGATTTTTGTCAACATTGATAAAATAATCATTGAAGTGGCCGGTAACAAGGGAGGGTTCCGTTACAACTGTATCTCTAATCATAAAGGCTGAGTGGGCTTAGTGTTCCTCTTCTCAATAGAATTGATGATACTCCAGATTTTCTTACTGTTACCCGATGCTAAATATAGCTTATTTGTAAAATAGCTACGTGTGGCAATTCTAACTGCTTGAGTTACTCTATTTCTGATACTTAGGCAAGGATCACCGAAAGTTATGGGTCTTTTTCTAAATTTTCTTTGGAGTTTGTATTTTTCTTTTAGCATTGTCTTGATTTTAATTGTAATATAGGGTTCGGAAATAGATACAGTTTTTACTTAGTCTTGAGGGGGAAGCATTTATCAAAGCAATTACTGAAGATGCAAGAGAAGTTACAGATCACATTAGCTGTTGTCGGAGGCATAGACAAGATCCCACTTAGCATTCATTAAGTTGTTTTCGAATAGTATTAGATTGTTGGCGAGGTAATCTCTTTATTTGATTGTGACTTTACTTGACCTTTCAGATCTTGTGGCTGTCTTATACATGGCAAAAACTGGGAAGTGATCTAAGATATTGTTATAAATACTTCCACTTGCAAGATTGATAGGAGTGGTGTTAGTCCAGATAATTAATCTATCACAGTGGCAATAGGTGACAGTTACTCTGATGGGCTTTGTTATTGTGTTGAAGAAGAGCTTTTTTAATGGGCATTAGCCCATCCGGGCACAGGTCATTTTATAATGACCCACATCAAGGCCTGGGGAGCGAAAATATAGTAAAATAATAATAATAATGATATTAATAATGATAATAAAAATAATAATAAAATGAAATAAATAAATAACAATTATACAATTCTATTAATACTACTACTACTACTTTTTTTTTAAATGATGGCCTCCATCCTCCCCCAATAGCCACACCGTCGCCGCCATTTTATTGCTTTAAAATTAAATATCCTAATACATAAGTAGCTACCCGAGCTATGTTGAGTTAGTTGAGCTGCAGATCTATGCGGCATTCAGTTGACTGTTGCCTCATAGTCAATATCTGCAACTGTTGTCGGTTTTGCGGCCCATGCTCTCGTTCCCCTGAGGCAGAGCATAGCAGACCTAAGGAGAGAGAAGGACAGTCGACATCAGTAGTAGGTATTAGGCAGCTTCCAAACAGGGAGGTACTACCGCCTGGGAAGATATTGGAAGCATAATGTGTTGTCTATGGTAGACCCTGCTGCCACATGACATCAAAAAAATTGTGACCAAGTCTCAAGTTACTGATCTGACTTTCTGCCTCATTTACACACAATTGCAGGGTCTCAATTGTTTCACTTACTATTGATAACACAGGATACATATATTGTTTCTCACTTTTGATCTTTTTTTCATTTTTGTATTTCTTTATGGGTCTTTATTATTATTATTATTATTATTATTATTATTATTATTATTATTATTATTGCTATGTTTATTATTATGATTATTATTATTATCATCATCATCATCATCATCATCATCATCATCATCATCATCATTATTATTATCATTATTATTATTATTATTATTATTATTATTATTATTATTATTATTATTATTATTATTATTATTATTAATATTATTACATTTTCGAGCCCCCCAGGCTCTGATGTGGGTCAGTGACCTGTGCCCAGGTGGGCTAATCCCTTCAAAAAAAAAAAAAAAAAATCTTATCCAGGCTGTAACATAACTTCTGGGTTGCTGCTTCTGTTTGGATAACACCTCCGCGAGTCCAGCGTAGAAGCATCTTGCACCTGGTCCTATCCCACCAGAGGTTGTGAACACCAGAGGAGTGAAACTGCCTTGATCAACGTTCTGAATTCTCTCTCCTTGTGTTCTTATTTAGTCGTTCTCGTTCCTCCTGTGTGCAGCATCAAGAGCTAAGTTGCGGTGACATGCGGCCATGGGATAAAAAATCCTGATGTCGAAGAAGGCTCGTTGTACCCGCTTCCAGAGTCCTCAAGCACTGACATCAACATGGGCTTCGTTGGATGAGTTTGAAGTCCTATGTTGGAAATTCTCACTGTCCAATGGAAGGAGGGTCGGTTGTACCCTGACAACACGACAGATTTCCTTCAACATATTTGCTGTGAGATCCCTTCTTACTTCGTCATGCCTCATGCACATAAAGCCCCCTTTTTTGCACACCATGGCGTGATCGACGTCATAAGAAGAGCCACACATGCATTGGGAGGGCAAACCTTCTACTGGCCTACCGTACCTTAGAGCAATGGTATCTGTAAATTCTTGTTTATTGAGACTGAAACCATTTGCCCTTATCGGTAACGTAGATAACCAAACCAGTTCGAGGCGCCCACCTCCTGCACTATGGCTACTTTTTTTTCTTCAAATTCTGTGGTACTTGCAGCACCAGTTACTGCAACTTATCACTTTGGCCGTGCTGTCGTTCTGTCTTAATGGACCGTCGAATCTTGTTTACTTTGCTGGTATCAACTTCACCAGTTGCGTTCTGAGCTATTATGTGGTCAGTGAGGGCTGCCGTGAGCTTAACTGATTTTTGATGTTCAGTGGCAGCAATATCCTCTGGAATGGTCAATTCGCATTCCTCCCAGTACTACTACTACTACTACTTTTTTTCTTTTTTTTATGTGGCCTCCAGCCTCCCCCAATAGCCACACCTTCGCCGCCATATTATTACCATAATATTAAATATCCTAATACATAAGTAGCTATCCTATCTGAGTTGAATTAGTTGAGCCACAGATCTATGCGGCATTCAGTGACTGTAGCCTCATAGTCAATATCAGCAGCAGTTGTCGGCATTGGGAGCTCTCGCTCCCCTGAGGCAGAGCAAAGCCGACTGAAGGAGAGAGAAAAACTGTTGACATCTCATCCAGGCTGTAACATAACTTCTGGGCTACTACTACTACTACTACTACTTTTTTTTTTTTTTTTTTTTTTTTTTTTTTTTTTTTATCAAAACGTGGCCTCCAGCCTCCCCCAATAGCCACACCTTCGCCACCATTTATTTACCTTAATATTAGATATCCTAATACATAAGAAGCTATCCTATCTGTGTTAAAGTAGTTGAGCCGCAGATCCATGCGGCATTCAGTGACTGTAGCCTCATAGTCAATATCTGCAGCAGTTGTCGGAGTAGGGGCAGAAGCTCTCGTTCCCCTGAGGCAGAGCAAAGCCGACCGAAGGAGAGAGAAGGACAGTCGACATCTCATCCAGGCTGTGACATAACTTCTGGGCTGCTGCTTCTGTTCGGAGATCAGCTCCGCGAGTCTGGCGTAGAAACATCTTGCACTTGGGCCCATCCCACCAGAGGTTGTGAACACTAGAGGAGTGAAGCTGCCTTGATCAACATTTTGAATTCTCTCCCCATATGCCCTTCTCTTGTCGTTCTCGTTCCTCCTATGCGCAGCATCGAGAGCTAGGTTACGGTGACAAACGGCCATGGGATCAAAAATCCTGATGTCGAAGAAAGCTCGCTGTCCCCGCGTCCAGAATCCTCGAGCACTGACGTCCACACGGGCTTCGTTAGATGTGTTTGAAGTCCTGTGTTGGAGGATCTCGCCATCCAGTGGAAGGAGGGTCGGTTCTACCATGACGTCCCGGCAGATTTCCTTCAACATATTTGCTGTGAGATCCCTTACCTCGTCATGCCTCATGCATATGAAGCCCCCCTTCTTGCAAACCATGGCGTGATCGCCATCATAGGAATAGCCACACACGCATTGGGAGGGCAAACCATCTACTGGCCAACCGTACCTTAGAGCACTGGCATCTGTAAATTCTTGTTTGTTAAGGCTGAAACCATTTGCCCTTATCGGTAACGTAGTTAACCAGTTCGAGGCGCCCACCTCCTGCGCTATAGCTACTTTTTTTGTCAAATTTTCTGGAACCTGCAGCAATAGTTGCTGCAACATGTCATTTTGGCAGTGCTGCCGATCTGTTGTAATGGACCTACGGATCTTATTAACTTCGCTGGTGTCCACTTCCCCTGTTGCAGTCTGGGCTATTATGTGGTCAGTGAGGGCTGCCGTGAGCTTAAGTGAATTTTGATGTTCAGAGTCAGCAATCTCCTCTGGATTAGTTAGTCCCATCCCTCCCAGTCTTGGTGGAAGTGCAAGAAGTGTTCTTTCTACTGGGGTTAAGTCGTGGTGTTTCACTAGTGTGGGAATGAACTTGACACTGATTGCTTCTTCCAAAGGGTGGAGGAGGGGTCGGATCTCAGGGATGGTACGCATCAGGTAGTTCCAACGATGCTTGACTCCATGTGTGAATGCTGCAAAGGCCGCATGTGGCTCTGTGTTAGCAATCTCCGATAGAGCATGGATTTCGCTAACCCACTCATTCACCTTTCCCCCTACGTACTGGGTCTTGAAGTCCGTAGTGCCAATTACTGCGCCTAGATGTCTTTGGCCGTCCTTAGTTATTTTGACCTCACTTTCGCCGAAAACCTCCACAGCCCGATCATAATGATCTGGCTTCACGATGAGGAAGGATTTGCTGGCGTTTGGGTGGTACCCTATTTGTGGACCTCGCGATGTTACCAGGTCCCACCACTTTTTGATGTCCTCCACTTTTCCTGCTCCTGTGAGGTCATCAGCATATGCCACTTGTTTGACCCTAGTTGTTTCATACTTTATTTCTTGTTGGAGCACTGATAGGCCAATTGCATACATCGCCATTGCAACGGGGTCCCCCTGTGTTGTTCCCTCGGTCGACTGTAGGATGGTATCACCTCGTAGAGCCTTGTTGTTTACTATGTAGAGGTCTGAAGGATTCCTATACGAATTTTCAACATACATCGCAAAGCTTGGACACTTGATCTTGATGTTGTGCAGTGCCGCCTTGCGGTTGAGTATGTTGAATGCGTTTGAAGCATCCACCAGGAGGACGGCCTCACAATCACGCTGCTCAAATATCAATCTCATGGCGTGAATGGCCGCCTCCCCACCAGCCTGGTGGCCAGCACACACTTGTAGGTTCCCTGCTGCTGCCCTGACATCATCCTTTACCACCTCCTTTATACACTTTCCGATGATCCGCCTCAGCACTTCCCCCACCCCTATAGGTCTACATCCTGGTTTCTTTTCCAGAGGAATAAGGCGGCAGGCCGTCAGAGCCTGGAGGTGATGGCAGCAAGAGGATGCAAGCTTTCTTGCAAGGGTGGCAATGGCAGTGCAGAGATCGCTTGCTACAGGGCCAAACTTGTTTGTGCTGAGGATGACTCTCCAACCGTTTGCATCCAGACCTGAAGGGCCGGCTCCTCCTCGAGTCTTCAGTGCCTTTTTCCACACCATCTCCCCTGTTATTTTCTCGAACAGGACAGCATTTGGTGGGATATAGGCGCCCTGGAACCTGATGCCTTCATCTTCACTTGCAGGGGGATGTTTCTCTTTCAATAGGTTTAATGTCGCTCTGTTTATTGGCATCACTCCACCGGAGGATTCATGTGTGAGAGATCTTACCGCGAGAGACACTTTTCCCACACGCATTTTGTTTCCAAATTTTCTTGCCACGTCATCGGTGTTTTGCTTTCCGTCACCCGTAGATTTTAGTCTCTCCTGCAGTGTTCTTGCTTCACATAGGAGATCATCTAGGGCCCCAGTCCGCCACATTGTCGATCTTCTCTTCATTGCTGCCACATTTTCTTTGTGCTTAGCCTTTGTGTGTGTCCTCTGACAAAATAGATGTGGTATTATTGCCAGTATTTGAAGAGCTAGGGGGGCGAGGGAGCGGTCCTGAGTGTAATCAGTCATGAAGCAAGTCATCTCCCGAATCATTTCTTTGGTGGCCGCACACTTGGGTGGTTCAAATAAGTTAGCTGGCGACCACTTGACAATTTCTGAGTAGGTTTCTTTGACCCATACGCCTGCATTTTCCATCGACATGCCTTTCCACTGAGGCGGCTGTCTCTCATTCTCCTCAGGCTGGAAACCTGCTACTGAGGGAGCAGCATTTATTAGTACTACATTTTCGGGTTGAGTAGACTCACTGCTATCATTTCGGATATCATCGGGTGGTTGGGTCCCGGCGATATCCACTGTGGCCGCCTGTGTCGGCTCCCTGCCACGTGGGTTCCGACACTGGTCTAGCTTCCTGCAATCCACACATGATCGGTTGTTTCTCGCACAAAGACAATTTGTGCAGTTTTGGTTCGGCTAGCACAGACGCAGCAAAGACTGTTGCCAGGCATAGTGACCAGCAACTTGGGCGACAGATATTTCCGCCTCCGACCTCTGCTATTGGGCCCATACGGACGAAGAAACTAGATCTTATGCGTATGAGGCACAGAGGTGACAGCCTGGCCTTCGATGTCCGAGTAGTAAGGGCATATGCGCGCGTGTGGTTGTGTCGGGCACCACCCATGTGGGCGATAATCCACACATGAGAATAATCCACTGGGAGCAAGAATTGTCACACCTAACACTTGATTATGTCACTTTGGTAGAGATAGCCACCATTTCTATGGTCTCGCTGATGTAACATTAGTTATATATACTCACTGGGTCAGCCGACACTACAGTACATGGGGTGGCCGTTACTTGAGGCACTTGGCCCCATAGGGGCGAGAGTCGCGATGCCACCCTTGCTATGGTAGGCCTATCGACGCACTGGCACTGACACTTGGCAACTCCAGCCACCCACCATTCAAACACTCACAGGCTTACTTGAAGATCGCCGGTGAACACAGCAATATTTGCGTTTAATGTCGTAAGGAATGAGACGAGCCGTCGGCGATGATGCTCAAGGTGACATCCAACGTTCATCGACACACTGTGAAATTCTCGCTCCCACAAACTGAGTATATCCCCACCAACAACACTTTAAATCAGGGAAGGCACCCCAACACACCCACGCCACCCGGGCCCTACTACTACTACTACTACTGGTAATAATAATAATAATAATAATAATAATAATAATAATAATAATAATAATAATAATAATAATAATTATAATAATAATAACAATAAAGAATCATAAAAAAGAGTGAGAAATTATATATGTATGTTGTGTTGTCAAAGTAAGAGAAACAATTGAGACCCCACAATTCTGTGTAAATGAGGCAGAAAGTCAGATTAGCAACCTGGGACTTGGTCACAATTTTTTGAAGTGCCATATGGCAGGAGGGTGGGACAACACATTATGCTTCCAATGTCTTCCCAGGAGGTAGTACCGCCTTGTTTTATAGCTGCCTACTACCTACTACCCTAGAATGACAGGTAGCAAGAAGGTCTATTACTGGGGTGCCTGTCTCTGATTTTAGTAGATCAAGGTTGAAGTTCCTCGCATTGGTGTGGGGTCATCTGTAAATTACTCTTCCTAGAATATTTCGTGTGTCGTTACGCAATTCAATGAAAATACTCTACATGAGCTCCTCCTGAACCTTTAAATCATCTCGTACAAAAGTGGTATACTTAATATCAACGCAAAGTGAGACACCACCACTGTGTCGTGACGTATAGTTATAGTGTTTAATATAATTAGGGATGTTATACAAATGTTCAATATCGTTAGTGAGTTTGGTCTCACAGAACAGAAGGCATTTCGTCTTATTAACTCTCCTCCCTTAGTCGACAATCTCTCTTCCCTATCTCTTCGCCGCAATGTTGCTTCACTCTCTCTCTTTTACAGGTACTTTAACGGGCAATGTTCGGTGGACTTGGCATCCTGTGTACCGCCGGCAAGGCCGTGGGTTCGCAACACACGTCTTGCCCGCGATGCCCACACGAGAATAACCCGTTATAGTACCTCCTTCTTTCCTCACACAGCCAAACTGTGGAATGCTCTGCCTTTTTCTGTGTTTCCATGCTCTTACAATCTGTCTCACTTTAAAAAGCTGGTTTTCCGGCATCTTCGTGGTGCAGATTAATACAGTATAACTTTTTTTTCTATATTTACAATTTCTTTTCGTTCTTTTTTTTCGCTCCCCAGGCTCCGTTGTGGGTCGTTTGACCTGTGCCCGGGTGTGCTGATTCCCGTAAAAAAAAAGTTCATCAAGCTTGTGGGCAATAGAAGATATACAGTGTTCTATAAAGGAATCTAAGTGAGGGGGAATACTGCTGATGTTATGGTTAATTAAGGAGAAGGAAATGGATAATAGAAGACTAGAGCTAAACTCGGGAGAGTCAGGAAAATAATGGTTACAATTGGGGTTGGTATAACCCAGTGAGTTTTGTAGAAATGCATCGGGGTTATACGGTCCTGTACATCTAAGGGAACGACCTAGCATCATCAGTGTAGGAATATTGGTACTGATTAAGGAACAGCAAAAACTTAGGGTCACTGAGGTGTGAAAAGGGAAGATCAAAGACAGTTATAATAGTGGGGGTAACGTACTCACAAGTGCTACAACGAACAGAATTAAGATGACTGGTATTGTTGAGGGTGGTTTCCAGATTGAGTGGGAGGTGCGCCTGTCACTTGGTTATGTGGGTTGTTGTTTCCACCACTGAGGGTGGACGTGTACTACCTGAGTGTGATGGCAGGGGGGGAAACTCCACAGGTGATAGCCAGAGTGCAGGCAGCGGCTGGTTCCTTCTCCGTAGGGAGAGGGTTCTTGTGGGACTTGTGAAGGGGGGGGGGGGGTGGTACAGCGGGTCGTCACACTGGTTACTCCCGGTATGACCCTGTTTTTCGACGAAAAACATGGAGCTTTCCACATGGGTGGGACACCCGTCCCACCGTCACGTGATGTGCAGGGGTGGTGGAAAAGGGTCCACACAGAGACACGGCACTATCGAGCGCCGTGAGTGTGTGTGTGTGTGTGTGTGATATTGACATTGATATTGAAACAGTTTATTTAGCCAGAAGAATACAGATACAGAGTCGATTAAAAATCATGATATTAACATGGCTGAGCCAGAGCCTGAGCTCTCTTGTAGGCACCAGATATATATTGTACATTTATCTCAAGGAATTATTATACAACATTTAGTATCATCTAGAATAGTACATTTAGCAAGGTGGTAATAAGAACATATCAGAATGTTACCACGGTTATCACTTCGATATTTATTTATTTTATTTTAATTTTTTTTTACATTTATATGATAAGTGGAAATTGAAAAAAAAAACATAAATATGATAAGGGAGGAAAGCAGTACAGCATGGGTTGTATTAAGGTGGAACAAGAGGACAGAGCTGTCAGGATTTTATCAAGTTGGCAAATATATTTATTGCAATGTTAATTTCTGATAAAACGGTTTGGGTGGTACAATAAAAGCAGATATATAAAGTAGGTATTACAAAAAAATATTAATACTTAGACAATAGATATTTTTTAAGAGATGATTTAAAGGAAGGGAACGTAGTCTTTGCTGGGACGGGTGGGGGTAAGTTGTTCCTCACCTTCACACCATGATATTTTCTGGAGCTCTGGGACTGAGAGGAGCGCATGGGGGATGGTCTTAGTAGCTTTTGGTGCCTTAAGTTGCATCTCTGATTAATCCGGAACTGGAAATAATTGTTGTCAAGCAAGTGATTGATAGATTTGTAAACAAATAGGGCACAGCAGTATAATATCCTCGAATTTTAACATTTTCAATTTAGCAAATTGTTCGTTTGTGTGATCTGTTTTTTTTTTTTCAAATAGGTCATTGTCCGCACAACTCTCTTTTGTGCAGTAACCGGGAATTGGATCTTTGAAGAGCCAGAGGCCCCCCCAAAGTGTGTAACAGCGTATCTGGTGTTCGTTGTTGGGAGAGTGAGTGACTGTCGAATATGATACATGATACCGCACTGTTTAATGTCTTTACTGTGAATGGCTTGTATGTTGTTTCTCCAGTTAAGTTTTTCATCAACAATTACCCCAAGGAATTTAGTATTTTGCTTTCGTTTGTGGACTGTATTACCAAGGTACAGGGGGTCCAATTCTGGGGGTAAGTTTTTCCTTCTGTGAAAGATTGTGTAGTGTTTTTCTTTTCGAGGTTTAATTAAGGTCAGTTTATTACGTATTACCCAGGTCCTGACTTTAGTCAATTCAATCTTCATGGTTCTCATTAAGGATTGGAAGTCTGAGTTGCTGGCATAGAAATTACTATCGTCTGCAAATAAGTTGTATTTTATGAGTGTGCTGGCGTGGACTATATCGTTCATGTACAATAAAAACAGTACTGGACCGAGAATGGAACCTTGAGAGACGCCATACAAGATTGGCGAGGAGTCAGATTAATGATTATTATTTCAGACAAACTGCTTCCTATTAGACACATATGGGGTAAACCAATTGTGGGACAGACCCCTAACGCCGAAATGTTCAAGCTTTGAAAGGAGGATGGTATGATCGACAGTATCAAAGGCTTTAGAGTGGTCCAAGAATATACCGACTGTGAGCTGACTGTCATCAAAGGAGCTTAAGAAGTCATTAGTAAAGGATAACAGAGCACTCTCACTCGACCTTCTAGCTCTAAGTCCAAACTGAGAGTCTGGAAAGATGTTATTGAAACTGCAAAAGGAATTTAGTCTACTACATGCTAGCTTTTCCAGTACCTTACTCAAGGCTGGGAGAACTGTTATGGGGCGGTAATTCTTGAAGAGACCTTTGTCCCCAGATTTTTTATATGCTGGTTGATCTTCAGCAATTTTCCGTTTATCCGGAAAGACACCACTAGTAAAAGGGGAGTTACAAATGTGGAGGTGAACTGGTAGTAATAAGTTGGATACTGTCTTAATGATGCTCATTGGAATATTGTCTTCGCCTGCTGCTGCATCTTTGGATATTTTTATGGTGGTCAATAATTCACCTGCCGTGACAGAGGATAAGTACAACTCATTTAGTTGCAGGTAGGCTCTAAATTCGACGTGGTAATCAGGGATGCTTTCTGCAAGATTTTTGCCAACATAAATAAAATATTAATTGAAGTGGTTGGCAATGAAGGAGGGTACCGTTACAACCGAATCATTTATCATAAAAGCTGAGTGGGGGGGCCGAGGGCTGAATGTACCTGTTCTGAATATAATTTATAGTATTCCATGTTTTCTTATTGTTGCCTGATGCTGACTGGAGCTTATTTGTAGAATAGCTACGTCTGGCATTTCTAACTGCTTGAGTTACTCTATTTCTGATACTTCAGTAAGCATCAGCGAAAGTTATGGGTCTTCTTGCAAATTTCCTTTGGAGTTTGTGTTTTTCTTTTATCATTGTCTTGATTACACTTGTGATATAGGGTTTGGAAAAGGATACAGTTTTCACTGACTGTGTCTTGAGGGGGGAAGCATTTTTTAAAGGAGTCATTGAAGATGCAGGAGAAGTTGCAGCAGTTCATGTTAGGGTGTTCTGAGGCAATCATTAAGTTGTTTTAAAAAAGGAGCATGTTGTCGGCGCAGCAGTCCCTGTAATGTATTAAAATTCTACAAGACCTTCCAAGTCTTGTGGCTGTTTTGCACATGGCAAAAACTGGGAAGTGATCTGAGATATTGTTATAAATAATTCCACTTTCTAGATTGTTAGGAATGTTGTTAATCCAGATATGATCTATCACAGTGGCAGAGGTGGCAGTTACTCTAGTGGGTTTGGTTATAGTGTTGAAGAAGATTTTAGAATAACAGGTTGCAAGAAGGTCTATTACTGAGGTGTCGGTTTCTGATTTTAATAGATCAAGGTTGAAATCTCGTGTAATGTAGCAAAGTTTCCTCTCTGAACTTATGATAGAGATAAGCTTCCAAAATTTATCAAGAAAGTTCCTTACATTAGATCACTCCTACTAGGATATTTCGTGTGTCGTTACGTAATTCAGTGAAAACACTGTCCATGAACTACTCTTGAACCTTCATATCTTTCAGAAGTGTTATACTTGATAGCAACATATAGTGCTACACCACTACTGTGTCGTAACGTGTTGACGCAGTGCATATTATAATTAGGAATGTTATACAAATGTTCAATATCGCTAGTGAGTTTGGTCTCACATCAAATTTATGGGCAATAGAAGAAAGACACTGGTCTAAAAAGGTATCTAGAGGAAGGGGAATACTGCTGATGTTATGGCTAATTAAAGAGAAGGAATAGGGTAGAAGAAGACTAGAACTAAACTCGGAGAATCAGGAAAATCATAGGTACAGTTGGGGTTGGTGTAATCCAGTGACACATACGATCAAGTACATCTAAGGGAACGACACTAGCACCATCATTGTAGGAACAATGATACTGATTAAGGAACAACAAAAACTCAGGGTCACTGAGGTGTGAAAAGGGAAGATCAAAGAAAGTTATAATAGTGGGGGTAACGTACTCACAAATGCTACAACCAACAGAATTAAGATGACATGTACTGTTGAAGGTGATTTCCAGATTGAGTAGGAGGTGCGTCTGTCTCTTGGTTTTGAGGATAGCTGGTTCTCGGGGGGCTTGGGGGGGGGGGGGGCTGCTCGAGAGGCTGGTACAGCGGATGGGTGAGTGGGCGGGTGTCCACTTGCCCGAGAGTCCCTCACAACAAGGGTTTTATGACTGAACGTCACGTATTTCCCTTGTCCTCTGGCTTCTTTAAATTTGTCCATTTGCTGTTGGCGGGCTTTAGTCGTACCTGGGCAGAGGTCCTCATTAACGAAGATAATAGTGCCTTTTAGCTTGCTGCGTTGATAGAACACTTGGTCATGGTCAGAGGTGGTGAGAATTTTTTTATGATGTCGCGGGGGCGGGAGGGGTTGGGTTTTTCGACTCGTTGAACATGGACAAACTTGACTTCAGGAAGTTGAATATGTTCATTCAGCAGGCGTGAAATTTTGCGCTGGGATGACCCCCAGTTCTCGTGGACATATTCGGGGACTCCGGCAAACCTGATGTTGTTTCGCCACCCCATGTCGTCCACATAATCCACCTAGACTGCTGTTGTCGCTAGTTCCGTTTTAAGCTTGGAATTCTCCTCGCTCAACTGTTGAACTTGGGTCCTGAGTGTTCAGTTCTCTTTAGCCTCAACGTTCAATTTTGCCTTTAAGTCACTCATTTCCCCTTGCGAGATTTGCAAGCTTCTTCTTATCTCACTTCGCTGGTCAGTGAGACTCCGGTCAGCTTCCTCTAGTTTCCCGATCGTCTCCTTATTCATCTGTTGTTGTATGATATCCTGTTTGAGAGTCCGTTGGATTTCCATTATCATATCAGCCATCTGTTGTTTCGTGAAATTTGAAATTTTGACACTATCAACCAACTGTGTGTGTGTGTGTGTGTGTGTGTGTGTGTGTGTGTGTGTGTGTGTGTGTGTGTGTGTGTGTGTAATAGTAATAATAATAATAATAAACGTTTTATTAATAGAGTTGCAGCCGGTGGCTGAAAATATACAAACTTACATTTGATTTAGACATAATGATATGCGTTTAATACATTTACAGGGCTGTACAGCACATAAATCAGGAGTTGTTTATTATTTTAACAATAGATGGGATGGTGCTATTCTTATATCTATCAATGTGAGCTCTTATGGGATGAATTTTGTTGTAGTGGCGGACTGCGCGAGTTGGGCGGGGGACTGCCGGTGGCAATGACGAGGATGGTGCAGTAGTCCGCTGCCAGTGCTTGGTGGTAGAGGTCACTAAGAGATGGCATTTCCAGGGTGGAGAGAGCGTTGTTGAAGCCGGAGTAGTCTGCGCCGAGCATGATTCTCCAGGCCCTTCTCTGTACCTTCTCTAGCCGACGTTGTTGGGTAGAGTTGAGAGAAGACGACCAGGCTAGTGACGCATACATTAGTTTGGGAAGAATAAAGGCGTTGTAGATAGTCCTCAGCTCTGGCGTGGGTGCCCCAAGTGTCCTAAGTCGTTGTAGCATGTAGAGTCGGTACGAGGCTGCCTTGATTGTGTTGTCTACCAGGGCCTTCCAGTCCAGTTTGTGGTCTATGGTAACACCCAGGAGTTTGGCAGACTGCACTAACTGGAGAGGATGGTCACCCACTGTGACTGCTGGAGCTTGCACTGGAGTGGTGGCGGTATTGATATGCATGACTACGGTTTTGGTGTGGTTGATGGTGACCTTGTTATCCGTAGTCCATGCCTGTAGCCTGTCCGGGGTGCCTTGTAGCGATGAGTAGTCCGGTGAGTTGTCCACTGTAACCCCCACAGTGCAGTCATCCACGTACTTCCACCTATGAGGAGTGTCAGATAGAGCGTCGTTGTTCAGGATCAGGAAGCACAGTGGTCCCATCTTGGTCCCCTGGGGAACACCGCAGGTGAGGTGTTGGAATATGGAAACAGAACCCTGGTACCTGACTGCCTGACGACGTTCACTCAAGAAATCAGTGAGCCATGAGACCAGGTTGGTGGGCAGCCCTAGTGCAATGGCCTTGTTGATAACAGTGCAGTGATCAACAAGGTCAAAAGCCTTCCTGAGATCAACAAGGGCAACGGCCAGTGATGTCTTACGTTTCTGCAGGTTTTTGTGCAGGAAATCCAGGAAACTAACTAAGCAGTGTGATGTAGAGGAGGTCCTCATATTGCCAAATTGCTGTGGATGAATTGACTGATAAATTCTAGCAAATGCCCACTCAAACACAAAGTCTTCACAGAGTAGACTGGGTATAGGGGTAATGGCAACTGGTCTGAGGTCGTGACCTTGGGGATAGGGGTGACAAATGCGGTTTTCCATTCATTAGGGCATTTGCTTTGTCTGAGGGATGCATTAATAATAGAACAGAGGGGGGTGGCAAGTGCGACTGCAAATTTCTTGTAAATTTTGATTGGGAGGTCAATTGGGGTTGTGGAGCGTTTGGATTTAAATTTCAGGAGTTTGTTGGCTATTTCAAATGGTTGAACACTGGGGAGGAAGGTAAGTAAGCCAGGGGGAGGAGGAAGGTAAGTAAGCAAAGGAGGAGAGTGAGGTCAAGACTGGGTTAGGTATGACATATAGTAGCAAAGTGGATATTAATTGTGTCAGCTGCCTCCTCACTAGGTAAATGTAAGATGAAAGGAAGTGTAGGAGACTGACGGTTAAGACCACAGAGATATATTACCTTGAAGTACCACTGACCATTGCCGACCTCCTTGAGGCCGTGCACCTTCCTGGGATAATAAGACTTCTTGGCTGACTTGATTTCCCTGATGACCTGGTTACATAGACTTTTGTACAGGCGGTTGTTGGTGTAGTATGCCTTGTTGCGCTGCTCAATTAGTCTTTTGATATGGGGTGTAATCCACGGGACATCATCGGGGTGGATCCTCAGTGTGTGTGTGTGTGTGTGTGTGTAGACTACTACTACTACTACAACTACTTTTTTTTTTTTTTTTTATGTGGCCTCCAGCCTCCCCCAATAGGCACACCTTCGCCACCATTTATTTACCTTAATATTAAATATCCTAATACATAATAAGCTATCCTATCTGTGTTAAATTAGTTGAGCCGCAGATCTATGCGGCATTCAGTGACTGTAGCCTCATAGTCAATACGTGCAGCAGTTGTCGGAGTAGGGGCAGAAGCTCTCGTTCCCCTGAGGCAGAGCAAAGCCGACCGAAGGAGAGAGAAGGACAGTCGACATCTCATCCAGGCTGTAACATAACTTCTGGGCTGCTGCTTCTGTTCGGAGATCAGCTCCGCGAGTCTGGCGTAGAAACATCTTGCACTTGGGCCCATCCCACCAGAGGTTGTGAACACTAGAGGAGTGAAGCTGCCTTGATCAACATTTTGTATTCTCTCCCCATATGCCCTTCTCTTGTCGTTCTCGTTCCTCCTATGCGCAGCATCGAGAGCTAGGTTACGGTGACAAACGGCCATGGGATCAAAAATCCTGATGTCGAAGAAAGCTCGCTGTCCCCGCGTCCACAATCCTCGAGCACTGACGTCCACACGGGCTTCGTTGGAAGTGTTTGAAGTCCTGTGTTGGAAGATCTCGCCATCCAGTAGGAGGAGGGTCGGTTCTACCATGACGTCCCGGCAGATTTCCTTCAATATATTTGCTGTGAGATCCCTTACCTCGTCATGCCTCATGCATATGAAGCCCCCCTTCTTGCAGACCATGGCGTGATCGCCATCATAGGGAGAGCCACACACGCATTGGGAGGGCAAACCATCTACTGGCCAACCGTACCTTAGAGCAATGGCATCTGTAAATTCTTGTTTGTTAAGGCTGAAACCATTTGCCCTTATCGGTAACGTAGTTAACCAGTTCGAGGCGCCCACCTCCTGCGCTATAGCTACTTTTTTTGTCAAATTTTCTGGAACCTGCAGCAATAGTTGCTGCAACATGTCATTTTGGCAGTGCTGCCGATCTGTTGTAATGGACCTACGGATCTTATTAACTTCGCTGGTGTCCACTTCCCCTGTTGCATTCTGGGCTATTATGTGGTCAGTGAGGGCTGCCGTGAGCTTAAGTGAATTTTGATGTTCAGAGTCAGCAATTTCCTCTGGATTAGTTAGTCCCATCCCTCCCAGTCTTGGTGGAAGTGCAAGAAGTGTTCTTTCTGCTTGGGTTAAGTCAGGATGTTTCACTAGTTTGGGAATGAACTTGACACTGATTGCTTCTTCCAAAGGGTGGAGGAGGGGTCCGATCTCAGGGATGGTACGCATCAGGTAGTTCCAACGATGCTTGACTCCATGGGTGAATGCTGCAAAGGCCGCATGTGGCTCTCTGTTAGCAATCTCCGATAGAGCTTGGATTTCGCTAACCCACTCATTCACCTTTCCCGCTACGTACTGGGTCTTGAAGTCCGTAGTGCCAATTACTGCGCCTAGATGTCTTTGGCCGTCCTTAGTTATTTTGACCTCACTTTCGCCGAAGACCTCCAAAGCCCGATCATAATGATCTGGCTTCACGATGAGGAAGGATTTGCTGGCGTTTGGGTGGTACCCTATTTGTGGACCTCGCGATGTTACCAGGTCCCACCACTTTTTGATGTCCTCCACTTTTCCTGAACCTGTGATGTCATCAGCATATGCCACTTGTTTGACCCCAGTTGTTTCAAACTTTATTTCTTGTTGGAGCACTGATAGGCCTATTGCATACATTGCCATTGCAACGGGGTCCCCCTGTGTTGTTCCCTCAGTCGACTGTAGGATGGTATCACCTCGTAGAGCCTTGTTGTTTACTATGTAGAGGTCTGATGGATTCCTATACGAATTTTCAACATACATCGCAAAGCTAGGACACTTGATCTTGATGTTGTGCAGTGCAGCCTTGCGGTTAAGTATGTTGAATGCGTTTGAAGGATCCACCAGGAGAACGGCCTCGCAATCACGCTGCTCAAATATCAATCTCATGGCGTGAATGGCCGCCTCCCCACCAGCCTGGTGGCCAGCACACACTTGTAGGTTCCCTGCTGCTGCCCTGACATCGTCCTTTACCACCTCCATTATGCACTTTCCGATAATCCGCCTCAGCACTTCCCCCACCCCTATAGGTCTACATCCTGGTTTCTTTTCCAGAGGAATAAGGCGGCAGGCCGTCAGGGCCTGGAGGTGATGGCAGCAAGAGGATGCAAGCTTTCTTGCAAGGGCAGCAATGGCAGTGCAGAGATCGCTTGCTACAGGGCCAAACTTGTTTGTGCTGAGGATGACTCTCCAACCGTTTGCATCCAGACCTGAAGGGCCGGCTCCTCCACGAGTCTTCAGTGCCTTTTTCCATACCATCTCTCCTGTTATTTTCTCGAACAGGACAGCATTTGGTGGAATATAGTCACCCGGGAGCCTTATGCCTTCAACTTCACTTGCAGGGGGATGTTTCTCTTTCAATAGTTTTAATGTCTCTCTGTTTATTGGCATCACCCCACCGGAAGATTCCTGATTGAGAGATCTTACCGCGAGAGACACTTTTCCCACACGCATTTTGTTTCCAAATTTTCTTGCCACGTCATCGGTGTTTTGCTTTCCGTCACCCGTAGATTTTAGTCTCTCCTGCAGTGTTCTTGCTTCACATAGGAGATCATCTAGGGCCCCAGTCCGCCACATTGTCGATCTTCTCTTCATTGCTGCCACATTTTCTTTGTGCTTAGCCTTTGTGTGTGTCCTCTGACAAAATAGATGTGGTATTATTGCCAGTATTTGAAGAGCTAGGGGGGCGAGGAAGCGGTCCTGAGTGTAATCAGTCATGAAGTAAGTCATCTCCCGAATCATTTCTTTGGTGGCCGCACACTTGGGTGGTTTAAATAAGTTAGCGGGCGACCACTTGACAATTTCTGAGTAGGTTTCTTTGACCCATACGCCTGCATTTTCCATCGACATGCCTTTCCACTGAGGCGGCTGTCTCTCATTCTCCTCCTGGACACCTGCTACTGAGGGAGCAGCATTTATTAGTACTACATTTTCGGGTTGAGTAGACTCACTGCTATCATTTCGGAAATCATCGGGTGGCTGGGTCCCGGCAATATCCACTGTGGCCGCCTGTGTCGGCTCCCTGCCACGTGGGTTCCGACACTGGTCTAGCTTCCTGCAATTCACACATGAACGGTTGTTTCTCGCACAAAGACAATTTGTGCAGTTTTGGTACGGGCTAGCACAGACGCAGCAAAGACTGTTGCCAGGCCTAGTGACCAGCACCTTGGGCGTCAGATATTTCCGCCTCCGACCTCTGCTATTGGGCCCATACGGACGAAGAAACTAGATCTTATGCGTATGAGGCACAGAGGTGACGGCCTGGCCTGCCGTGTCCGAGTAGTAAGGGCATAACGCGCGCGTGTGGTTGTGTCGGGCACCCCCCATGTGGGCGATAATCCACACATGAGAATAATCCACTGGGAGCAAGAATTGTCACACCTAACACTTGATTATGTCACTTTGGTAGAGATAGCCACCATTTCTATGGTCTCGCTGATGTAACATTAGTTATATATACTCACATGGTCAGCCGGCACTACATGAAGTGGCCGTTGCTTGAGGCGACCGAAAGCGCGAGGCACTTGGCCCCATAGGGGCGAGAGTCGTGATGCCACCCTTGCTAGGGTAGGGCTATCGACACACTGGCACTGACACTTGGCAACTCCAGCCACCCACCATTCAAACACTCACAGGCTTACTTGAAGATCGCCGGTGAACACGAGCAATATTTGCGTTTAATGTCGTAAGGAATGAGAAGAGCCGTCGGCGATGATGCTCAAGGTGACATCCAACGTTCATCGACACACTGTGAAATTCTCGCTCCCACAAACTGAGTATATCCCCACTAATAACACTTTAAATCAGGGAAGGCACCCCAACACACCCACGCCGCTCGGGCCTACTACTACTACTACTATTTTTTTTTTTTTTTTTTTTTTTTTTTTTTTTTTTTTTTTTTTTTACTACTACTACTACTACTACTACTACTACTACTAATAATAATAATAATTATAATAATAATAATAATGAAAATATATAATAATAATAATAATAATGAAAATATATAATAATAATAATAATAATGAAAATATATAATAATAATAATAATAATAATAATAATAATAATAATAATAATAATAATAATAATAATAATAATAATAATAATAATAATAATAATAATACTAATAATAATAATAATTTCATCTGCCAAAACATGAAAATATACAATAGGCACAAATGACATACAGTACATTATCAGCTATTGTATACAAAAATGAAATATGGGATTAGCATACAAATTTCCTATATTGTACTATGATTCACTGTTAATTTGGTGTTGTAAAAGACAATGGGCGATTCTAGTACATCTCTGATGGTGTTGTGGAGGATAACACGTGGTTGTCGTACTTCCCTCTCTGGATGATGTTGTGAAGGATAACATGTGGTTGCAGTACTTCCCTCTCTGGATGATGTTGTGAAGGATAACACGTAGGTTGTAGTACTTCCCTCTCTGGTGCTATTGTGATGGATAGCACGTGGTTGTTGTACTTCCCTTTCTGGTGCTATTGTGAAGGATAACTCGTGGTTGTAGTATTTCCCTCTGGTGCTGTTGTGAAGGATAACACGTGGTTGTAGTACTTCCCTTTCTGGTGGGGTAATTATAGTATTTTCATATGGCTAACACTAGACGATTACTCTCAACTGAGGAAACTCTAACAGTATTGTCAAAGTGTTCTACCGCATTGTATCTCTCCCAACTGATATATATTTTCCGTCCTCAACCCTAGTACCCCTCTCCCCCCTTCACAGAAGGACACCTCTCCCTTCTCCATCCCTCTCACTAGCGAATGCTTCGAATTCACATTTCAGAGTTCGGGGTTCAGACCTCTGAGAGAGAGTGGATTGGCATTATTAAGTGGTAAACGCAGGAGTAGAACCAACTGTACATATACACGACACCTACACACACTGGTACACTTACATGGCACCCACATACACGGAGGTACACATACACGACACCCACATAAAGAGGTACACATACATGGCAGCCACATGAACAGAGGTACATATAAACGACACCCACATAAATAGGTACACACATATGACAGCCACATAAACAGACGTACTCAAACACGCCACCCACATAAAGAGGTACACATACATGACAGCCACAGACATAGATGTACACATACATGACGCCCACATACATGGAGGTACATATTTACGACACCAAAATACAGGGAGGTACATATACACGACACCAATGCAAGTTTATTCTCTCGCTCTCCTACTCCACATATCAAGAAAAGCTTAACACACTGACCCTCTCGGCTCTCTTTGACCATCACCACGACCTCATCTGCAAATTTGGTGAGAAGCTTCTACACCATTCTCGACACTGGCTCCTACTTCCACCCGAGGTCCCTAGTCCGTGAATTGCTGTTAGACACCACTACCGCATCCAGCCAATACAAGCACGTACTGACCGCTATAAGAACAACCCAGTCCCAACCATTGTCAAAATTATCAAGAACTCGTAATCAACGAGTGTATTCATTCCCAGTCAATCTTACCCTTTTGCACTGTCACTATGTTGAATTGCCCTGTTGTATAACCCTCTCCCAACCTAGTTATTATATATCATATTTGTATCACTTATGTTACTTGTATATTATTTGTCAGTCAAGTCACCCATTCCCCAATTATGTTACTGTATATTTTCAGCCTTCCGGGGCCATGCTCTTTCAATAAATCGTAAATTATTATTATTATTATTATTATTATTATTATTATTATTATTATTATTATTATTATTATTATTATTATTATTATTATTACATACGTGGCAGCCACATACACAGAGGTACACATACACAACACCCACATACACGGAGGTACACATACAGTACAAACGGAACCCTGTGAGAAGGGAAAGAGTTGCAGAGCTGACCTAAGGAACTTTTCAATTATCACTTACAAGAATATTCACGACCAACGTATGCAAGATGATCTCAACGCAGATAAAATCTTCTCCAAGGCCTGTGTTTGTACGACAAGTTGACCCAGAAGTAGGCAAACACACGGCAGAAAATCTGAAGAAAGAACTTGAAAAACAAAACACATGGATGAAAGTGGATGAAGTAGTAAAAATCAAGAACTTCATCCACGTTTTTAGGATCTCATTTGAGGAAACAGCCATGGCAGAAAAACAATTCAACAAGGATTTCTGATTTCAGCATATCCGTAACACCAAACCAAATAAAAAGAGAAACATTTGTAAGCCAGCAGACCTGTTTCTGCTGCTACAAATATAAAGAATTTACAACGCGGGAGTGCCCGGAAAAAGACTAAAAAATTTTGTTCCGACTGTGCTGGTCGGTAGCGTTCCCTAGTCCCACTCAGCAGGTCGAGAGTTCGATTCCTGGCTGGTGAGGTCGTTGATTATATGTTCAACGTTCGCGTGTTATATAGACTAAAAATGAAGTATATATGTGGTACCTCGTGTTTCATACCAGCTGGATTCGGTAAAATGCAACTGACACCACATACGCGGCACAGGCAGTTCCCAACGAGGTTCACGGTGCCTTCAGCTCGATGAATAGGCTTTGTGTGAAATATAACAGAGTCTAGGATTGCTTTTAGTGTCCTTGTGGGTTGGTCGGTAGCATTCCCTAGTCCCACTCAGTAGGTCTAGGGTTTGATTCCTGGCTGGTGAGGTCCCTTGATTATATATATGTATATATATATATATATACAGAATAGATATATATATTATATATATATGTATATAGCATATATATATACTATACATATATATATATATATATATATATATATATATATATATATATATATATATATATATATATATATACATATACATATATATATATATATATATATATATATATATATATATATATATATACATATATATATATATATATATATATATATATATATATATATATATATTTATATATATATATGTTGATAAAATCACACGGGAAAAGGGAAACAACGGAGCACCTTAGCTTTCGTCTTTATTCAAGACATCTTCAGATGCAACTGCCTCTGAAGATGTCTTGAATAAAGAAGTAAGCGAAGGTGCTCCGTTGTTTCCCTTTTCCCGTGTGATTTTATCAAGATTTATGTTATCCAAGTTTTCATTGTGGATCTAACTGAAATATATATATATATATATATATATATATATATATATATATATATATATATATATATATATATATATATATATATATATATTTCATGTAGGGAATCAACGGAGCACAAATGTTTAAAAAAATGAGCAAGTACGCAAAAATTTTGCAGCCTCACAAGGCGAAATTATATACAAATACAATAGACAAACGAAACCAGTTCCCCCAGAACAAAAACCAAAATTCACATGCAAGTTCACAGGACCATCTACTGTAGTGTTATAAATTTGAAATAATGAATTTATACACCAAAGTCAATGATAAATCTACACATGAGGTATCACAGCCAAACCTCCCTGAACAACACAAACTCTCAGGCAGTAGAAAATACATGTCGTTAAAATCTATGCTCTTCCAAAACGAAAGTCTAAAATAAATCAAGCCTTAGTAGCCCTGGAAGATTTTTTTATAATGAGGTAGAACGTTATAATCCTGAATCTACTCAAGAAAGAACAGAATTCTTTGATACCTTCAAAGAAAAAACTATCACTCTTCCAAAAATATAATAAACTATCTACTTAAGCTGCTTTCATTAAGGTATCGATGCAAATTTTGCCAAAAATATCAAAAGATATTAAAAGAAAGTAAATTCCCTTTGTCATATATATATATATATATATATATATATATATATATATATATATATATATATATATATATATATATATATATATATATATATATCTTGATAAAATCACACGGGAAAATGGAAACAACGGAGTACATTTTCCCGTGTGATTTTATCAAGATTTATCTTATCCACGTTTTCATTGTGGATTTTCATAAAATATATATATATATATATATATATATATATATATATATATATATATATATATATATATATATATATATATATATATATATATATATGCTGATAACCACCAGGAAAGAAGAAAACACGAAGTTCCCAAGCGCTTTCGTGTAATTCACCCCTGAAGATGTGAATTACACGAAAGCGCTTGGGAACTTCGTGTTTTCTTCTTTCCTGGTGGTTATCAGCATATATATATATATATATATATATATATATATATATATATATATATATATATATATATATATATATATATATATATATATATGGCTTATTCTGGTCCATGCATCTAGTATCTAATATCAAACAAAATTCAGCCCATAAGAGCCCGCACTGATAGATATAAGAATAGCACCACCCCATCTATTGCTAAAATAATAAACAGATCCTGATTTATGTACTGTATATCCTTGTAGATGTATTGAACGTAAATTATTATGTCTAACTCAGATATAAGTTTGTATATTTTCAGTCACTGGCTGCAACTATATTAATAAACCGTTTATTATTATTATTATTATTATTATTATTATTATTATTATTATTATTAATATTATTATTATTATTATTATTATTATTATATGTGGTGGGATGTTTCAAGTAAACATTTGGGAGGGTTAAATTTTGGTGTGGTCAACGAAAGTCAACATGCAGTAGGGTGAACATGTTTCAGTCAGCTATTTAATGATATTATTGGCTCTTACCCTTTATTTGACAAGTAATACTCTGGGTTGTGTTTTCTTGTTACTGCCTAGGTAAGATACTTTTAAGTGGCAGAGATTTTCTAAATCACTGCTGTGCATTTTTTGCTTATTTTATTTTGCTTTATGTTATTTCATTTTATTTATTTATTTTTTTATCGGGAATTATCCTCCCGGACACAGTTCATCGACCTACAAGACATATATTACTCTACACCACAAATATGCCGGAAAACCAGCATTCTTAAGCGAGAGTTTTTAAGAGGGTGGAAACGCAGAACAAAGCCAAACCATTCCACAGTTTGTCTGTGTAAGGAAAGAAGTAAATATTATAACGGGCAATCTTACTGTGCACGACATCCACACAGAACGGTGGGCACAACGAGCAAGACTAGTGTTACGAGCCCACTGCCTTGCCGGCGGTACACAGGATGCCAAAGCGTCTGACCATTGCCTGTTAAAGTGCCTATAAAACAGAGAGAGTGAAGCAACATTGCGGAGAAGAGATAAGGAAGAGAGATTATTGAATAAGGGAGTAAAGCTAATAAGACGAAATTTCTTTGATTCCACCCTATCTAACAGGTGGACAGGGAGATAGGAAGGAACTGGTTCACAAATAGGGTGGTGGACGAGTGGAACAAGCTTAGCAACTTTGTAGTAAATGCTGGAACGCTGGAAAGTTTCAAAAGGAGACTGGATAGATTCATGGATGATAAAGAGTGGTAGTAACTCTCGACAGGAGCTGCCATGCACAGGCCAACCGGCCTATTGCAGACTCCTTATTTTCTTATGTTCTTATGTTCTTATGTAAGAAGAACCACCCAGACATGGGAGCAGTACTCCAAGTTAGGACGAATGAATCCCTATTAAACCTGAATCAACTGCTCAGCAGTAAAGTAGTTACGGCATCTGTACAACATCCCTAGGTTTTGGGAGGCAGCTTTAGCTATTTCTTTAGATGTGAGGCTTCCATGACATATTAGAGGAACTGGTGAGGGCTAGGAAATTCTATTTTAGAATGTGGCAAAATGGTTGTGTCCTGAAATGTGATTGGCAGGAGATTTTAAATTTTGGAAAGTCGTTGGGTTCCAATGTTGATCACCTCTTCCGCCTATATCGCCGTTCGGGTCTTGTTGGAGATCTGTAGGCTTGTCTGCCTGATGTGAGGCTCCACCGCAGATTTTTCGATCGGGATTTACTCTCGTAGCCTTATACCTACCAAGGTTAATCCGCAAGGCAGCGGGGCAGAGGTTGGTAGGCGCCAGGACGTGTCCACATGCCAGTGGGCCTATGCTCCGTCCTTCTGGGGCCCACTACTGCTCAGAGATCTCCTGCTGGTCTAGCCTGGGCCCACAAGGCACCCAGTTACCGTGTGTTTCCACGAGGAGGCACAGTAGGAGTCTTGATGGTGAAGAGGCTGTGTACTGGCAGGGGAAGACTTATACGAGTTGCTTCCCTGTTCGCCACGAGGGCTAGCCAGCAGCGGTAGCCGAAAGAGAGAGGAAGCAATCAGTGCTTGCACCTTAACATTACCATAAGGCTGGCACACTAGATGCATAACACCACCCTGTGCACACACACACACACACACACAGCTATCCTTCTATCATTAGTTCATCTCGTCACTATAGAGATATCAGGATCAGCTAACCAGCTGTTCCGCCAAGTGAATTTCGATTTCATGTTAATCATAATATGTAATCACTACTACTACTAAATCTACTACTACTACTACTAATACTAATACTTTTTTTTTGAATGGCCTTCAGCCTCCTACAATAGCCATACCTTTGCCACCATTTTATTACCTTAATATTGAATATCCAAATACATAAGTAGCTATCCTAGCTATCTGCAGATCTATGAGGCATTCAGTGACTGTTGCCTCAACGTCAATATTTGCAACTGTTGTCGGCTTTGGGGCCGATGCTTTCGTTCCCCTGATGCAGAGTAAACCCGACCGAGGGAAAGAGAAGGCTGTAACATAACTTCTGGGCTGCTGCTTCTGTTCGGATATCACCTCCGCGAGTCTGGCGTAGAAGCATCTTGCAATTGGTACCATCCCACCAGAGGTTGTGAACACTAGAGGAGTAAACCTGCCTTGATCAACGTTCTGAATTCTCTCCCTGTATGCCCTTATCTTGTCGTTCTCGTTCTTCCTGTGTGCAACATCGAGAGCTAAGTTACGGTGACATGCGGCCATGGGATAAAAAATCCTGATATCGAAGAAGGCTCGCTGTACCCGCGTCCAGAGTCCTCAAGCACTGACATCAACATGGGCTTCGTTGGATGTGTTTGAAGCCCTATGTTGGAAATTCTCACCGTCCAATGGAAGGAGGGTCGGCAGATTTCGTTCAGCATATTTGCTATGAGATCCCTTGCTTCGTCATGCCTCATGCATATGAAGCCCCCTTTCTTGCATACCATGGCGTGATCGACGTCATAGGAAGAGCCACACACGCATTGGGAGGCCAACCTTCTACTGGGCTACCGTACCTTAGAGCAGTGGCATCTGTAAATTCTTGTTTATTGAGACTGAAACCATTTGCCCTTATCGGTAACGTAGTTAACCAGTTCGAGGCGCCCACCTCCTGCACTACAGCTACTTTTTTTTTCAAATTCTCTGGTACTTGCAGCAACAGTTGCTGCAACTTATCACTTTGGCCGTGCTGTCGTTTTGTCGTAATGGACCTTCGAATCTTGTTAACTTCACTGGAATCCACCTCCCCTGTTGCGTTCTGAGCTATTATGTGGTCCGTGAGGGCTGCCGTGAGCTTAACTGAGTTTTGATTTTCGGTAGCAGCACTCTCCTCAGGATTGGTCAATCCCATTCCTCCCAGTCTCGGTGGTAGTGCAAAGAATGATCTTTCTGCTGGGGTTCAGTGAAGGTGTTTCACTAATTTGGGAATGAAATTGACGATGATAGCTTCTTCCAGGGGATGGAGGAGGGGTCCGAAATTAGGGATAGTGCGCATCAGGTAGTTCCAGCGATGATTGACTCCATGACTGAATGCTGCAAAAGCCGCAGGTGGCTCTGTGTTAGCAATCTCAGATAGAGCTTGGATTTCCCTAACCCACTCATTCACCATTCCCGTTACGTACTTGGTCTTGAAGTCCGTCGTGCCGATTACTGTGCCTCGGTGTCTTTGGCCATCCTTTGATATTCCGACCTCACTTCCACCGAACACCTTCATTGCCCGTTCACAATGTTCTGGCTTCACAATGAGGATGGACTTGCTGGCGTTTGGGTGGTACCCTATTTGTGGGCCTCGTGATGTTACCAGGTCCCACCACTTTTTGATGTCCTCCACTTTTCCTGCTCATGTAAGGTCATCAGCGTACGCCACTTGCTTGACCTTAGTCGTTTCAAACTTTATATGTGTTGGTGCACGGATAGGTCTATTGCGAACATTGCCATTGCAACAGGGTCCACCTGCTTTGTTCTCTCGGTTGACTGTATGATGGTATCACCTCTTAGAGCCTTGTTGTTTACTATATAGAGGTCTGATGGATTCCTATAAGAGTTTTCAACAAAGCTTGGACACTTGATCTTGATGTTGTACAGTGCGGCCTTGTGGTAAGTATGTTGAATGCGTTTGAAGCGTCCACCAGGAGAACGGCCTCCCAATCACGCTGCTCAAATATCGCTCTCATGGCGTGAATGGCAGCTTCCTCTCCAGCCTGGTGGCAGGCACAAACTTGCATGTTCCCTGCTACTGCCCTGACATCATCCCTTACTACCTCTATTATGCATTTTCCGATGATCCGCGTCAGCACTTCCCCCGCCTCCTATAGGCCTACGTCCTGGATTCTTATCCAGGGGAATGAGGTGGCAGGCCGTCAGAGCATGAAGATGTTGGCAGCACGAGGATGACAGCTTTCTTGCAAGGACGGCAATGGCAGTGCAGAGATCACTTGCTACGGGGCCAATCTTGTTAGTGCTGAGGATGACTCTCCAACCGTTTGCATCCAGACCTGAAGGGCCGGCACCTACTCGAGTCTTCAGTGCCTTTTTCCACATCATCCCTCTTGTTATTTTCTGCAACAGGTCAGCGTTTGGTGGGATATAGTTACCCTGGAACCTTATGCCTTCGTCTTCACTTGCAAGGGGATGTTTTTCTTTCAGTTGTTTTAATGTCTCTCTGTTTATTGGCAGAACCCCACAGGAGGATTCCTCTGTGAGAGATCTTACCGCCAAAGACACTTTTCCCACCAGCATTTTGTTTCCAAACTTTCTTGCAACGTCATCGGTGTTTTGCTTTCCGTCTCCTGTAAATTTTAGTCTCTCCTGCAGTGTTCTTGCTTCACATAGGAGATCATCAACGGCCCCATTCTGCCACATTGTCAATCTCCTCTAAATTGCTGCCGCATTTTCTTTATGCTTAGTCTTTGTGTGTGTCCTCTGACAGAATACATGTGGTATTATTGCCAGTATTTGAAGAGCCAATGGGGAAAGGAAGCAGTCCTGAGTGTACTCAGTTATGAGGCGAATCATCTCCTGAATCATTTCTTAGGTGGCCGCACACTTGGGTGGTTCAAGCAGGTTAGCTGGCGACCACCTGACAATTTCTGAGTACGTTTGTTTAACCCATATGTCCGCATTTTCCATAGCCATGCCATTCCACCTCGTGGACATCTGCTACTATTGGAGCAGCGTTTATTTGTACTACATTTTCAGGTTGAGTAGACTCACTGCTATCATTTAGGATAACATCAGGCGGTTGGGTCCCTATGATATCCACTGTGGCCTCTTGTGTCGGCTCCGTGCCATATGGGTTTCGACAATTGTTTCCCTTTCTGGAAACCACTCATGGTCAGTTGTTTCTCGCACATTCACAGCTAATGCAATTTTGGTACTGGCTTGCACAGTCGAAGCAATGTCTGTTACCCGGCATAGTGTTCCGTACCTTGGGCGACAGTTATGTCTGCCTCCGACATATGCTTTGGTTCCATATAGGAGAAAAAACCAGTTCTTATGAATAAATGGCGGAGAGGCGCCCATCTCCTGCGCTATAGCTACTTTCTTTTTCTCAAATTCTCTGGTACAGTCAGAAACCATAATCTCTAGCCCACCTGGGTCAGTGCTGGAGGTTAGTAAAATGTCCTTTCTGGACGGGGGCCCACTCTAACTATCACGAGGCAACACATACACGAACACACACAGTCATAGAACAGCTGTATAGATGATATTATGTATAAATATTGTATTTGGCATTTTATACTCTGCATTATCTTCATTATATATGAACACAGTACAACTTTGTGTGACGCTTTGTCTGACTTGGGGTGGCTTTGAGCGAACCATACACTTGATATTACAATTTATGTATCCTTCCTGTCTATGATTTACAAAAATAGCTGTAGGTAAAATGTTACAATATTATACTAATAACACTGTCATTTATTGATACTATGACTAGTTACCAAGATACAGAGCACGATGAACATAACATGATAATGATAGTGAAGCCTGGAAGGGTTCATATCATAAATTGTGTGTTCGTGTGTATGTTGCCCCGTGAGAGTTACCTTTGGCCTCCATGTTCCCAGGTGGGATGGTCAAAGTATTACACTATAAGTGTGTCAAATGAGGAGTGACTGATCCACATGTAATTTAAGGTTTTTGAAATATGTAGTTAAATTAAACACGATTTTTCATATAGTTACGTGAATGATGGGGTGTGGTGGAAGCATCGTGGTCTGGCACACACACACACAAGTGCTGTAAACGTTGTGTGGACTCACTGGGTGGTTTGGAAGTGTTTATTTCCATTCATACTTTCGTAACTACAACCTATGGTAATTTTTCTTCGTGTTCATATATAATGAAGATAATGCAGAATATAAAATGCCATATACAATATTTATACATAATGTCATCTATACAGCCGTACTATGACTGTGTGTGTTCGTGCTTGTGTTGCCTCGTGATAGTTAGAGTGGGCTCCCGTCCAGAAAGGACACTGTACTAACCTCCAGCACCGACCCAGGTGGGCTAGAGAACATGGTTTCCGAGTGTACTTGCAGCAACAGTTGCTGCAACTCATCACTTTGGCTGTCCAGTTGTTCTGTCGTAATGGACCTTCGAATCTTGTTTACTTCACTGGTATGTACCTCCCCCATTGCATTTTGAGCTATTATGTGGTCAGTGAGGGCTGCCGTGAGCCTAACTGAGTTTTGATGTTCAGTGGCAGCAATCTCCTCTGGATTGGTCAATCCCATTCCTCCCAGTCTCGGTGGTAGTGTCACTCGGAATTGAGTATGACGATCATCCAGGTATGATACAATGATATGAGTTATTAAGATGTTACCTTCGTTGTTGACATGAGGTGACTCGAGAGGCCGACACGGGACCAGCACGGCCGACCACAGATGTTCCACGTAAGGCGGGCTAAATCTAGTTCGGGGGGGGGGGGGGGGCAAAGTATTTATCCTGTGCTGGCGCTTGCCTGCTTCGGTTTTCAGTCGGGTTAACTTGAAAGTATTGACACCTTAAATCGTGTGGTGCTTCTTCAAGCATTACGGTGTGGAGTGATCGTCTCCCAGATAAGGGGATCGATTTGCCCATGAGGATTACGTTTACAATTCGTTAGGTGACTGCAAATTACCTGTTTTGGCAGTCTATGGATAATTGTATCCTCACGGCTCCTACAGTTGGTGCTAGCGATAATACTGGCAATTGTTCACTTGTCTTCCCAGCTAATTCAGAGGTTGGAACGTAGACTACAGTGGAGAAAGTTGAAAGTTTTCAAGTGCCATGGGGTGCCACCTGTATGTGACCCAAGTCTCTCTGCCATATAGCAGGGTGGGGAGGACCACTGGTCGATATACGTGAAAAGTTGTAGATAATTTATGCTTCCAACAGCTGAAGACACAGATATGGAGTCTACCAAAAGTTTGAGATGCACATCTGTCCCGATGGTGAATCTCTCCATTGATGTTCGCGGTGGTGGACAGGTGGGCGTCGAAATACCGAAAGTGGGTAACATTAGAGAGGGTAGTACCATTAAGCTGGATGGATAGTGGAGGTGTTGCTGAACCAGGGCCAGGCTGAAAGAGAATCTGAGTCTTACGTCCATTCACCTCAAGGCCAAAGTGTGCATACGCATCTGTCTAGGTGTTCAGGATTCCTGTAGGTCGTGTTTAGTGAAAGCGACGATGGTGAGTTCGTCTTCATTCTGAAGTTCAGTGATGGAAGCGGACAGAACTTTGTATCCCTAACCGTTCTCTATATGAATTTATATAGTAGATAGTAGGCAGCTACCAAACAGGGAGGTACTACCTCCTGGGAAGATATTGGAAGCATAATGTTTTGTCTAATGGTAGACCCTGCTGCCATATGGCATCACGAAAATTGTGACCAAGTCCCAGGTTGCTGATCTGACTTTCTGCCTCATTTACACACAATTGCAGGGTCTCAATTGTTTCTCTTACCATTGGCAACATAACATACATACTGTATATTGTTTCTCACTCTTGATCTTTTTTTTTTCATTTTGTATTTCTTTATTATTATTATTATTATTATTATTATTACATATTCACCCCCCAGGCCCCGATGTAGGTCAGTGAACTGTGCCCGGATGGGCTAATCCCCGTAAAAAAATAAAAATAGATAAAATGTGCCATATTAATCAAACATTATGTATGAGCCAATGAGATGCAAGGAACTGCCAGGAGGGGCTATGAGTCTTTGCCTACTACCGTCAGCTAAAGAAAGCAACTACAGGATGTAAGTTGATCCTTGATGACTTCTTGGTAATTGTAATGAGCCCTTCCGTATTGTATTCCATGAACATTCTGGTGTCGGGTGCTCTAATATTGGAGCTGGTTTCATTATGGTTCATTTGTGCTGGCCATAAGATAAGCATTTAGCAGTGTGTTGCACGATGTCAGTTCGCAAAGTTATACAACTTTAATTTTTTCTGCGAGACATACAGTATATTTTGCCCTGTATGTCTCGCTTGGGGTGTATTATGTATCAGGGTGAGGAACTCATCCTTCAAGGAGAAAGATATAATTATTTGAGAAATTATTTCAGATTTTTTTTTGTGTGTGTGTGATGCAATACATCATGCTGTATATCAAAATGAGAGAGAGGGACAGGTAATTTTGAAAGCTTTACTTCATATACTGATTCTAAGGTATAAAATATTTTGGACAATCGATCCTTACATTGCCATTCCTTCGGTGTTTGAAGAGTAAAATTTGAGAGATTTGTGACTGAAAATATATTTCTAGATAACGTGTCTGAGACTATGTACTGTACGTGCGAACTGGAAGGTATTTGATTCTCGGTGCATTTACTTGTATGGTCAGATACCAATGGGGACTTTGTCCAGTAGTTCTTCCCATGGAATAACTCATTGCTGCGTGATCTGTATGTACTGTTATCTGATATCCAAAGCTAGGTCTCCAAAAAATTTAAGAGCCCCTACTGAGCTAGCGCTTTGAGGTGCATAACTGAGTAGTTTGTTTCTACATCATTTAGCACACGGCTTACATAAGCTATTATGGGCCACTTTCCTCTGGGATTTGGTTACATGAGTATGGAACCCAGCCCGATGCTAAATGCATCAAAACACATGATAAATGGTTGAAAGTAACCCGGAAAAGCCAACACTAGAATATTCGTAAGCTCTTTCTTGAGTGTTGTGAAACCTGTTTCCTAATCTTCATTCCAAGGGAATTTTGCATTCTTCTGTAGGAGTTTGGTAAGCCCTAGAAAGCTGTGGATTTTATCTACATTCTTGGGTTGTGGGGATTGATTTACGGCCTAGAAATTCTGGATTTAAGAAATTTACACTTTTAGAGTTTAACCTTTAATCCAGCTGTGCAAAGTTTTTGAAATAATTCACTTAGTTTTTGTAGATGGCTATTGACATCCATGCTTACGATGATTTGATCATCTAGGTAGGCATGAACAGAGTTGCATTTCATATCTCCAAACAAGGTGTTTATCATTCTTGGAAATATGAGAGGTGCATTCCTCAACCGAAAGGCAATTCTAGGACATCAAAACTGCTTTTAGTGTACTTAGAGCAAATCTTTTGTGTAGTTTCTCACTAATAAATCAAGATTGCTGTAGACAGCATTGCCTTATCTGAGAGACTGTAATAAGTCACTCAGAACCGGCATTGGGTCTTTGTCTGGTATAGTTACTTCGTTGACCCACCAAAAATCAATGATTGGTCGCGATCTTCCATCTTTTTTTAGGTTCTAAAAAGAGTGGTGACTTTCATGGTGATGGGGTACTGTTACTTCTTGCTCTAACATTTCATCAGTAATTTTGTCCACTACTTCACTTTGGCTATCTGGCAACCGCTATGCCTGTTTATAAATAGGATATGCAATTACTTCTCTAAAATCTGCAAGTAACTGTAAAAGTTCAGCCTTGCCTTGAGGGTGGTCAATAACTTTGATGCGCAAGGATAAGCATTTTTGTTTCATCTTTTTCATTTAAGTTTCCTGTTTTAGCTCTCTTAACACAGGCAGTTTGACTGGTTGATCTATTATGGATTAATCATAAACAAGGAAGTCTTTTATGGATTTGCCATAAACAAGGAAACCTCCAAGACAACATCCACTTCTTAATGTTATCGGTCGTTTTGTCCAATTAAGAACAAGAATATCTCTTAGGCTACTATGTCTGAATGTACTCAAGGTAGACTAGTGAAAGGGCTTTCACCCGAGCACTTTCACTCATACATACCACATCCGTTACCTCATTTACATTTGGCTAACATACTGGAATCCTCATTATCTCCTGACTGCATAACCACTGGTCACTAATCAGTACAGCAGGCACTAAGGTCCAGTTGCTGTCATGAAACACCGGTGTGAAGTAAAGGACATGAAGAGGGCATAGCACTGAACTTTTTATAATTATCATTCAGTGTTGGTAAATCTTGTAGTCCAACTGAAGGCAATGAAAATATGATTAGTATATAAAAATCTACTTTGAAAGATTTATTGAATTTTGAGAAACCCTTTTGGTAAAGTAACTACCCCCACGAAGTGTAAATGGTTGCCGGATGCTTTGAGGAGATCAACGTCTGAAGGGTATATTTCCATTAATTGTAAGGATACTGTGTGTTTAATTCATATATGACCTTAGTGAAAGGACGTTTGCGCAAGCCCCTATATCTATTGCTAAAGAAAATTGTGTTTTGCTTATTCTTGCTGGTACTATCAACACCTCCAATTTATCGAGGGCTGTTATTAGAAAAGCTGTTATGAGAACGTTGTCAGGTTTTGGGCTACTTGTTAGCTTAAGTCGGCGTAATTTGGACACTGAACTTCCCCTCATTGCTAGGAGCGTTGCTGTTGGTCGAAAGAATCTCGTCCACACTGCTATGCCTTTCTGCAGTTTTCAGTATTTTGTGCCTTTGAGTAGTGAAGGCAAGACCATTTGTTTTGATCCCCCTTAGGGGTAGTAGACGCTATCTTCTGACTTTGTAGTTGCAACTTTTCCTTTGAGCTTGTTTATTGTTGCGATTCATCCGGAGATGCAGATGAGAATCCATCCAGAAATGCTTGCCAGTTGTCATGAGAATTCTGTGCAGAAATATTTCGTTGGTCATTAAGCCAGCCTTTTTCTATGAAATGTCCCTTTTTCTTGCAAATATTGTAATAGGGTACCTTCCACTAAGGTCTTGCTTCCGTATTTTTCTGACTGTTCTAGGGGACTAGTCACTGCACGTAGACGTCTAGCTCTAGGAATTTTTGTAGCTCTATGGTAAATCTTCTCAGCAAAATTATTGAGTTGAGCATTTTCCCTGAACACTTCTTTGTGAGCATCTTCCACCCCTGGATCATTTAGAATCAAGGCAAGATACTCTGTTATTAGATTCATGTTGCCTAGAGTTACTTTATCTCAGTAAACTCAGTTTGAAGTTGGAAGATGATCATAAAGAAGTGTTCAGGGAAAATTCCACCATCATTCTTCAAGTCCAGTTCCCGCACCACCAATCTACGCACCAGCATCAACATCTCTTCAAACTTTACTACACTCATCGATCGATCGATCCTTAGTCTGTACTCACCCCTGAAGATGTGAATTACACGAAAGCGCTTGGGAACTTCGTGTTTTCTTTTTTCCTTGTGGTTATCAGCATATATATATATATATATATATATATATATATATATATATATATATATATATATATATATATATATATATATATATATAAAACAAAGAAGTATGTCTGTGAGTTTGTTTGTTTGTTTGTTTGTTTGTGTATGTGTGTCCGCACGAGAATCTCGGAAACTACTTTACCGATCTGTAGTGATGATGGATGGTGTTATATGTAGTAATGATGGATGGTGTTATATGTAGTGATGATGGATGGTGTTATATGTAGTGATGATGGATGATGTTATATGTAGTGATGATGGGTGGTGTTATATGTAGTGATGATCTATATATATATATGTATATATATATATATATATATATATATATATATATATATATATATATATATATATATATATATATATAAAACAATGAAGTCTGTCTGTCGGTTTGTTCACCTTTCTCTGGGATCAAACCAGGGTCCGCTTGCTGGCGAGGCGAGCATGCTTACCATTACACCCCATTGCACAGCTGAAAGAGAAACTTCGACCGAACGTGATTGACAACTGTATATGAGCAGAGTTTCCTGATCCAGAAGAATATCCAGTTCTCTATGAGATTATCAAGAAGCAAATGATTCATGGGCCATGTGGACCATTCACCAGATACTCTCCATGCATGAAAGATGGACGTTGCACCAAAAACTTCCCAAAACACCTGATAAAGATTACGCAGAGTGGAAAATATGGCTATCCTCAGTACAGGAGAACAGCGCCAGGCGATTGAGGTTTTACAGCAGTGTTGCGACCTGGAACAGACAGTGAAATAGCAGTACACAACAAATGGGTGGTCACCTACAATCCTCTTTTGAGTAAAGCATTCAATGCGCACATCAATGTGGAGTTCTGCAATTCAGTCAAGTCCATCAAGTATGTCTGCAAATACGTTAGCGAAGGCTCTAACCAAGCGATCTTTGCATTGGAAAAGGATGGAAATCATGATGAGGTGACACAGTTTCAGCAAGGCCGTTATATATGCAGCAATGAAGCCCTATGGAGAATTTTTAATTTTCCCATACACGAACGATGTCCAACAGTAGTTCATCTGGCTGTTCACCTGGAAAATGGACAAAGAGTATACTTCACAGAAGAGTCCCTCCAAAATCAAATGGCAAATCCTGCTGATACGACCCTTACTGCATTTTTCAAGCTTTCACAGGGAGATGAGTTTGCTCAAATACTCCTGTATGTTGACGTACCCAAGTTCTACATATGGCAGGCTTAAATGAAAAATTTCCAGAGAAGAGCTGAAGGATCCGATGTTGAAGGATATCCAGGGATAAAGTCAGGGAATGCTTTGGGACGTGTCTACACGGTTCACCCCAACAACTTTGAATGCTATTGTTTGAGACTACTTTTGCACCACATCCGTGGCCCAACATCATATGCAGCACTCAAGACAGTGAATGGACAAGTCTGTAGAACCTATCAGGAAGCGTGCAATCTCCTTGGCCTACTGGAAGATGATGGTCACTGGAATTACACATTAGAAGAGGCAGCAGCTACTCAATCGCCAATGAAAATGAGCAACCTGTTTGCCATCATGATTGCTACATGTGGACTTTCCAACCCAAGCCAGCTCTGGAAAAACCACCAAGAAAGTTTTTCAGAGGATCTGCTTCATCAAGCAAAAAGAGAACATCCTGGTCAAGAGATTGCGTTCATGGATGACATGTTCAACAGGGCTCTGATGATGCTGGAAGACAAAGTGATGGAGCTATGCGGAAAAAACCTGACTGATTTTGAATTGCCTTCCCCAAACCGAGAAGAACCAGTAGTTGAAAACAGGGAGTTGCTCAGAGAGACAGACTACTCAGTTGAAGTTCTGGTGAATTTTCTTAAAGGTAATGAGCCTCACCTGGTGCTTCATTAAGCAAATGCTTATGAACAGATCTTGCAAGCGATACAAGCGGAGCAGGGAGGTATGATCTTTCTCGATGCACCTGGCTGGGCAGGAAAAACATTCCTGATCAACCTTCTGTTGGCCAAAGTACGTCATCAGGGGAAAATTGTTCTTGCTATGGCATCCTCAGGCATTGCTGCAACACTACTAGAAGGAGGACGTACTGCACACTCAGCTTTTAAACTGCCTCTCAACCTCGCTCACAATGAGAATCCAGTGTGCAACATCAAAAACGGATCGACAAAGGCAAAGCTCTTAGAAAAATGCAGCCTCATAGTCTGGGATGAATGCACTATGTCTCAAGAGTTAGCGTTTGAAGCATTGGGCAGGACCTTGCAAGACAAACGAGAAAATGACCATCTCATGGGTGGCATTACAATGGTCATTGCTGGAGACTTTCGCCAGACCCTACCTGTCATTCCTCGAAGCACTCCAGCTGATGAACTGAATGCGTGCCTCAAGGCATCATACCTTTGGAGAAGTGTTCAGACACTTACCCTATCCACAAACATGAGAGTACATCTACAAGGAGATCAGGATGCTGGACGGTTTGCAAACCCTCTACTACAGATTGGGAATGGAACTTTCCCTGTTGATTCAGAAGGACAAATAATTATTCCACAAGGATGTGGAAATGTTGTAAAGTCTTCAACTGAGCTCACTAACATGGCCTACCCAAACATTATCCACCGCTAAAAGGATCACAAGTGGCTGCGTGAATGCGCAATTCTGGCACCAAAGAATGAAACAGTGGCTGAAATCAACATGACTCTACTCAGACAGCTTCCAGGCAGTGAGACCTCATTCATATCTGTTGATACAGTAATCGACCAGGACCAAGCAGTCCAGTACCCTGCAGAATTCCTTAATTCTTTGGAGCCCGCTGGAATGCCTCCTCACCACCTCACTCTCAAGATTGGAACTCCTATAATGCTCTTAAGAAACCTTGAACCACCAATCCTCTGCAATGGCACAAGACTGGTGGTGGAGAACATGATGCCACATGTACTGGAAGCTACAATACAGACAGGAAAAGCTAAAGGAGAGGAAGTTTTTATACCAAGGATACCTCTCATTACCAGTGACCTGCCATTTGAGTTCAGGCGTCTTCAGTTCCCGGTTAAAGTGAGCTTTGCCAAGACCATCTACAAAAGCCAGGGACAGTCCCTAAAGATGGTTGGCCTAAACCTGGTGTTTCCTAGTTTCTCTCCTGGACAGTTCTATGTTGGATGCTCCAGAGTGGGAACCGGCAAAAATCTGTACATACTTGCTGCTAATGGCAAAACCAAAAATGTGGTCTACCTTAATGCACTACAGTGAGACGATGTTGAGTAGTCATTATTGGGGTGCAAGAGCTCAGTCGCAGTCAACAAGAGGCAATTTTTTTTTAAAGGTAAATACATACAAATGCCCTTTTCTCTGCGTTTGTGGTTACGGTCTTCACTTGTAATATTGTTTTTATTCTTTCGTTTTGTGGAGGTACTTTCTCTACATTAGGTAACTGAGGGATTGGGCTTTGGTTAGCAGAAGCATTCATCTTCATTGTTATTGTTAGATTTCTGGCTTGGTTGACAGGTAGGGCCTATATGCAATGAATTAGTTTTACCTGAACTGTACTGTCTAATGATTATTTTTTTTAAATGAGAGTCTATCAAATTTTCTCACCTGATTGAGTCAGTAAGGGTTAACTTTATTCAGCGAAGCTCAGGTAATTCTTCTCCATTTATCCCTAACAATTGTGAGTCACTATGTGAAATGTTAATTTCTCTTTTTCGTTTAAATAACTTAGATATTTCTTCTGACTCAAGAAAAATTTGTTTACAGAAATGGTAATGCACAGACTTGCCTATTCATGTACCTGTACTAAAAAAGGTTAGTAACAAGTACTGTAGATACACATATATGCATAAAAATTTAAATTTATTCTCTTATTTATCTAAATTAAATTATTCAGTGATCATTTGCATTGAACCAAATTTGTATTATTATGATGAGCTTTTAATTAAAAGTAGGCTCAAGCACTATATTTAAATGCAGTAGTTTTATGATGACTACCTTGTGAAGTCTTCTTCATGTGTGGTGTTGTTTGCTAATAACTAATGTATGTTTGTGTTTCACAACCTAATTTCGTGATAGTGTGTTGTGGGTTTTGCGATCCGTAGAGTTGATCAGCTTGCCACTGGAGAATCGGGAGGTCATTCACAGGATTTCTGGCCTGATGTCACACTCCTAAAAACAGTAAGGACAGGCCGCTGTAACGTTGGGAACTTTAGCTACGCCACGTTCAATGACGTCACGCTAGCGACGCACATCATCTGGTGACCAGTTGGTGACGGGTTTGCCTTGATTGATGCTTAATTGTTTCATTTTTTGAGAAAACCCATAAGGCTAAGGCTTTTTTGCAGTCAGGTATAACAAAATGAATGCCTTATGTTCTCATAGTCCTCCATAAATAAATGATATTGGAAAAAAAAATTACAAGGAAACACCTGGGGGGGCAGGTGCCGGGCATTTCGCAGATGACATGGACGGAGCAACTCAAGTTTGAGCTTATTAACAATGCATTTTTTTTCTATTTTTCCCAGTCATGGCAAGGTGAATGTTTGAGGGTATTCTGGATAACCGAATATTGCCTTACAATGTATACTTAAGAAAATAGAGCGTTTCTCTAGGCGTTAAGCATCACGGCCGTCGCCGGTGAATTAAGTGATATAACTGTTTTTTCTTATATTTTGGGTAATATTATTGTTTTCTTTTGTCATACGTGGCAAGAACATTGTCTCACGGTCTTCTGGTTGACTTGATGTTGACTGACACTGCAGAATTAAGAAACTACAAGAAATCTTCCCTCGCGTCTTGAAACAAGCACGGTTTTGACACCTGAAACCTACATACCGATGTACTTAACTTTAATTTTTTCAAGATTATTAAATATGTTCAAAGTTATTTTTGGCAACATAAAGCAAGATGAATGTCTCACCTTCCTGTAGATACCTGTATATCGACAGACATTCCAGAATTAAGGAAATACAAAAGAAATATGTACTCTCTTCAAACAAGTTTTCGGCTAACCTAATGTGGTGTTTATTTTATCAGAGCGCTTACAGGAATTTATCCATTTATCACAAGTTTTCTTATCTCTGGGAAATTTGTAATACTTGATGTGCTCTCTGCTTGGGATTTGAGCATTGCTGGTTTACCCGTATATTGCACAAATAACCTTATCGGTTGATATATTGGTACCGAAAGCAGACGCGGGCACACACGGAGGTTACCAGATGATGTGTGTTTACAACAGTGACGTCGCCGAGCTGTGCATTGTGGGTAAAACAAGTGTTTGGTGAACTATCTTTACTAGTATTTTATCCTTGACTGGTAGGCTATAATTCAAGATGGCATCCGTTATGACGTAATATTAACGTTCACAAGATGCCATCCGTGTTGAAGGCGTGTGTGCTCTCAGTCCTTATGCTATGAAAAGACACTCGGGGTGTGAAGACTGCTTGGAGTTTACGTCAGTTGTCGCTCGCTGCTGACCACTGATGTTATCGAAGATTGTTTTGTCTACTAAGGGAAGAGGCTGGTTACTTGTATAAACAAGTGCTATTTGTCCTCTCACGGGGAAGAAGATGGTTGCTTACTTGTATTAGAAAATGTTGTTTGTCTTCTCACTGGGGAGAGGCTATTTATTATCGAAGAGTCGAGATTGATCTTCGAAGTTTCTCAGTATTTGATTGGCGATTCAGAATCTTCTGAGATTGAGTCTGAATGAATCTTGTTAACTCTTGATTTGTTTGTCTTAATTGATTTTTTTAGCGTTGTACTAATCCACTGCACACTTTAATGTCACTTTTGAGAATGTTTATACTTCATTTGTATGCTTTTTGTTCATTGTCATTTGCGGAATACACATATTTGTCGTATTGGAGCCGTCGTTGTCAGGATACAATTTTGTATTCATTCCTTTAACTGCCACCATTTATGTTTGAGCCAGTTAATTAATGTCATTATTGGTTCTTACCTTTATTTGAAAATTAATATTCTGGGTTGTGTTTTCCTGTCACTTGAGTAGGTAAAAATAGTGTGGTTTTGGTTTATTGTTGCAACACCATATATACGTAATTATCTAGAGGTAAGACTATATTTAGAGTGCCCCCTTCTGAGAGCACGTGTGACTGTTGTGCTCAAACAGGGAGTTACTACCGCCTGGGAAGATATTGGAAGCATAATGTATTGTCTAATGGTAGACCCTGCTGGCATATGGCGTCACGAAAATTGTGACCAACTCCCAGGTTGCTCATCTGACTTTCTGCCTCATTTACACACAATTGCAGGGTCTCAATTGTTTCTCTTACTTTGGCAACACAACATACATGTATCGTTTCTCACTATTGATAATTTTTTTCATTTGTGTATTTCTTTATGGTTCTTTAATAATTATAATAATAATGATGATGATAGTAATAATAATAATAATAATAATAATAATAATAATAATAATAATAATAATAATAATAATAATAATAATAATAATAATATTATTATTATTATTATTATTATTATTATTATTATTATTATCGGTGATGTTGTTGTTATTATTATTTTATTTACTATGAACTAATTATTATTATGGTTATTACATTTTCGCCCTCCAGGCCCCGATGTGGGTCAGTGACCTGTGCCCGGGTGGGATAATCCCCGTAAAAAAAAAAAAAAAAAAAAAAAAACTAATGAGAATCTGAAATCAAGCCTAGGTGAACAAGGCCAGCTCATCAATTTAGAGGTTAACAGTCAACTTATGCTTGAATCAGCCATCATTGGGTCTTGTGATTGGGTGAACCCATGGTGAAGTCAAATTATGGTTTGGTCAGCCATCATTCGCGTCAACTTGAGGTGGTGTCAGTCATCACTGGGGTCAACTTGTGGTGGTATCGGCCAGCCCTATGGTCAATTTGTGGTGGGGTCATTCAGCATTGGAACGAACTCTTGAGGGAGCCATCCAGCACTGGGACTAATTTGTGGTGGGCCAGCCAGAACTGGGGTCAATTTGGGGTAGGGTCAGCCAGCACTGGGACTAACTTGTGGTGGGGTCAGCCAGCACTCGGACCAACTTGTGGTGGGGCCAACTAACACTAGGCTCAACATGTGGTGGGGTCAGCCAGCAATGAGATCAACCAGTGGTGGGGTTAGCTAGCATTAGCACCAACTTATAGGTAGCAGGTAACAGGCAGTAATCAAACAGGGAGGTACCACCGCCTGAGTTGACATTGGAAGCATATTGTGTTGTCTAATGGTAGACCCTGCTGCCATATGGCATCACAAAAATTGTGACCAAGTCCCAGGTTGCTGATCTGACTTTCTGCCTCATTTACACACAATTGCAGGGTCTCAATTGATTGTGTTACTATTGACAACACAACATGCATATATCGCTTCTCATTATTGACCAGTATTTTTTGTATGGTTCTTTATTATTGTTATTATTATTATTATTATTATTATTATTATTATTATTGTTATTTTTGTTATTATTATTATTATTATTATTATTATTATTATTAGATTTTCGCCCCCCGGGCCCCGATGTGGGTCAGTGACCTGTGCTAAGGCCCGTAAAAGAAGAACAAAAACAAAAACAAAAATTGGGCGGGGTCAGCTAGCACTGGAGTAAATCTGTGGTTGGTTCAGCCAGCACTGGGGTCAGCCAGCACTGGGATTAATTTGTGGTGGGGTCATCCAGAACTGGGAACAACTTGTGGTGGGATCAGCCAGCACTGGGACCAGCTTGTGGTGGGTTCAGCTAGCACTGGGACCAGCTTGTGGTGGGTTCAGCTAGCACTGGGACCAGCTTGTGGTGGGGTCAGCCAGCACTCGGGTCAGGTTGTAGTGGGGTCAGCTAGCACTGGGGTCAACTTGTGGTGGGGTCAGCTAGCACTGGGACCAACTTGTGGTGGGGTCAGCCATCACTGGGGTCAGCTTGTGGTGAGGTTAGCCAGCACTTGGACCGATTTGTGGTGGGGTCAGCCAGCACTAGGACCAATTTGTGGTAGGGTCAGCTAGCACTGGGGTCAACTTGCGGTGGGATTAGCTAACACTAAGGTCAGCTTGTGGTGGGATTAGCCAGCACTGGGACCAATTTGTGGTGGGGGTCAACCAACACTAGGATCAACTTGTGGTGGGATCAGCTAGCACTGGGATCAACATGTGGTGGGGTCAGCCAGCATTGGTGTCAGCTTGTGGTGGAATCAGCCAGCACTGGGACCAACTTGTGGTGGGATTATCCAGCACGGTGGTCAATATTTGGTGGGGTCAGGTAGCACTGGGGTCAACATGTGGTGGAGTCAGCTAGCACTGGGGTAAACATGTGGTGGGGTCAGCTGGCAGTGGGGTCAACTTGTGGTGGGTCAGCTAGCACTGGGGTCAACATATGATGGAATTCAACAACAAGATTTGGAGAAATCTTAATTTTCGATGAACTTTTTCCTGTGACTTTTTTATAAGGATCAGTTCATTATAGTAGATGTTAGGATATGGCGACTTCCAGATAAACCTGTTTTTTAACCTTTGACCGATATTGACAAAACTTTACCGGTAACCAGCTTTCAAGTGCGCGATGAGCCATAAACACGTTTGTAAAGCTTAGACGGTGATTGTGGACGTTCGATAGGTAACAAATAATAGGAATAAAATGTCGTACACAGAGCTGTTTGGTAAAGTATCGAATTTCTTACTCGGTGCGAAAGCTTGTAACAAGTTCAACATATATGAGGTCAATATATGTTTAGATCAACATGTGGTGGTGTCAGCATGTGGTGCTGTCCTTCACTTGTAAAAATTTTGTACAAATTGATTCGCAATTGCAGTCACCATTGTAATGACTAGAGTTTTATCAATGACCTTAAAACATTGCCATGTTATCGCCTGTTTCTTTATCCTTTGACGTTGAGAGCAATAGTGATCTTATTGTTTCAGCTGCTGAGAGAGCTTACGCTCTCAATTGGCTCAGCCACGTCAATATTGTTATTATTACCCACTCTATATCTGTATTTTTCTGGCTAAATAAACTGTTTCAATATCATTATCAATATCAACATTAACATCAATCATCACCTCAAGTATTACCTTCAATCTCGAGAATGAGTTTATTGGTTTATTATGCCCTACGGAGCTCGCGGTTCTGCATGTTATTCCTGTTTTCTGTTTTTTTACTTCATTGTGATACTGGAATGGTTATCTGTAAGATATCTAAATTCTTCTTACCATTACATTTGCTAATTTGTTCACATTTTTCATCTTTTTAATTCAAGTTTATCTTCCTCGACTCCAACAGCCACAACAAAGAGCCGTGCAGCAAGTGTCACAAAACACCGACGCCGAGTCCTCCACTTCCCTTAAGAAATTAGAACAAACAGAAAATGAGGAGAAAAAGTATAATTAAAGGGAACTAAAAGAGAGACATAAAATGGTCTGATAAAAAAGGTGAAGCCAGTTAAAAGTTAAATTAGCTCTGAGGCAACGTTAATGACGGAAGGGCTTGTAGCATGGGCGAGGAAGGGGTGTGTAAGTCATTGTAGAGGTGTGTAAGTCATAGTAGAGGTGTGTAAGTCACAGTAGAGGTGTGTAAGTCATAGTAGAGGTGTGCAAGTTATAGCAGAGGTGTGTAAGTCATAGTAAAGAAATAAGTCTTAGTACTGGTGTGTAAGTCATAGTAGAGGTGTGTAAGTCATAGCAAAGAAATAAGACTTAGTACTGGTGTGTAAGTCATAGTAGAGGTGTGTAAGTCATAGTACTGGTGTGTAAGTCATAGTACTGGTGTGTAAGTCATAGTAGAGGTGTGTAAGTCATAGTATAGGTGTGTAAGTCATAGTAGAGGTGTGTAAGTGATAGTAGAGGTGTGCAAGTCATAGTATAGGTGTGTAAGTCATAGTAGAGTTGTGTAAGTGATAGTAGAGGTGTGAAAATCATAGTAGATGTGTGTAAGTCATAGTAAAGAAATAAGTCTTATTACCGGTGTGTAAGTCATAGTAGAGGTGTGTAAGTCATAGTATAGGTGTGTAAGTCATATTAAAGAAATAAGTCTTAGTACTGGTGTGTAAGTCATAGTATAGGTGTGTAAGTCATAGTAGAGGTGCGTAAGTCATAGTATAGGTGTGTAAGTCTTATTAGAGGTGTGTAAGTAATAGTATAGGTGTGTAAGTCATAGAAGAGGTGTGTAAGTCACAGAAGTGGCGTGTAAGTCGTAAAAGCATCCAATAAAACACTGGAGAGAGTAAGACCAAAAAATATATGTTGAACACAAGGGCCACAATTCAAGTATGTCTCTACTGGTGTCTGACAACCTTCCCTCTATCACATTGGTTTTCCAACAGTTCTTCATCGATCGTTTTTTTTCTTTTACCACAGACAAATGAGTGACTTCTAGACTAGTCACGGACAGCTGTAAATCGCTGTGCCCACTTTATAAACTCTGGGGCCATTAAATCAACTGTGTGAGAGGGAAGGGTGAAGACCACACACACTTCTCAAATGTAATTTTTTCTTTTGCTGGTGAGTGATGTAAGTGGAGTATCTTGGCTGCCGGTGCCGTTATTAGCTACTACGTGCTGCCAAAGATTATGACAGTCCTCTGGCGTTTTTCAGCCCTTTCTACTTTGTGATATCAATTGATTCATATCATTGAAATAATTAATGAATGTATCTATTAGAGAGTGCAGTGGATAGAAATTCAATATAAGTGGACCTAAGACGTTAAGATAGACAGAAAATAACGTGTCATATTTACAAAAAAGGAAAAATCAGGTAAATGAGACACATAAAAAGACTTCAGGCAGAAAGAGTAGTTTACCTGTGGCGTGAGTAAGGTGATTAATAGTGAAGGAGCAGCAAGGAACCCCGGCTCTACTGTACAGTATACCATCATCGTCGCTTCCTTCACCCAACCACCATCACCACCAACAATATCACCATGGCACTGCCCATGCCTATGCACGAGGACCATCAAGGTAAGTTAAGGCTCACTTGTAGTTAATTATGAAATAAGGCTTTGGGAGAGGAGAATGAGAAAATATTTATCACCAGAATTAAAAAAAAATTATAATTAAATTAATATATACTCTAATAAATAAATAAATGAATACAATTATGAGTTTGAGGAAAAATACTTTATTGAATGGAGAAGAATATATTATTGAGTGGAGGATATATTGCTTTGTATAAGGCTTTGTATAAAGTTATTTTCATATTTTAGCCAACACTTCCTGATATCTTTGTCTATGCAAGTCTTCAATATTCTAATGCAAAACTGTATTTTCCAAATATACTATATTAGCCTATGCTGTGGCCTCTGATGTCCCAGTCGGGGTCATGAGGACATAGAAGTATCACTTCTGAGGGCGGAGTGTTTTCATTATGTCGACCTACAGTGTCAGACAGTTAACATGCGATAAATTTTTACTACCTCACAGAGGAAGGTCTATCGAGCACATGTAATGCGTTAACACACACACACATACACACACAACTACTAATTTCCTTTCACTCGGAATCGAGTATGACGATCATCCAGCTATGAGAAAATTATATGAGTTATGAAGGATGTGACATTTATTGGTGAGTTCTGAGGTGAGCAAAGAGGCTAATACGGGACCGGCAGTTGCACGTGTTGAGGGCTACAGCTAGTGCGGAAGGGACGGCGGCAGCGAATTTCCAGGGCCAGCGCTTATCTACCTAAGTATTCTGTCGGGCAAACTCGAAATTATTGACACCTTCTCGTGTGGTTCTCCTCCAAACGCTACAGTGTGGAGTAAACTTCTTCCAGGTGAGGGGGGTTGATTTGGCACTTTTTCAGGTTTGTCTTAAGACTTTTCTAAAACCTTTTCAGTTGCCCACCAGCGTTACGTTTATTATTCGTTACGTGACTGTAAAGTAGCAGCTTTGCCAGTCTTCTGTTGGCCATGCAGATAACATGGCCAGTCCAGCAGAGTTGTTCATGGGAAATGGTAGCCTCGATGCTCCTACAGTTGGTGTCAGCGAGAATAAAACATTTGTTCTCCTGTCTTCCCAGCGAACTCGGACGATGGAACGTACTCGACGTTGGTGAAAGTTTTCAAGTGGCTTGAAGTACCTCCTGTATGTGACCCATGTCTCGCTGCCAAATAGCAGGGTAGGTAGGACCACTGCTGAAGGAGAATCTGAGTCTAACATACAGTACATTCACCTCAAGGCCGAAGTGTGCATACGCATCTGCATAGGTGCTCAGGATCTCCTGTAGGTCGCATTCAGTGTGAGCGACAAAGTGAGGTCATCTGCATACTTAAGCTCAATAATAATAATGCCGACACCTTTGTTCCTGCCTGTAGTCGTCTTATGTTGAAAAGAACCCCCTTCATCTGGTACTCGATGTCCACCACGCCGGCTAAATTGGCACTGGCACGAGCAAGGAAGGCAGCCAAGAAAAAAAGAGAGATGGTGCCAGTACACATCCTTGTTCTACCCCCGTTTGGAAGGGGAAGACCACAGACTGGGTGTCATTGTGCAGGACACTGCCGTTCATGCCATTGTGGAGTTGCTTCACAATGATAATGAATTTTGGTGGGCAGCCAAAACGGCTGAGGGTTCGCCAGAGGGCTTCCCTGTTGACCGAGTCGAAGGCCTTGGTTAGGTCGATGCAGGCCATGTACAGGTCACGACGCTGTTCTCTGTTCTTTTCCCGCATCTGGCGGGCAGTAAAGATCATGTCAGTGGTGCCACGTGAAGGTCTAGGGCCACATTGAGATTCTGGGAGGAAGTTTCCCGCCTCAGGAAGAAGTCTGTTTAGGAGGACTTGGGCGATATTCGTGTCAGTTACGGACAGCAGCGAGATCCTGTGGTGGTTGCCACAATCTGACTGGTCTCCCTTGTTTTTATAAATATTGACGATGGAGGTGTCTTTAAGATAACCCCAGATAATCAAAAAGTCTTTGGCCCAATTCGGCTCCATAAGTTTGCAGTACAGTGCATCATCAATAGTGTTGGCCAAGACCTCTAGCAACATACTGGCATCTCCGAACAACTGTATTCAATGTGTCCAGTTGATGGCCGGGTACTTGGACAATTGGCATGCAGTTCTGGATTGACCTTACTGTTGACTTGGTTGAATTGAGTCCATCCCTTTTCAGCACAGTTGTTGCATTCTGTCGTTTCACAAAGAATGCCATATCCCTTGCAAGAGCCTGGAGTGCTTGTTCACAATCATCTGTAGACACCTGAAACCACTCTTTCTTTGTGTTTGTCTTTGATGTCGGTTGTGCTTTGCCCTTACTTATTTCTGCAAGCAATAGCTCATCCATAACAACAGGGTTCTCTAAACAAGTTTTCTTTGAGGGTTCAATGGCTTCCATACCCATATCAGCTTCAGGACCCCTTTGCCAACCTGCCACCTGTGTGGCATGAAAACTGCTTTTCCCATCAAAGCTTGTGTCGTTAATGTCAATGTTGTTACATGTGAAGTGTATAAACCTGTTGGGCACAAAGTATGATGAGATAACCGCACCAGTGACTGAATCCATTGCATTCAGGGTGCTCTCTACCAAGGCCGTGTCAACGTGCAAGATGTTTTTGTATCTGAAAATGAGACCAGCATTGTGGAAGATTTCAACAGGCTCTTTCCGTCTGGTCGCCTGATGCAAAGTGCTCGCGAGACCAAGATCTTTTGGTGCCCATTATTTGTCACTACTGAGGTTGTACACAATATATTGTGCTATGCTCAGAATTCATGTCTGAATTCTTGCCTCCTTCATGCTTGGATCCTGGAGTCTATATCGTCTTCATCCGGGTTGTCTTCCAACAAACTCTAACCACTAAACATCAGACATAAAAACATGACGAGGCTGTTAGGAATGCAAGATATAATTTTATCCTCACTAACAAAAAAAAACTTTGTGTACAGGATGTGCATGGATCTCACGTCTGAGTTTCACTGCCACGTGTACCATCTCGAGAAAACCGTCTTTGGGATGGTACATTGATATCTGCAAGGGTTCTTGCTCCTCAGACAGTAGTGTTGAAAAGGGCACATTTTCATATTTTACTGAAACGAGCAGTGTTTGTCTTTCTGGTAGAGTGATGCAGTCATAGATATCACTGATGCCTGACTGTAATTCTGTCCTTGAACGTATTTCTCTTGTTGATGAAGGATTGGGGTACCTCAATTTTAGCTATCTTGGTACCAATTCCATACCTCTGAAAGTATAAGTACTTCTGCTTTCTTCGCGACGTCCTTGAGTTCCAGAACTAGCCATCACATTGCAACACCTGATTCCTCAAACTCAGGACATTTCTCTGCTTTTGATGCCCTGTGGTAACATGAGTTGTGATATACACCTGGAAAATGCACATATTGAACTGGATCATGCTTGGAAGCCTACAAAATATAATAAAAAGGCGACAGAGCTTATTTAATCTCTAACACTTGCACTTTGGCAGAACATGCAGGCTTCCTAGTTGACAGCACTTACTGAACTTCTCAGAACTGTTGATGGCCTGTTTGAATCGCTGAATTTTGGTTGATCACTTAACCTCGCTTTGTCTGTAGAAGACCTGCTTGAAGAATTCTCTTGAGATCTCTGCAGTCTCATTATGTGAATTTTACTCGTAAACGTTGCAGAGCAAGAATTGTGGTAGAAGACTTCATGATCCAGATCTGAAGCAAAAAATAATTAAGACGATCAAATGTGCTTCTCTTCTCTAGATCTATGTTTTATTTTTGCAACGCGGATTTTCCTTTTTCTGTACATTTGAACAATTTCTCTTTGCTGCTTTCTTGATACAGAATACAGAGCTCTAATGCCACTAGTCTCATCCTTTTAAGGCTGCTACCTCTTCCATTATGATATCGTCTCGTCCACTAGGATTTCAGTAATCTGCAAAAAAGCAAGAGTTTGAGGTGCTACAACTAGCTTCACTGTACTCGTGGTTTATTTTTAAAAATGTGAAATGAACAAAATTAAGCAATACTAACTACATTTACTGCTTTTAGCTGAGGGTAGCAGCTCAATAACCTGACGTGTTCATTCGTTCATCCGTCCGTGCAGGATGTGTTATTCTAGCTAATTTTTCGATAAATACAAGGTCAACGGATTTTTTTTGCAATATCTCTAAAATTCAATTCTAAGACACCTTTCTTCTAAAACACTTTGGTTGCAAATGAATATTAACAAAGTTATGAGTGATATTAAAGGTAAAAATTCTGTACAGGATGTTATTCTAGTTAATTTCTCGAAAAACACGAGGTCAACAGATATACTTTCCTTAAAATATGTCTGAAATACAATTCTAAGACACATTTCTTCTATAACACTTTGCTCATAAATAAATATTAAAGTTATGAGCGATATTAAAACGGCAAGTGATGTGAAATTGTATAGTTAAAACTCGTAAATTTGTTTGCGAACATACCCCCAGCTACCGATATCTGATCGAGCTTGTTTGCAAACATAAAAACAATTGAGTGTCACAGCAATTTTGTTTTGATTTGAGAGTACCGAAACATTTCACTTACAGTCTTCACGTCAGCCATATTTTTCTGTTCATTGTCATGGGAAACAGGGGCATGATTAATCTTGTCAAATTCAAGAAATGGTTTAAGCAATTTAATCATATTCTAATCCTCTAGAGCAGTAGGTTTGCCGACTTTGTCTCGAAAATGTCTGGGGGTTCCTGTTTAACTGAAATTGGAACCAGTCTACTTGTCATCATATCTAATGTTGCACTTTTGTCTTTATCCAGATTTTACACTTTGAGATAATAGACCTGGTTAACTGCAACTACTCCATTTATATTCTTATAGTGCCCTGTGCATTATGATCTGAGATCCAGAGGTCCACATACCATGTGTTGAGCAATAAACAATTATTATTATTATTATTATTATTATTATTATTATTATTATTATTATTATTATTATTATTATTTTATTATTATTATTATTATTATTATTATTATTATTATTATTATTATTATTATTATTATTATTATTATTATTATTATTATTCGTAGTAGTAGTAGTAGTAGTAGTAGTAGTAGTAGTAGGAGGAGCTCTTCAAATACCGAAATAATACCACATCTATTCTGTCAGAGGACACACACAAAGACTAAGCACAAAGAAAATGCGGCAGCAAGGAAGAGAAGATTGACAATGTGGCAGAATGGGGTCGTTGATGATCTCCCATGTGAAGCAAGAACACTGCAGGAGAGACTAAAATTTATAGGAGACGAAAATTAAAACACCAATGACGTTGCAAGAAAGTTTGGAAACAAAATGCGGATGGGAAAAGTGTCTACGGCGGTAAGATCTCTCACAGAGGAATCCTCCGGTGGGGTTCTGCCAATAAACAGAGAGACATTAAAACAACTGAAAGAAAAACATCCCCCTGCAAGTGAAGACGAAGGCATCAGGTTCCAGGGTGACTATATCCCACCAAATACTGTCCTGTTCGAGAAAATAACAGGAGGGATGGTGTGGAAAAAGGCACTGAAGACTCGAGGAGGTGCCGGCCCTTCAAGTCTGGATGCAAACGGTTGGAGAGTCATCCTCAGCACTAACAAGTTTGGCCCCGTAGCAAGTGGTCTCTGCACTGCCATAGCCGTCCTTGCAAGAAAGCTGGCATCCTCGTGCTGCCAACACCTCCATGCTCTGACTGACTGCTGCCTCATTCCCCTGGATAAGAATCCAGCATGTAGGCCTATAGGGATGGGGAAAGTGCTGAGGCGCATCATAGGGAAATGCATAATGGAGGTGGTAAAGGGTGATGTCACGGCAGCAGCAGGGAACCTGCAAGTTTGTGCTGGCCACCAGGCTGAAAGGGAAGCTGCCATTCTCGCCAGGAGAATGATATTTGAGCAGTGTGATTGTGAGGCCGTTCTCTTGGTGGACGCTTCAAACGCATTCAACACACTTAACCGCAAGGCCGCACTGCACAACATCAAGATCAATTGTCCAAGCTTTGCAATGTATGATGATAAATCCTCTAGGAAACCATCAGACCTCTACATAGTAAACAACAAGGCTCTAAGAGGTGATACCATCATACAGTCAACCGAGGGAATAACGCAGGGGGACCCTGTTACAATGGCAATGTGCGCAATGGGCCTATCCGTGCTTCAAACATACAATAAAATTTGAAACCACTGAGGTCAAGCAAGTGGCGTACGCTGATGATCTTACAGGAGCAGGAAAAGTGGAGGACATCAAAAAATGGTGGGACCTGGTAACATCCCAAGGCCCAGGAATAGGGTACCACTCAAACGCCAGCAAGTCCTTCCTCATTGTGAAGCCAGAACATTATGAACGGGCAATGGAGGTGTTCGATGGAAGTGAGGTCAAAATAACAAAGGATGGCCAAAGACACCTAAACGTAGTAATCGGCACGACGGACTTCAAGACCGAGTACATAACGGGAAATGTGAATGAGTGGGTAGGGAAATCCAATCTCTCTTTGAGATTGCTAACACAAAGCCACATGCGGCTTTTGCGGCATTCACCTATGGAGTCAAGCATCGCTGGAACTACCTGATGTGCACTATCCCTGATAACGGACACCTTCTCCACCCTCTGGAAGAAGCTATCAGCGTCAATTTCATTCCCAAATTTGTGAAACACCCTTACTTAACACCAGCAGAAAGATCACTCCTTGTACTACCACGGAGACTGGGAGGAATGAGATTGACCAATCCTAAGGAGATTGCTGCCACCGAACATCAAAACTCAGTTAAGCTCACTGCAGCCCTCACGGAACACATAGTAGATCAGAACGCAACAGGGGAGGTGGATACTGGTGAAGTAAACAAGATTCAAAGGTCCATCACGACAGAACGACAGCACGGCCAAAGTGATAAGTTGCAGCAACTGTTGCTGCAAGTACCAGAGCATTTGGAAAAAAAGTTGCTATTGCACAGGAGGTGGGCGCCTAGAACTGGGTAACTACGTTGCCGATAAGGGCAAATGGTTTCAGTCTCAATAAACAAGAATTTACAGATGCCAAGTGTCCCGATCCCACTACCCTTTATACTTGGGGAGTGAATCCTACCCCAAGTTATTAACAAATAAAGGTACAAATAGGGAACACGGCAATAATTATCCTCACCAAAAACCTACTCAACTAAATGTACTTGAATACGTAAGAACAGTTGAAATAAGTGAATTACAAAAGGGAAGATAATTAATTAATTCAATTTATGTTCTAAAGGGAGTAATGACTAGCAAACATGAATTTAAGGGAATAAGTAATTGTATAATAAAATAAGAGTGATGCCGGAAGGGTGAAAATGTACCGTAAGGAGTTAGACCAAACGAATATTACTTAACACAACAATATTACACAGACATACGAAATATATATACAACAATCACTACAAAATGATTATTTCCTACCAAACAGGAGATTCCTTACCACCAGGATCCCTTCCTAGGCCTAACTAAACGTGTCACTAATACCTGATACCCCTAGGGCATTGCAGAGGACTGGACAAAGCACTAGACAAGGGTCAAGGCTAGAGAACGAATGGACACGTCTACCCTGTGCCACGGTTTTTCGCTACTGGGGAAGCGTGGGCACGCCGAGCAGCGCGTCTCATATCACGTGATCTAGAACATTTGCTGGATATTTTATATAATTAATTAATACTACTATTGAGTTGACTTAACAGAGTAAGACAATGATGCATATTAATAACATACATAAATATACAATTAACCTAAGTAACTAAGAACAATAATAATATAATAAGTACAATTAACAATTTATTAATAGCTTGTATGAAATGTAGACGAGAACATATGCCTGACGCTATGCGAGTTCCCGAGCGCCACAGGCACGTGACACCAAGGCTCTAAGGTACAGTAGGCCAGTAGAAGGTTTACCCTCCCAGTGCGTGTGTGGCTCTTCCTATGACGTCGATCACGCCATGGTGTGCAAGAAAGGGGGCTTTGCAATGTATGCTGAAAACTCCTATAGGAATCCATCAGACCTCTATATAGTAAACAACAAGGCTCTAAGAGGTGATACCATCATACAGTCAACCGAGGGAACAACGCAGGTGGACCCTGTTGTAATGGCAATGTACTCAATAGGCCTATCTGTGCTCCAAGACACAATAAAATTTGAAACAACTGAGATCAAGCAAGTGGCGTACGCTGATGACCTTACAGGAGCAGGAAAAGTGGAAGACATCAAAAAGTGGTGGGATCTGGTAACATCACGAGGTTCACGAATAAGGTACCGCCCAAACGCCAGCAAATCCTTCCTCATTGTGAAGCCAGAACATTATGAACGGGCAATGGAGGTGTTCGGTGGAAGTGAGGTCAAAATAACAAAGGAAGGCCAAACACACCTAGGCATCAGTAATCGACATGACGGACTTCAAGACCGAGTACATAACGGGAAAGGTGAATGAATGGGTTAGGGAAATCCAACCTCTGTCTGAGATTGCTAACACAGAGCCACAGGCGGCTTTTGCGGCATTCACCCATGGAGACAAGCATTGCTGGAACTACCTGATGTGCACTATCCCTGATATTGGACCCCTCCTCCACCCTCTGGAAGAAGCTATCAGCGTCAATTTCTTTCCCAAATTAGTGAAACACCCTCACTTAACCCCAGCAGAAAGATCACTCCTTGCACTACCACCGAGACTGGGAGGAATGGGATTGACCCATCCTGAGGAGATTGCTGCCACCGATCATCAAAACTCAGTTAAGCTCAAGGCAGCCCTCACCAACCACATAATAGCTCAAAATGCAACAGGCGTGGTGGATACCAGCGAAGTAAACAAGATTCGACGGTCCATTATGACAGAATGACAGCACAGCCAAAGTGATAAGTTGCAGTAACTGATGCAGCAAGTACCAGAGAATTTGAAAAAACAAGTTGCTATAGCGCAGGAGGTGGGCGCCTCGAACTGGTTTACTTCATTACCGATAAGGGCAAATGGTTTCAGTCTCAATAAACAAGAAATTTACAGATGCCATTCCTCTAAGGTATGGTATGCCAATAGAAGGTTTTCCCTCCCAATGCGTGTGTGGCTCTTCCTATGTCGTCGATCACGCCGTGGTGTGCAAGAAAGGGGCCTTCATATGCATGAGGCATGACGAAGTAAGGGATCTCTCAGCAAATACGTTGAAGGAAATCTGTCGAGATGTCAGGGTATAACCTACCTTATTGCCATTGGACGGTGAGAATTTCCAACATAGGACTTGAAACACAGGGGATGGCCCAATTCAGCACCGCCAATTCAGCGCCGCCAATTCAGCGCCGCCGTTTCAGCGCCAGCCCATTTCAGCGCCAGACTATTCAGCGCCGAGACCTTTCAGCGCCTGTGCGTTCCGTTCAACTCAGAAGCTATCTGTCTTTCATTAACGTGGTATAACACTGTATACTACACTTGATTTATATTATGTTGTAATCAACTTATTAATAGGTTAGGTTAGGTTAGGTTAGGTTAGGTTAGGTTCGGTTAGGTTAGGTTAGGTTAGGTTAGGTTATTGATTTGGTGGCGCTGAAACGGTGGCGCTGAAACGGTGGCGCTGAATAGTCTGGCGCTGAAATGGGCTGGCGCTGAAACGGCGGCGCTGAAACATCGGCGCTGGAATGGCGGCGCTGAATCGTACCCTACCCTGAAACACATCCATCGAAGCCAGAGTTGATGTCAGTGCTCGAGGATTTTGGATGCAGGGACAGCGAGCCTTCTTCAACATCAGGATTTTTTATCCCATGGCCGCATGTCACCGTAACTTAGCTCTCGATGATGCGCACAGGAGGAACGAGAACGACAAGATAAAGGCATAATGTGAGAAAATTCAGAACGTTGATCAAGGCAGCTTCACTCGTCTTGTGTTCACAACCACTGGTGGGATGGGACCACGAGCAAGATGCTTCTACGCCAGACTCGTGGAGGTGCTATCCGAACAGAAGCAGCATCCCAGAAGTTATGCTACAGCCTGGATGAGATGTCGACTGTCCTCTCTCCTTAGGTCTGCCTTGCTTTGCCTCATGGGAACGAGAGCATCGACTCCAAAACCGACAACAGTCGCAGATATTAAGTATGAGGCAACAGTCACTGAATGCTGCATAGATCTGCGGCTCAACTAACTCAACCCAGTTAGGATATCTATGTATGTATTAGGATATTTAATTTTAAGGGAATAAAATGGCGGCGAAGGCGTGGCTATTCGGGGAGACTGGAGGCCACGTTTAAAAAAAAAATAGTAGTAGTTTCCATGCTGTGACGGTCTACCGCTTTATTCCCCTGGATATAAATCCAGGGTGTAGGTCTGTAGGAGTGGAGGAAGTGCTCAAACGGATCATTGGAAAATGCATAATGGAGGTGGTAAATAATAATGTCAGGGCAGCTGCAGGGAATAGGCAAGTATGTGCTGGCCACCAGGCTTGAGGGGAAGCGGCCATTCACGCCATGAGAAAGATATTTGAGCAGCGTAATTGTGAGGCAGTACTTCTGGTCGACGATTCGAACGCATTCAACATAATCCAACCGCAAGGCTACACTGCACAACATCAAGATCAAGTGTCCAAGCTTTGCATGTATGTTGAAAACACCAAAAGGAACCCATCAGACCTCTATATAATATGCTTCATGGCCCTAAGAGGAGATACCACCATACAGTCAACTGAGGGAACAATGCAGAGGGACCCTGTCGCCATGGCAATGTATACACTAGGCCTTTCCGTGCTCCAACATACAATAAAATATGAAACAACCAAGGTCAAGCAAGTGGCGTACGCTGATGACTTCACCGCAGCAGGAAAAAAGGAGGACTTCAAAGAGTGGTTTGACCTGGTAACATCACGAGGCCCACAAATAGGGTACCACCCAAATGCCAGCAAGTCCTTCCTCAATGTGAGCCAGAACACTATGAACGGGCAGTGGAGGTGTTTGGCGGAAGTGAGGTAGAAATAACAAAGGAGGGCCAAAGACATCTAGGGGCAGAAATTGGCACGAAGCACTTCACGATCGAGTTACATCACGGGAAAGACTAATGAGAGGGTTAGGGAAATCGAAGCTCTGTCTGACATTGCTAAAACAGAGCCACAAGCGGCTTTTGTGGCATTCACCCATAGACTCAAACCTCTCTGGTATTACCTGAAACGCACTATCCCTGATATCGGACCCCTCATCCTGGATTGACTAATCCAGTGGAGCTTGCCGCTGCAGAACATCAGAATTCTGTCAAGTTCACAGCAGCCCTCACTGATCACATAAGCTCAGAATGCGTCAAGTCAGATGGATACCAACGAATTAAACAAGATTCAACGGGCCATTACGACAGAACGACAGCACACTTACTGATAAACTGCAACAACTGATGTTGTAATTGCTAGACAATTTGAAAAAAAGAGCTATAATGCAGGAGGTGTCGGCCTCAAACTAGCTAACAACATTACCGATAAGGGCAAGAGGTTCTGCCTTAGTAAAGAAGAATTCACAGATGCCATTGCTAGTAGAAGGTTTACCCTCCCAATGAGTGTGTGCCTCATCCTACGACATTGACCACGCCACGGTGTGCAAGAAGGGGAGCTTAGTATGCATGAGGCATGACGAAGTAAGGGATCTCACAGTCCATTTACTGAAGGAAATGGGCCACGACGTCACGGTGGGACCGACCTCCTTCCATTGGATGGTGAGAACCTCCATTACAGGATTTTCAACGCATCTAACGAAGCCCGCGTGGATGTCAGTGCTCGAGGATTCTGGACTTTGGACAGCGAGCTTCATGTCAGGATATTCGACCCCATGCTCGCATGCCACAGTAACTTGCCTCTTGAGGCTGCACACAAGAGGAACGACAACGACAAGATTAGGGCGTGAGCAAAGAGAATTCAGAATGTGTATCACAGCAGCTTCACTCCTCTGGTGTTCACAACCTCTGGCGGGATGGGACCAATTACAAGACACTTCTACGCTACTCTGGCTAAGGTGTTATCTGAGCAGAAGCAGTAGCCCAGAAACCACATTGCAGCCTGGTTGAGATGTCAACTGTCCTTCTCTTTGCTTAGGTCTGCATTGCTTTGCCTCAGGGAACGAAATCGTCGGTCCCAAAGCAAACAACTGTCGCATATATTGACTATGAGACAAAAGTCACCGAATGCCGCAGAGATCTGCAGCTTAACTAACTCATCACAGCTTGGGTAAATACTTTTATATAGGATTCTTAATTTTAAGGCAGTAAAATGGTGGTGAAGGCGTGACTATTGGGGGAGAGTGGAGGACACTTACGTCCATTACGACAGAATAACAGCATGGCCAAAGTTATAAGCTGCAGCAACTGTTGCTGCAGGTACCAGAGAATTTGAAAAAAAAAGTAGCTACAGCTCAGGAGGTGGGCGTCTCGAACTGGTTAACTACGTTACCGATAAGGGCAAATGGTTTCTGTCTCAATAAACAAGAATTTACAGATGCCATTGCTCTAAGGTACGGTTGGCCAGTAGAAGGGTTGCCCTCCCAATGCGTGTGTGGCTCTACCTATGACGCCGATCACGCCATGGTGTGCAAGAAAGGGGGCTTCATTTGCATGAGGCATGACGAAGTAAGGGATCTCACAGCAAATATGTTGAAGGAAATCTGCCGTGATGTCATGGTAGAACCGACCTTTCTTCCATTGGACGGTGAGATCTTCCAACATAGGACTTCAAACACATCCAACAAAGCCCGTGTTGACGTCAGTGCGCGAGGCTTCTGGACGCGGGGATAGCGAGCCTTCTTTGATATCAGGATTTTTGACCCCATGGCCGCATGTCACTGTAACTTAGCTCTCGATGCTGCACACAGTAGGAACGAGAACGACAAGATAAAGGCATATGGGGAGAGAATTCAGAACGTTGATCAAGGCAACTTCACTCCTCTAGTGTTCACAACCTCTGGGGGGATGGGACCAAGTGCAAGATGTTTCTGCGCCAGACTCGCGGAGGTGATCTCCGAGCAGAAGCAGAAGCCCAGAAGTTATGTTACAGCCTGGATGAGATGTCGACTGTCTTTCTCTCTCCTTCGGTCGGCTTTGCTCTGCCTCAGGGTAACGAGAGCTTCTGCCCCAACGCCGACAGCTGCTGCAGATATTGACTATGAGGCTACAGTCATCTTTCAAGGAAATGACTAGGAGTGGTAAGCATAGCGCAGCAATTAGCTAAGAGATAAGACATATTGCTCCTTTTTTATGGTAATTCATGAAGGGAATAACCTTGGCGGCAGACAGGAGTCGAACCCGTATGTTCATGTGTCACTTTGCCAGGGGATCTGATAAATGTGATAACTATAACAGATAAATGGAATTCGATTTAATTTAGAGTAACCTAAGAATATCTCTGATACCTTTAATATTTTCCCTTCATATTTTGAGGCATTATGGTCTGTTTTGTCTCCAGGACGACGAGGCCCCCCAAGACCCTCGTCATCATCTTGTCAAAATTGATTTATACCTTTATCGCCAATGTCTCATTGTTTGTTTCTATTAACTTTTATATCCACATTTCTTGTTTTTGCTCTTAAACTCGAATGTCTGTGAAGAAACCAAGGAGCTATTATTACCATCCTGGCGTCATCATCGTTATCATCGTCATTGTCGTTCAGTTAAGTCTATAATTTTCTCTATGCACGCGAGTGTTTTCATAAACTCGAGGTCCTCTGCTCTCAATATTCTCGGTTTCAATTTTGTTGTTGTTTACTGTTTTGTTCATTCACACTAATCTTGCCAGTGCACGTACAAAATATTTCTCAATATTTCTCTAACTTGTACACTTTACCTCTGTCTTTCTTCCTCTTCCCTATGTCTCTCTATTTTCTCCCTTCATACAACTTCAGAATGAAATTGTTTAAAAAGTAAAGCATGGATTATACGTAATGAATATCTAGTGATCTCACCACCACCGTATCATATCTTCACCACCACTGCCTCCTTATATCTCCACAATCACTGCCCCATCATATCTCCACTATTACTGCCTAATCTTATCTCCACCATCACTGCCCCATCATGTTCCCACCACCATCACTGCCCCATCATATCTCCACCTTCACTGCCCCATCATATCTCCACCATCACTGCCCCATCATGTTCCCACCGCCACCACTCTCAAAACCACCACCACCACAATCTCATCATATCCCTCTCATCACCACCGTTCCATTATGTTCTTAACATTGTCAACTCATCACATCCTCAACGTCTCCAACCACTCGTTTTCTTACCACCCCGCCATGGTCCTCCCTTAACCCCCCATCATAGTTCTGCCTTCACCCCACCATTTTCCTCCTTTCATCTCATGATGGTCTTCCCTTCATCCCATCGTGCTCCAACATTCACCCCTTCATAGTCCTCTTTTCATCCCCTCAGGGTCCTGCCTTCACCCACCATGGTCCGACCCTTACCCCACCATGGTCTAATCTTCACCCCTCCATGCTCTTTCCTTCATCCCATCATGGTCCAATCTTCACCCCATTATGGCCATACCTTCACCCTTTTGTGAACCCACCTTCACCCCATCATGGCCCTCCTTTCACCCCATCATAGTTCCACCTTCATTCCATTATGATCCAACCTTCACCCTATCATTGTCCTCCCTTCACCCCATCATGGTCTACCCTTGACCCCTTCATCGTCATACCTTCACCACATCATGATCCAACCTTCCCCCTATACCTTCACCTTACCATCGTCATGCCAATTTCTACACCAAATGAAAAATTAGTGAAAACTGATAAGTCTCCCTTGCTGAAAGAGCTTGGAAAAAAAATTACTTGATGATGCTGTGCCAACTAACAGCACCTGGATAAATGATGCAATGGCAATACTTCAGACGATTGACACAAAGAGGATGACGACATGTAAGAAACTAGCTCTTCTTGTGTTCAACAATATGGACGAGTTGTCGGTTCTGGGTAAACACAAGAAATACATTCTGCCGCGTTCGTAGAGTGATACGGTATATATAATTTGTAATAAAAGTTTAAAGTCCTGTTATAAAAGTCGAGATAAGTTGATTTCTCAAGGAACACGGCCACCATTTGCAAGGACGTCACCACCTACCCCGCAGACGACGCTCTCGAACAAACTCACCACTGCAGTTGAAGGTAGTACAAAAGATGGCCTCTTCAGACCCCAAATGCCATGTTCAGGTAAGTTTTAAGGGTGTTATTTTATGGTCTCTAAGTCATAGATATTTCGTTAGTTCTTTACTATTAATATTATTATTATTATTATTACTATTATTATTATTATTATTATTATTATTATTAATATAATTATTATTATTATTATTATTATATTTTCGCCCCCCAGGCCCCGATGTAGGTCATTGACCTGTGCCCAAGTGGGAAAATCCCCGTAAAAAAAAAAAAAAAAAAAAAAAAAAAACCCACCACTGGTGGCTGCCTCCTGACTCCCTCTCGGCGGCTCGAGCTAGTATGTGACGTCACAACCAATCCCAGAACTTTTCGCAGTCACGTGACTCTTTAGATACTTTAACCTTTAGTTTTTACACTTTTTGGTCCAATTTATTTAAAAATATCATTCCCATAGTAAATTTAAGTGTTTTCTTTACCCATTGACGTGCCATCTTACGAAAAAGTTTCGACCGTCAACTCGTCCATTGTCAAAGGCGCTGGAGTCTTTTCACGCACTGACTGGGTTGTAGATACCTATGCAGACATCTCCATCAAATCTTTGGAGAGAGATCGGCGCACTTTCTCCACATGAGGCTCACTAGAAACCAGAATTCTTTCAGAGATTTAAATAGAAGACTCAGTTCAAGAAGTCACTACGCAGTACTCATATCAAACAGGAACTGGCAAAATTCCTTGTGAAAACGTGGTAGAAACCAATGTTTGCGAGAAAGCTAAACAAAACGTCACGCTCATGCTACCAATGGGAAGAACCGCTATCATCTTTTTGTGTCTGGCAGTAACACGAGCAAAATCGTTGCAGAAAAATTTGATGACCTGATCTGCACTCACGAAGAAGCTGATAACCGCATGCTTCTGCATGCTGCACATGCATGCAAACCACGTCTCATATGCAATAGTTCTGAAGTCGCCTGATGCTGATGTAGTAGTGATTGCCATAGTAGTGAGTCATTATATCCTAGTAAAATTTATTTTCAGAACTGGGGTCAAACAGGTGAAACGATACATAAAGTTCACAGATAATAGGGCAAAGCTTGGGGGATAGTTTTTGCAAAGCCTTGCTTGGATATACCATGCTTACAGCGGGTGCGACTTAACAAGCGCCTTTGTTGGACATGGTAAAGTGAAAGGTCTCAAGCTTCTCAAACAGAATGTGACATTTAGGGATGCAATGACAAAACCTGGTACATCATTCCAGGTTGATGAGTAGTTGCTAAGTGCTGGCGAAGCTGCCGTTTGCTCTCTGTATGGGCATGACGAGAAGAGTGAACATTGTGCGCTTTTCAATGTTTGGGTCTTAGACAACGGCTCCAGCCAGGTTACCACCATGCAAGGACGAGTGTGAAAATCACTTGAAACATGAAAATTACCAAGCAGCAATTTGGTGAAGGTGCCTTCAAGCTCAGCCAGTGGTTCCATCTCCCCATGGGCATGGATGGGCTGTACGTGAAGAACTAGAAGTAAACTGGGTGGATAAACAGCAGCGCCTGTAGAAGTACTTCAGTGTATGATAAGTAAATGCAAGACATACTCAAGCGGCCGCTGCTCATGTAAAGCCAGTTTTCTAAAATGCAGTGACGCATGTTCGTGTGAAAACAGACTAGCTGAACCGAATGTTATGGGGCTGGATCAGTTTTTATTTGATGATGAATCAGACATTGGGTGTTAATTTATCTTATCTCTGCATATAAAGTAGCATCCCAAGAATATCCATAGTTCACAGTAATTTTAAAGCATTATCAGATATGGTTGCGAGCTTTAAGCTACAACTGCGACCAGTGTCCATGTTTATGATGGTTTTCTTCTTTTTAAATATTTTTTAATGAATTGATAGAAAAGAGGTTCATAAATATTATTCAGAACCAACTACAGTTTTGCAATATAAATTTCGAAGCAACATGCCCAATCTGGAAATACAATGATTTTGCTGTTGTCTGTTTCAATGTGTACTGACTAGAAGAGCTGATATAATCCTTGTACTGTGTTTGCATTCTGGAGTTGTATGTATGTTTATTGGGGTTGGTGCCTTTCAAATGTATGAGAGGTAAAATACATTATTTTGTGTAGTACCTTTGTTATTCATTCGGTCTTTATCTTTGGATTTAAAGGTGGGTGGAATGCTTTTCGGTTTTAAAGTTAACATATTATATTCATTCCATAAATATAAACAATAAATCACACTGTACCTTTCTAACATTTTGAGAACACTAGCACTCATTAACGTATAATTTTAGGATGAAAATTTAGCAGAAAATTATTGAAAAAATAATCTGGATTATACAGTAACATTATATACAAGTAATATTCAAATAGTTATATTTAGACCCCTGTAACTACTTCTGGTTACCTGAGCTTGCTTCGTGGTCACATTAAAAAGCTTATGGGTTAAATTTGTGAACCCAAATGATTTTTTGTCCTTTTATTTATAAAAATAAATTATACACAGTCAACTAGGATATCACTGTAATTAACACTATGAGCTGTGAGTGTTAATGATGGATGGAGCTTATCAATAATAAGCTTTATTCACACGTCCATCCGTTCTGAGAGCTGAGTGACTATTGGCTGTAGAGCCGGCTTTTAACAGCTGACTCTAGCATCTTAGAGAAGCGACTTGCCAGTGGAAAATACCTATCACATGGTCTGTGCATGATAGCTCACAGCTCATGGGAAACTACTGTCTGTGACATAATTATATAAACCTAATATTTATAACCCATATACATATAAGTACTACTGTCTAGTAGACAGGGGCTAATACATTGCTCGGTCACTACCTTCCGAGCTCCACGAGGAATTAACTAACCTCACAGAAAAACCTGATACATATACCTGAAGGTTCCAAGTGTTCCCTGAAGAAGGCAGTGATGGGTAGGGAAACACAGGGTAACACTGAAGTCCATTTATTAACGGATAGGAGAAATACAAGTGGTGACTAGCGTGTGCCATGCACGGCCCACAGAGTCAGACTGAGACTGCCTTTCCATATGGCAGTCTCGGGGCAATGTTGCCACATAACACGTGCAGTGTTGCCACGTAATTACATATATAAATGCTACTCGGCACAGTAGCTTATTTACAAGGTTGCTACTCGGCACAGTAGCATCGGTACATAACCTACAATACCTACCCATGTTACATGCAAATGTGTGTTGACACTATACTTGGGAAGCTGCAACCTGGGGTTGAGCAGCTACTAAAGACCTAGTCTGAAGGGCCTTACTGGAGAGTATATTATGTACAGTGGTAATTTTGGATGATATTGATTTATAATAAAAACAAAAATTTCCCCATGAAAAATAAAATGGCAGACTATCCTCTAAATTAGCAAAATGTAACTCCTTCAGATAAGAAATAAATTTTAATTTATCTGAAACTATGTAGAGTTCACTAAAAATCATATTAGGAGCTGGAAACAAAGTAATCAAATCTGAACTTAGATTTTAATTCATTGCAGAAATGGTGAGGGGAAGGCAAGGTTTTCAACGAACTACATGCGACTTCGCAATAGTCTGGATTCTTATAATATCCTTTTACAACGAAATGTTTACAACCATCCTGTCACCCTAAAATGACACTGGTTTCCTCCGGAAAAAAATATTGCACATTAGGTACATGTGCATGAAACAAGTTTTCTTTGAAATTGGTGTATAATTACATTGCTTCAGTGCTGTGCGAACGTTAGTCTGTATGATCGCCAGTTCACATATTCCTTCTGCAGCAACAATAAACGCGAATGCATAGGCTGGACATACATGCAAGTGTAGGTATGACGATTTACACAGTGACATCACCCTAGGATCATCCACTGCTAATAATGTGTAGTCATTATATCTTAGTAAAATTTCAGTTGGTTTATCCAGAGATAACAGTGTGTCATTAGAATAAAATGGGAAAGGTTCTAAATGCCATACATTAAATTTGCGTTGTGAGAGCATGGGATAAGTATAGCATTGTGCGTGAGAGTTGAATCTAACAAAGGATAATAATATTCCACCTCCTGTTCTGTGAAAATAGGAATTAAGTATTAACTCGTCTTGGCTATTTGTAATGCTTCAAGAAGAGTATGTACAGGCACAAGCTGTGCATCCACACGTCCTAACCCTGCATCAACTACACTTGCAATTAAATTGTCCTTGTTAGTAGATAAAGCTTGATCAGAAGTTTTTGCTGCACGCAAATACTCAGAAAAAGAAATTCGCCATTCCAGTGTAGGCACTGAATTTATCAAATTATGAACAATCCAAGATAAATGGTTAGATTCAGAAATAATAGTGTTAACTTTTGATTTCAAGGAATGGAATGCATAAAAAGCCTGAGTTATAGCACGATTCTGTGTATGTACTGCTTGAGTAACAAACTTCAAACTGTCTCCTAATTTGGCTGCGTCTTCTGCAGTTGCCGTGCCAAAGAGAGTGCTTTGAATGAGACCAACAAAATTTAAAAAAATCACCGCTTTCGTCGTATTTCAGAACGCGCCTTCTTAGCAATGTCATCTTCAGATGATGGAATAATGCGTCCAGCTGCGACGAGAGTCTTATGAAGGGTCTTGAGACGAAGTAGCTGAAGATTTATGGTTTGTGTTATCATGGTAGAATTGTTAAGACGTTAATGAAGAGTTTCAAGGGTGCCCATCGCTGTCTGGAGGTGAGCATCAATAGACTCCATCCAGCGCAGAATTCCTAGTAAACCATGCAACTCATACTTTATGATCACGACGTCTTCAATGAAAAGGACTCGTCCCAAAGGTGCGGCTAAGGCACCTTGTTTTAGGACTTCCGTGGACGAGTCCTTCAACTCTGTGGTGTCACAAAGGAGCAATACGACGATCCAAGCCATTCTGGAAAAGGTAGATTCGTCTCAATATTGTATCGCAGGACGTAGTTTTAAACAATAAGTATTAGAAACACTTGGTGTACTTGATGTGTTTGCGGTTTGAACAGATGTGTCTGGGGCATCGTTAACATTCCTTGGGAGTAAATCTGGGTGGGCCCTTTTAAGTCTGTCCGCATGTACTATGCCTGAAGTTTGTGAATTTGGTTTCGAAATATTTAATTTGTTGCCCGCTTCTTTAGCGATAATGCGGAATGGTCTGGCAAATTTGGCGAAAGTTTGAAGTTCCGTTCAGGTTCTCTCACCATAACAGCATCGCCTACTTTTAGTGTTATTGGCTTAGCCTGTTTATGTTGCTTATAAACCATTTCAGTGCGTGACACTGTTAAATGTTTCCGTAGTTGGTCCTGAATATCTGTGAAGACTCTGATTTGCTTTGTAGCGAAATCGTCCACATTGTAGACAGAGCAAGGTTTGTTTGTAAGTACGTCATAAGGCAGACGTTTGTATATGCCATAAACAATATAGTATGGTGATTTGCCCGTGGAGCTATTGATCGACGCATTAATAAAGGCTGTGACTTGAGGTAACCAATCCTCCCCTGCATTATGCATTTACAGTAACTCACTATTGGAGGAAGAATCTCTAGGATTTTGCGATTGGTTCTTTCAACGAGGCCATTTGCCTGTGGATGATAAACTGTTATGAAACTTTGTTGGATGCCGTATTGTCGACATATGTGTGCTAAAAGTTGATTCTTGAACTCTAATGCGTTGTCGGAGAGAAGAACCTTAGGAGTAGTAAAAGGACATATGAGGTTCATAACTAGGGCATGAGCCACAGATTCGGCTGATTTATCCTTCAGTGAGACTAAAATAACATATCTAGAAAAATGATCCACACACACTAGTACATAGGAGGATCTTTAAACTCCCTGTAAGTTGAAGTAAATCAATGGCGACTGTGTCAAACGGACGTTCTGGTGTAGGATATTAGAGAATTGGAGCCGGGGGCAAAGTAGTACTCTTATGCTGAGCACACAATAAACACTTAGAAATGTGTTGCTCTATGTCTCTTTTCATTGAAATCCAAAAATATTTTTGTTTTTTATTTCCGCAAGGCATTTATCACGTCCGGGGTGACCTGCTTGAGGAACATCGTGGTTCAACGTTAATACCGTTGCACGAAGTGTAACAGGTACAACGATTTGCTTAACAATACCCTGAGCTGTCTGTTTGGAGCGAAGGAGTATGTCTTGTCATAGTTCAAATTGACTGAACAGAAGAGGTAACTTTGGAAGATTAGCCTCCTTCCCCCGACTCCAGGGCAAAAATGACTGCAGACCGCAATGGATCCAGTCTTGTTCATCCCTTAAGTGCGAGAGAGTGAATGAAGATACAGACGTCACTGATGCTATGTTTCTGGACAAAGCGTCGGTGATCACATTCGCTCGTCCCAGTAAATACTTGAACACAGGAACGAATTCTTGAATGGTCAGATACCAGTGAGCGAGTCTGCCTGAAAGGTTTTTGCCCTTGGAGTCCCGCTGTAGAAAACTTTTGGAAAACTTCATGGAGTTTGGCAATATAACTGTCAACATCCTTACTGACTATGATTAGATCATCTAAGTAGGCACATACTGTGGTACCTATTAAACCAGCAAACAAGGTGTTGCTCATCCTTTGAAAAGTCAGTGGGGCATTTCGTAGACCGAATGGCATCCGTAAAAATTCTAAATGACCCAAAGGAGTACTAAAATCAGTAATCTCACGAGATTTCTTGCCAAGAGGAATTTGCCAGTATCCACTATGCAGATCTAGGTTGCTAAACACAGCATTTTCCTTGCCTAAAGATTGCAAAATATCACTCAGGACAGGGATTGGATACCTATCCGGGATAGTATTTTCGTTGACGCACCAAAAAATCAATAATGGACGCCAACCTCCATCCTTCTTAGGGACTGAAAACAGTGGGCTATTGAAAGGAGACTTTGAATGTGTGATAACTTCCTGCTCTAACATATCGTGAACCACATCTTGCACTACAGCTCGCTGGCTATGTAGTAGTCTATAAGCTGGTATGTAAATCGGGTTTGTGTCCGATTTTAAAGATATGTGATGCGAAGTTAAACTTTTCTGCCCTAGTTGTTCCCCTGATAAGCTACAATGTTTCTGTAGTCGGCAAGTAACTCTCGGAGACTAGTCTAGCCTTGGGGGTGATCAATTACCTTAACATGTGGTGCTATTTAATCTATCCTCTCCTGTCTGGTTTGTGTAATTGGGAATTGCGTAGGCTGTAGAGCAGCATTATTATGATAAACTAGAAAATCACACAAATAAATCCCTCTTTCAATATTCTGAGAGCGCCTGTTCTATTGAGAACGAGGGCATCTATTAATCCACCAGGACGAATTGTACTCAATGTAGATTCACATGTTGGACCTTTAACTCTGCACGTTTCCATAAGACAGACTACGTCAGTCCCAGTGTACACGTCAGGTAAGTTAACAGTGCCTCTGGTGATTTCCTCATTCTGAAAATGGAGAGTATCTGCTAAGATTGCTGGTACTACGAGCACCTTTTGCTGCTATGGTCACGCTGGGTAAATGAGTCTGTGGTGTCTGGGACTCAATTGGACGCGGTATCCATCTTCCTCGTAGTAAGAGAGTTGGACAAATTATCCACCCTTGCGGAGAGCAATGGTACAGATTTGTGTACGGCACGATAGGTAACACCACTAACAGTGATAGTATGTTGGCTTGGCTAGACATCTATCATGTTGTGTTTAAGAGTTGGAAGACCAATTAATTCGTCAACTGGTAAGTTAAAGTTCTTGACTATATAAAACTCTGTAGGAAATGGTTTATCACGTTTAGAAAAACTTACTGGTAGAGTGGTAGTGTCACTAGCCGTGTTGAGTAAGTTGAGCTGCAGATCTATGCGGCATTCAGTGACTGTTGCCTCATAGTCAATATCTGCAAGTGTTGTCGGCATTGGAGCCGATGCTCTCGTTCCCCTGAGGCAGAGCAAAGCAGACCTAAGGAGAGAGAAGGACAGTCGACATCTCATCCAGGCTGTAACTTCTGGGCTGCTGCTTCTGTTCGGATAGCACCTTCGCGAGTCTGGCGTAGAAGCATGTTGCACTTGGTCCCATCCCACCAGAGGTTGTGAACACCAGAAGAGTGAAGCTGTCTTGATCAACGTTCTGAATTCTCTCCCGTATTCCCTTATCTTGTCATTCTCGTTCCTCCTATGTGCAGCATCGCTGTCACCTTTATACTACTCTCACCTTTATACTGCTGTCACCTTCATATGCTGTAGTGTCACCTTTATATACTGTCACCTTTATACTACTGACACCTGTATATACTGCCATCTTTAGATACTGTCACCTTTATATTACTGTCACTTTTATACTACTGTCACCTGTGTACACTATCACCTTTATATACTGTCACCTTTATACGACTGTCACCTTTATACTACTGTCCCCTTTATATTATTGTTACCTTTATATAATGCCACCTTTATATACTGTCACCTTTATACTACTGTCACCTGTGTACAATATCACATTCATACACTGTCACCTTTATACAACAGTTAAAATGGTTTCTTGTGGATGAGGATATAAAACTTTGGAGTATTTATGTATGTTTATCGTTGGAGAAATATTAGATGAGTACAGGTGGTGTGCATATTTTCTCCTTTTGTTGTACTTCACTGACTTTTTTCTTTTTCAGTGTGGATATTTTGCTGTGACTGGCTAAGTTCCAACTAACGCTATTTTATCTTGAGTGCACTCTGATTGGCTAAGTACTTTCTGTTTAATATGAAGTTAATAGGACGTTAAGTAAGGTTAGGTAGGTTTCTTTGATTGGTTAGGTCTGGTTCTATTAGGTTCTAGTAAATGTTGGGTAAAT
>CAUDMG010003428.1:0-92051 GCA_958450375.1 Homarus gammarus | reverse complement strand
TGTCTTCAATTAATTTTTCGCACAAAAGCTGTATATGTTATAAATTACAAAAGTACGTACATATGTTTCCCATTATAGATTAACACTATGCTGTTAGAATATACAATTTAATCATCATTATAACACCTAGAGAGACTCGTGTAACAGGTATTACCTAAGGTGTGAAAATCATAACTCCCACCACGGCGTCACATATCTGTTTTCGGAGAGTAACACAAAAACTAGAGAACCACAAATACCAAGTAACACAAGGAAGTAACACATTAACTACTGTGCCAGTAACAGTAACACACGAACTAGTATCATATCCACTGTTGACCCTAATTACAGTACTGACATAGGTTAATGGAGATGGTCAAGTGATACAACATTGCCCAAACACTGTAGATATTTCTTCTCGCCTGTAAATTACAATGCGTTTGAGTCTAGACATTTTTCAACAACGAAAAATGAATCCCTTCTTTGACCATATGCGTAAGAGTTGTCGTCTTGAAAAATAATTAAGGTCAGGTTGCATGTCATTAACCTCTGAGTTTGTCATTTGAAGTTGTCTTGCTGCCCTGTGCTTTAGTACCCCTTTAAATGCTATGATAATCAAGCTCTGGATATCTTATACTGTACTCATTGTAGGTTACGAGGTCATCCTGGGTACATCTACACCAATCTACGGGGACAAATATATGCAGATAATTATTTACTAACGGGCGGTAAATTAATTCATTCTTTAAGACAGAATCTCCATCACCAACCATCAGGTTTAATTGTAAGTAGTAGGTAAAAAAAAAACACGTTGACAGTCTTGAATCTTGACGAAGGCGATGCAGGGACGTGAGGCTGGAGCAGGCAGTAATGAGCACAGCCCTACTGGACTACAAACCTCTCATGGTGGGCAGAGATTCACCTGATTTACTGACATCGTTCTCTCAGTGTTTGTTTTTATAAAGATCATCAGGTGTTCACTCTTGTCATTCGCGTTTTGAGTATTTAGGCATCATAAGTGGATTGGTAAGGTTACTGTAATATATAAACGTAATAGCAAAAGGACCTATCCAAGGGAGTTGATGTGTGTATGTGCACTGGTGTTGTGGGTCAGTTTTTAACATATATAAATAAGTTTTATGTTCTGTAGTAGCCAGGAAAAAGATGGCGAGTCTCGTAATCTGTTAAAGTTCATTGAAGAGATTAAACACAAACTCTTCTCAAGATAGACAGTTCTATTATCTCTGGTGCTTTTCCATCTACACATCTGTTAGCTCATGTATCTTTGTACTTTCCTGCACCATCACTAAGGCAGTAGCTAGTATCCTCGCTTCAGAAACCCACAGTATACCCATCACGTAGAAGACTTAATCCTGACCCTTGATATAAACAAACTCATACATCACAAACATCCTCCTGTCTCTGGTTCTTTCATCTTCCTCAGACACCAATGCATCTCTTATCTCGGTATGTTATCAAAGACACTACACCTTTTGTTATCTCTCTCTCTCAAAAATTGTCTCCTGGTTTTGTCGCATAATGGAGAGAGGTTTCACTTGTGTTCACTTATACCCACTACATCACGTATCCGTTTGTCCGTTTCTTTTCCACATTCAGTATTCTTCTATGATGCTCTTTTTTACCTATTCTTTCTTCCCATTCTTATATCAGGTATTCCTCTCTTCACTTCTCTCTACACCTAATTTTTTTAAGTCCTGGTGCACCATTAGTCTTGCCTAAACGACCCTGCTGATGGATTTCCTTTCCTGTGGTGTCTAAAGGCTGTTATTATGCTCCTTTTGTAGTCACCCACCTCCTGTTCCTCCTCCACTCCACACCTCCTCCAACAGTTGTAACCTCCAACCTCCACCTCCTCTCACAGTCGTAACCTCCAACCTCCATCTCCTCTCACAGTAGTAACCTCCAGCCTCTACCTCCCACGCGTCTGTTCAGCTCCCCAACCCTTAAGACATAATCTCTCCATCGTTTACTTGTCACACTATACTTCTCTCTGTTCATCCCTAAAGTACTTCTGTTATATTTTTCCTTTTGGTGTGAACATCTTGTCTCTTCACCTCTCTCCTCCATCATCATCAGTTTGTTTGGTCTTATACTCTCATTTATCCTCTTTATTCTCTCTCTCTCTCCATCTCCTCTCTCTCGTCTGTTTATATATCATCCCAACATTATTCTTCCTTGTTTCTTGTTTCCATATTTTCGATTCCATAATAAAGGTGTTTGAATTTTTTTATTATTATATTTAAAAAGAAAATCAGATTATGTACTACAGGAAGTGTCTCTTGAAATTATAGGGTGATTAAAGTGCTACAGCATAAGGCGTAGTTTGTCTCCTGGGAGTGAATCAGACAGTCTATCACTCATAATATATTACAGTCACCAAACATGTCGAGTAAGACTGTCAGTAGATGATTAATGGAGACACTAGTAGGAATAGTCTCTCTCACTATCTCTCACACGTGGTCTAAGAAAATCTCTCACTATTTCTATCAACAAGTGAGAAGAAAATAGTTTAATAATTTAAATAAAATAATTGTAAAAAGTGCATTGTTGTTTTCGTCTCTCTCTCTCTCTCTCTCTCTCTCTCTCTCTCTCTCTCTCTCTCTCTCTCTTTCATGTCCTTCTTCCCTTGAGGCTATAAATTTTCCTTTCATTAATCTCCTACATAATAGACAAACACAGACATATAACAGAAACAGATTGCTATCACGGTAACGTCCGTACCATATCTCAAAAAAGTATCTGTCCACACTAAGAGACCACGTATGATACATACTGGGACATGCATTTACTTTGGTATATAGTTTAATACAAGTGATCGCGGGCACGTTCGTGCCCAGTGAAAGTTTGAACGCTTGTGCTTGGCTAGCGTACAGCGAATGGGGGTGCGCCAAGTCCGTAGACTTGCATGGTTAATTAGGGTGCGCCAAGTCCGTAGATTTGCATCGTTTTCCATCGTAATTAAAATGGTTAATTCATGCCTTCCTAAAGAAACCTTCGACATGGGACCAGGTTTGTTCCACTCTACGAATTTTTTGCGATTTTTCCACCAAGTTTGATGAAAAACGATTGTGCCGTTTCGGCTGCCCAGAACAGACAGACAGACAGACACACGCCTAGTCCTATAGTATATTAGATAAGTAATGCAATATGTATTCATTTGGGTGTAATTAATATAATGTTCGGTTACCGAATGTCGTAAGATCAGTATGCCACAGAGCCACGCCTACCAACACTCCTTGGACACAGAGCCACGCATACCAACCCTCCCGGGCTACAGAGACAGGCATACCAACTGGCCGGCGAGAGAGGTAACCTGTCTAGTGTGTCCAAAATATTAACACTCGACAAATATGTATGATTTGATTTTATGTGGTGTAAACACGTGTTCCTCCATAGGTATATCATCACTGTTTTGTCTGTTTGATTAATAATGAAAGGATAATGTAGAGTAAAAATGATCATAAGTGGATAATGTGAGAAAAAATGAAATAATAAATATATCGACGTCGCCCATTTGTAAGACAAGATGGAAGCTTGGATCGTTTATTATTGTTATTACACGAAATACCGATAATTTCTACAGGTATACGTTTTCATTAATTAACATTGGTCATGCCTTATGGGACCGCTGACTCACTGTGAACTATTTCTCATTAAGAGTTACGCCTTAAAGTAAAGACCCCTCGATTCAACCAATGTAAAAGCTGGTTTAGTTACTTTACTGAACCACACAACTGAAAATTAAACCTACACTGACATACCTACACCACTGACCTGTATGGAGGGATATTACTCGTACAAGAATCTCACACCAGACACCGGCGGGTCGTTAACATTCCAAATGTGACTGTACCTCGGCGACACACTCTCCCAAAACGCTCTCCAATGGTGCGTGAAGACAATTTAAAGACCCTCATATAGGAAGAAACTATATTAGGTAGTAATGGTTCTGAAGACAACTCCATCACGCTCACAAGGTAGACAAGAACCCAACGAAGCAAACAAAGTTGGAATTGAGATTCACCTTCATAAAAGTCATGTTTAACAGAGGCTCAGAAATTCTTAGTTTGAGAGTCTAACAGCTTCATATAATCACAACATTTCAACAGGTGTAGAAAGTCATCACCATTTTCTCTAAGACCACCAATACGTTTTGTTTACCAGGGCATCAACACCCAATAAGACTTATTTACACCACTGACACGTCTTTGTTTGTTAATTGATGTACAAAAAATATACTTTAGAAGATAATATTTTAACCTCATCATTATACTTCCTAAACAAGTATGAAAATCAGGTTCATCTATAATCTCCTTATTATTCAGTGTTTACAAAAAAAGCTCTGCTCTAATCATGGAGTGAGTTTATGTTAATGTGCATGAGATGGTAATTTGTCCGTTTAGGGTGTGGCGCTCTAAGAAATTTTTTATTTTGGTTTTAAGGAGGGGGTAGGGGAGGGGGGAAAGAAAGATAACTTTATTGGGAATTGAAAGGACCCGTTGTTGGTCGAAGTTTACAACAGTATCAGGCTACTTCAGTGTTGTTCAGTTAACATTTTATGAAGAAGTCCGCGTCTCTTTTTATGAAGTTTTGATCTTCAGAGGTAAAGGCGTCGTTCACAATAACTGGATGTGACGTGTAACAAAAAATGACGTGCAACAGATGATGACGAGTAGCAGATAATGGCGTGTGACAGATAATGGCGTGTGACAGATAATGGCGTGTGACAGATAATGACGTGTGACAGATAATGACGTGTAACAGATAATGACGTGTACCAGATAATGGCGTGTAACAGATACTGGCGTGTAACAGATAATGGCGTGTAACAGATAATGGCATGTAACAGATAATGACGAGTGCCAGATAATGATGTGTGACAGATAATGACGTGTGACAGATAATGACGTGTGACAGATAATGACGTGTGACAGATAATAAAGTGTAACAGATAATGACGTGTAACAGATAATGGCGTGTAACAGATAATGACGTGTAACAGATAATGGCGTGTAACAGATAATGACGTGTAACAGATAATGACGTGTAAATGATAATGGCGTGTAACAGATAATGGCGTGTAACAGAATAATGGCATGTAACAGAATAATGGCATGTAACAGAATAATGACGTGTAAAAGATAATGACATGTAACAGATAATGGCGTGTAACAGATAATGACGAGTAACAGTTAATGTGTAACAGATAATGCCGGATAACAGATAATGACGTGTAACAGATAATGACGTGTAACAAATAATGACATGTAACAGATAATGACGTGTAACAGTTAATGTGTAACAGATAATGACATGTAACAGATAATGACGTGTAACAGATAATGACGTGTAACAGATAATGACATGTAACAGATAATGACATGTAACAAATAATGACATGTAACAGTTAATGTGTAACAGATAATGTGTAACAGATAATGACGTGTAACAAATAATGACGTGTAACAGATAATGACGTGTAACAGATAATGACGTGTAACAGATAATGACTTGTAACAGAAAATGACATGTAACAATTAATGACGAAAACGACAATGACGTAAAATTTTGGTTTATTCTTGTGAAAAAATTTCCTTAATAATTTTTAAAATTCTTGGAAAGTCTCAACCCAAGTGTAAGAAATACTGCCTAACTTCACACCCGATGTGTCGGCCCCACTTATCACTCTCCTCCCTCTCAGCCCCACTCACCATCTTCCCTCTCGGTCCTACCCATCACCGTTTCTCGGCCCCACTCATCACCCTCCTCCCTCTCACATATCTCTCCTCACACTGACAGTCACTCTCTCGGAACTATCAACTGCACGACACATACAACAAATATACACAAGCAACAGGAAAAAATTACTCTTATCCATTTCATGTCCCTCACAGTCTTCCCGTAGTCTTGGTATAAGTTTTAATCATATTTCGTGTCTCCAAGATGGCCTCTGTGTGTCGTCTTAAGCCACCAGAGTGAGGAACGACCGCCCCTTAGTACACACTCACACCAGGTTTGAATATGTACCTGAATTTAGTTGGTGGAGTGAAGGCGGTCGAGTGCAGTGCCGGTCACAATGCCTCCCTGTGTACCATAAAGGCTCAGTATTCAGTGTGTTGTCTGCTCACCCTCCTAAATAGACCGTCAGGATCTCTCACACCACGTTCACCTGTGACCTGCCTGGCCTTCACTACTTCCCCCGTGATACTCCCTTCACTCACTGCTTGTGTTTGTACATGTAAACTGGTTGTAATATGCAAATTATTATTTATTTCAGAAGAAAACAAATTAAAATACAAAAAGTATAAAAATAAGTTACAGTAAAACCTTTATAGTGAAGTTAATTAATAATACTTGTCTTTTATAACTCAAAATATTGCTAAGGTAAATCTCATAATCCAGGTGTTAGACTGAAGTAAAAAAAATAATAATGACCAGTTAAACACGGTCCAATTTGTAGGAAGCGGTGGTGGCGCTGCTCCACCTGGGCGGCTAATGCATATTGTAGCGTCCAGTGGTGGTTAGGACCCAGACAGGGGTCACTACACCTACCACCACCACCTCACCTTGTATCACCACCACTACAAACATTCCACCTTACTCTCGTGTGTCAGTGTAGTTTGCGCACGCACACACACACACACACGCACGCACACGCACACGCACACACACACACACACACACACACCTCCACTATTTTGTCTAATTATAATTCATTAATACTATATCAAAACGTATGTTGGGAGTCACCACTACACGAAGTCGTTTCTGTGGCGACAGTTAAACGAAATAAAATTGTGTTGCTTCACCATCATCAAACAACGTTTATGTGGCATCAAATCAAGGAAAAACGTTCAGGAATTATTACCACATCCGCATAATGTGTTTATGCCAGTGACAGAGGTTTTGCTCCCCACAACAGAGGACCAGTATTTGGCCCGTCACAGGTAAACTTTCCCGTTTTGACCTGCGACTCAGCTTCAAGCGTGACTCTTACTGACTAAGGTACCATCACCACCACAACACTGACAGTCTACCATCACCACCACAACACTGACAGTCTACCATCACCACTCTACCTTACCTACCTTGCTGTCATTGAGAAGAGAGTATGACGATCATCCAGATATGAAACAATGATAAGAGTTATCAAGGATGTTACCTACGTTGGTGAGTTTTATGGTGACTAAGAAGGCCGCTGCTGGACAGGCAGGGTCGTTCACAGACGCTGCACATGTGGATGGCTCCATCTAGTGTGGAAGGGAAGGTGGCAGCGTCTTTCCGGCGTTGGCGCTTTTCTGCCTCGGTTTGCAGTCAGGCTAACTCGAAAGTATTGACACCTTATCGTGTGGTGCTCCTCCAAGTGTTGAGGTGTGGCGTAATCGTCTCCCAGGTGAGGGGGTCGATTTGGCACTTTTCCAGGTTTGTCTTAAGATTATCCTTATACCTTTTTAGTTGCCCGCCAGTGTTACGTTTACTATTCGTTAGCTGACTGTAAAGTAGCTGCTTTGGCAGTCTACTGTCGTCCTTGCGGGCAACATGGCCAGTCCAAGGTAGTTCTTCATGGATAATAGTAGCCTCGAAGCTCCTACAGTTGGTGTCAGTGAGAATACTGGCATTTGTTCTCTTGTCTTCCCAGCAAACTCAGAGGATGGAACGTAGACTACATTGGTGAAAGTTTTTAAGTGCTTTGAGGTGCCTCCTGTATGTGACCCATGTCTCGCTGCCATATAGCAGGGTGGGGAGGACCACTGCTCGATATACGTACAACTTTGTAGATAATTTCAGCTCCTTACAGCTGAAGACACGGCTTCGGAGTTTGCCATAGGCTTGATATGCACATGTGATCCGATGATGAATCTCTTCATCGATGTCCGCGGTGGTGGACAGGTGGAAACCGAGATAATTAAAGTGAGTAACATTAGCGAGGGTAGTACTGTGAGGGGGCGTTTTCTTGGTCTGTCACCAATGTGAGGGGGCCCGACTCCCTCTCTGTTTCTACACCACCCTCATCTTATTTACTCCTCTTAGTTCTTACTCTACTCAGTTCCGTCACCTATTCTTGGGTAGCATGGTCGAGGGTCTAGGTACGTGAGTATGGTAATTTTGGTATCAGGTCACTTGGATGGAAATAAAGGTAAAATACTGTGGGAGAAATGAATACTCCTAAAATTCTCAAAGAACAAGTTTATTAATATAAAATCAAAGGGGAAAATAGATGTGATTAACATATAACTACTAGGCTCAGCTCCTGGGCCTATTGCAAACTCTCTATGTCTTATATACTGGTTTCCTTGGAGTAACCCAGGGGAGAACACTAGGGCTCGCGGCCTTTGTTATTGTGGAGTAGCCAGACACATGGCGGGTCTGGGGTCTGGCCCAACGAAGCCTTGGGGCACATTAATCCGGCCGCATCGGTGCCATCTTCTCATATATGATCCCGGCTGGACATCTAATACATCCGAGGCCGTTGTTGGATGGTAGAGCGATTCAAGAATCACAATGGGATCGGGAGACAAACGGGAATCAGCGTCAGGGGACCTGTATGGATGAAGGGACTGGCACTTACTAACGGTTGAAATGCCCGCAGCGCCCTCACTCAAAACAGGCCAGGGAGTCCAGCTACTCCTATTCCGATGAATTAATTTACTGTACACTCTGACCTTGAAATTGAGACTATGAACTCATTTTCATTCTCTATTATCATCTTCACTAACAATGCTCTGACTCAGCTATCGAAAGCCAAATTAAATTGATTACAAAGGGTTGGATGGCAACAGGTCCCAACATACAGCGTCTGCTCCTATAGACAAAGACTGCTCATCGATGACGTCGTCAAGGAACCGAGAAAACGGAGGACGTTTCCACTGGGGGACTCAAGAGGGTTTTGTGGACGTTTGAGCGTAATATGAATCCTTAAGGTTTTCAGGTTAGCTCTCATGACCATTACAAAGCTTCCCCCTTCCCCAAGATTTATATTAGGCGGTAACGTTCGCAAAACATGTGCGTAATTACACAGATTCTTTAAACAACTGTTACCTTTCGTCACGGTTTCACACTACATACACTCGTAAAACACATCAGGACTCTTACAGGTATCTGGTACAAAAGCATACAAAATACAAACAAACAATGGTTACATACATGGGATAAACAGTAGCAAAAAAAATCAATCCATTATCATTGACAACATGGCATAGGGAAACAAAATACAAGTAATTAAACATACATAGGAAAATAATGCAAGAATAAAGAAAAAACAAAAAATGGGGTTACATACATAACATAAAAAATTTGTTACACCATACAAACTCTGAAGACACCATTTCTCATATCATAGTTCAAAGAGGAGACTGATCAAATGCTTACTCGACACCACTGAGATTTAACTTAGACTTCTCAAGCTAGGACGTAGATGAACAGACCCCATCAAGTCGAAGGAATGACATGTTGCTCTTAATCTTAAGAGTTGTGTCGCACTCGCGAGAGGCAGCACCATTCAAGGGACTCCGAACGAGCGGGTATTCCCAAGAATTCAAAAATGCTAACGAAACGGTCCTCATGAGAACACCGCCAAACCAAAAACTGTCTGTACTTATGGCATTAGCCATGTAGTAGAATCAGCGCCATTGTCGAGGCCTGACTCCACCTGAAAGTCACGAACATTACTCCTATACACATCCACAATAAGCCTAGCTAGGGCTTTACCGGCAAAACTTGAGAACTCTCAACTGGTATCTTTACTCAACTAGTAACAGATACCCATCAGATGATTGCATAACAGCCAATCCATCTTCCAATCTCTGTGTCAACTGCACTTGACAATCCCCATCAAAAAAAAAATCAAAGACAAAAAAATCACAAACACCTACACACTCCCAAACATTCCCAACTCACATGGCAAACAACGTACTCCCTTACCAGTTGTACTTCTCAATTGCAACACATATATGTAAAACATCACTCTTCACCATGTATGTCAACAATCAATGCCTTCCAGTCAAAGTCTACAGCCCTTTAAAGAAATCTCGGTAACACTTATGCTCGTCTCTCACATAACTAGCAAGGGAGGCATTCCACACTCTTCTTTTCTACACTTCCTTGTCCATCAGGCCATGCACCTGATGAAGCAACTGGTGGTGAAACCTGGGTGTCATTCCTGAGAATGAACATGTCTCCACCCCCATATTTCTCAAGTCTACACATCAACTTACTGGACACAGGTTCTGAGCTGACTGCCCTGAATTGTTCTCTTGTGACGGCCATCATGCCTGGAGGTCACAACTACTTACTGAACTACACAACACGGGCACAGTGCACACTTTCAAAAACAAATGGATTACTGCCTAACTGTCCTTCTAATACATGAGAACACTTGAAATACTGGCTCAAAATTATTGCACAAATTTCTACTCAACTTATTACTCATGACCCGTAGTAATAATACTGAAATGTGAACTTGTACTTTGCTGTCACTTTTCAAGACAAACTTACTGTGCACACTCAAAGGCAATGGTACTTGTTATTGTCAATCTCTGTAGGGTGCAACACTGTATTAACTCTTCCGGAATTACACTGTACTATAACAAATCAAACTTAAAAAAAGAATCAGACATTTCCATTACTGAGTGTCACTTTCACAAAAATAAAGCGGTAATACTGTAATACTTTACGAGACTGTCCCCTCAGTACTCAACAAATATTCACTGTCTTTTCAATTGCAATGATTTCAACACTTATCACTTCACCATGTACTCTGTTGTACTCACAAATGGGGGGTCCTTACATGTACTTTCACCAATCAATTTTCAAAGATTGCGTTCTTTTACAGATGTCCATATCACCATAGAGTCATCAACTCATCAAAGCAATTGCTGAAATTATACATGTATTAGATCTCAAATAAACATAAAACACACTTAATGACATTGCCTGTAAGTCTACACTGCTAGAAACTAATGCTCTATTCACTAAAAATTATACTAATAGAAACAATACAAAAAATACAAAATACTCGGGTATCTAACACAACACAGGTTATACCAATAAATTCACTTGTCAAAACTGACCTCAGCTTATAACTAAAACACTTCCAATTAAAATTAAAACAACTACACCCATATTATGTCAATTACAAATAACACTAATACATAACCTTAATATAATTATGGCCTTCCGGTACACTCAGAAATCGACACTGTCCACAACACTCGTAACATTGCACATGATCAATGTCCCTCATTGTCTGTAAATAACATAGCATTAACTCGAGTGATCACACAATTGCTATGGTACCAGTGCAGAAAGGCACCCAAAAAAAATTTACCTTGGCATACAACCAACACTTTCTGAGATTTCACAAAAGACTGCAAAAAAATTTAGGTAGCTAACCTCTGTTTTCAGACATTTTCAGACACTTTTCAATGCATTTTGCTGTACACTTTACTTTAAAACAGATTTCTAATTTTCTCGAGGCCCATGTTCTAACCTAACTCCAAATAAAGTATTTGCCATGAACTGTTTTCAACATCTCCGTAACCTCAAAAAAATTTGCACAGAATTACACTATACTGTACACTGGGAAAAATTTCCATTACAAGACTATTAGCACTCTGAAATATTCATTAGTTACAGTGACATGGTTAGGTAGATGCACGGAGAAATGGTTATTACAGCTCACATTTAAACACAGAAATTACCCACAGTATCACATTTATTCCTCCTGACCTTGATACCATATAAATTACATCCCAGCTGCACACCAATGTGAGGGGGCGTTTTCTTGGTCTGTCACCAATGTGAGGGGGCCCGACTCCCTCTCTGTTTCTACACCACCCTCATCTTATTTACTCCTCTTAGTTCTTACTCTACTCAGTTCCGTCACCTATTCTTGGGTAGCATGGACATTCCTTGGGTAGCATGGTCGAGGGTCTAGGCACGTGAGTATGGTAATTTTGGTATCAGGTCACTTGGATGGAAATAAAGGTAAAATACTGTGGGAGAAATGAATACTCCTAAAATTCTCAAAGAACAAGTTTATTAATATAAAATCAAAGGGGAAAATAGATGTGATTAACATATAACTACCAGGCTCACCTCCTGGGCCTATTGCAAACTCTCTATGTCTTATATACTGGTCTCCTTGGAGTAACCCAGGGGAGAACACTAGGGCTCGCGGCCTTTGTTATTGTGGAGTAGCCAGACACATGGCGGGTCTGGGGTCTGGCCCAACGAAGCCTTGGGGCACATTAATCCGGCCGCATCGGTGCCATCTTCTCATATATGATCCCGGCTGGACATCTAATACATCCGAGGCCGTTGTTGGATGGTAGAGCGATTCAAGAATCACAATGGGATCGGGAGACAAACGGGAATCGGCGTCAGGGGACCTGTATGGATGAAGGGACGGGACACTTACTAACGGTTGAAATGCCCGCAGCGCCCTCACTCAAAATAGGCCAGGGAGTCCAGCTACTCCTATTCCGATGAATTAATTTACTGTACACTCTGACCTTGAAATTGAGACTATGAACTCATTTTCATTCTCTATTATCATCTTCACTAACAATGCTCTGACTCAGCTGTCGAAAGCCAAATTAAATTGATTACAAAGGGTTGGATGGCAACAGGTCCCAACATACAGCGTCTGCTCCTATAGACAAAGACTGCTCATCGATGACGTCGTCAAGGAACCGAGAAAACGGAGGACGTTTCCACTGGGCGACTCAAGAGGGTTTTGTGGACGTTTGAGCGTAATATGAATCCTTAAGGTTTTCAGGTTAGCTCTCATGACCATTACAGTACCGTTAAGCTGGATGGATGGTGGAGGAGTGGCTGAACCTGGGGCAGGCTGAAAGAGAATCTGAGGCTTACATACATTCACCTCAAAGCCGAAGTGTGCATTCACGTCTGCGTAGGTGTTCAGGATCTCCTGTAGGTCGCGTTCAGTGTGAGCGACAAGGGTGAGGTCGTCTGTATACTGAAATTCATTAATGGAAGCTGCCGACACCTTTGTTCCTGCCTGGAGTCGCCTAAAGTTGAAAAAATCCTTCATCCGGTTCTCGATGTCCATCCCACCGGCTAAATTGGCACTGACATGAGTAAGGAAGTCATCCAAAAAAATGGAAGAGAGTTTGTGCCAGTACACATCCGTGTTTTACCCACGTTTGGATGGGGAAGAACTCAGATTGGGTGCCATTGTGCAGGATACTGCCGTTCATGCCATCGTGGAGTTGCCTTACTTTGGCGATGAATTTTGATGTGCAGCCAAAACGGCTGAGGGTCCGCCAGAGAGCATCCCTGTTGACTGAGTGGAAGACCCTGGTTGGGTCGATGAAGCATACAGGTCGCTACGCTGTTCTCTGCACTTTTCCTGTATCTGGCAGGCAGCAAAGATCATGTCAGTAGTGCCATGTGATGGTCTAAAGCCACATTGAGATTCTGGGAGGAAGTTTTCCTCCTCAGGTAAAAGTCTGTTTACGAGGACTCAGGCGATAATTTTGCCAGCTAGGGGCAGCAGCGAGATCCCGCGGTAGTTTCCACAGTCTGACCAGTCTCCCTTGTTCTCATAAATATTTACGATGGAGGTATCTTTATGAGCTTGGGGGATTTCCTCCTTTTCCCATATATTCTTCAGGAGAGAGTGGAGACGGTTAGTAAGCAGAGGTCCTCCTGCTTTATACATCTCGGCTGGGATTTCATGAGGCCCTGAGGCTTTGTTATTTTTCATCTGTTTGATGGCAGTAGCTACCTCATCCAGCGATGGGGGATAGCTGAGATGGGTCAGCTCTGGATGCTGAGGGACCTTCTGGGTAGTCAGGATATCCACATCGGTGTTTCATTTAAGCAGCGAATGGTAGTGCTCTTTCCAGCGCTGATGGATACCTTCTTCATCTTTAATTAAGGAGTTACCATCGGATGAGTGGAGGAGGGCTATGCCATGAATGATTGACCAATATAATGTTTCACTGGAATTGAAAAATTCGCGCATCTTGTGTTGATCTGCAAGTTTTTGCATTTCACAAGTTTTGTTTTTAAGCCAGTCGTTTGTAAGTTCGCGCTGGGCAACCGCTTTCTTCGTGCGGAATGTATCAGCCTTGGCCTGATACTGAGGGTTGTTCTGCCAGTCAGTTAAAGCAGCACGTTTACCATTGATTTCCAGGTCATTTTCATCAAACCAGTCCTGCTGTATTCTTTTGATCAGGCCAAGGGTCTCTCTATAGGTTTATGTCATGACAGTGTCGAGAAAACCCCATTCGGAACTGGGATTTGGGTTGTTTGTTGTCTGGTTGTTTATCAGTCCATGTTCGAGCTGCTCTCTGAAAGCATGTGCTATCGCTGGATCCTCCAGACGTTTACTGTTAAAACCTCTTCTGGAAGCTTGTTGCCTTTGTCGTTTTGGGGCGACGTGAAGTGAGAGCTTGGCTCTGATGATCATTGTCGCCCACAACACCCTGACAGTTTATCATCACATCACCCTGACTGTCTACCACCACAACACCCTGACAGTCTATCGTCACTAGCACAACACACTGACAGTCTACCGTCACCACCACAATACCCTGACTGTCTACCACCACAACACACTGACAGTCTACCGTCACCAACACAACACACTGACTGTCTACTAGTTTACTGTTATTCGGAATCGAGTATGACAATCATCCAGCTATGAAACATTGACATGAGTTATTAAGGATGTCACCTACGTTGGTGAGTTTTAAAGTGACTAAAGAGGCCGATAATGGACCGGCAGAGTCGTTCATAGATGTTTCACATGTGGATGGTTCCAATTAGTGTGGGAGGGGCGGCGGCGGCAGCGTCTTTCCGGCGTTGGCGCTTGTCTGCCTCAATTTGCAGTCGGGCTAACTCGAAAGTATTGACACCTTCTCGTGTGGTAATCCTCCAAGCGTTACGGTGTGGAGTAATCGTCTCCCAGGTGAGGGGGTCGATTTGGCACTTTTTCAGGTTTGTCTTAAGACTATCCTTTTACCTTTTCAGTTGACCGCCAGCGCTACGTTTACTATTCGTTGGGTGACTGTAAAGTAGCTGCTTTGGCAGTCTACTGTCATCAATGTGGATGACATGATCGGTCCAACATAGTTGTTCATGGATAATAGTACCCTCAATGCTCCTCCAGTTATTGTCTACCATCACCGCCACAACACCCTGACTGTTTACCGTCACCACCACAATACCCTGACAGTCGACTGTCACCACCACAACACACCTGAATGTCTACCATTACCACCAAAACACCTCGACAGCCTACCATCACCATCTGACAGCCTACCATCACCCTCTAACGGTCTACCATTACCTTATAACAGTCTACCATCACCCTCTGACAGTCTACGATCACCCTCTGATAGTCTGCCATCACCCTCTGACAGTCTACCATCAACCCTCTACCACTCTACCATTACCTTATAACAGTCTACCATCACCCTCTGACAGTCTACCATCACCCTCTGACCGTCTACCATTACCTTATAATAGTCTACCATCACCGTCTACCATTATCCTATGACAGTCTACCATCACCGTCTACCATCACCCTCTGACAGTCTACGATCACCCTCTGATAGTCTGCCATCACCCTCTGACAGTCTACCATCAACCCTCTGACAGTCTACCATTATCTTAAAACAGTCTACCATTACTCTATGACAGTCTACCATTACCCTATGACAGTCTACCATCACCCTCTGACAGTCTACCATTACCTTAAAACAGTCTACCATTACTCTATGACAGTCCACCATCACCCTCTGATAGTCTACCATCACCACTGACAGTCTACCATCACCCTCTGACAGTCTACCATTACCTTATAACAGTCTACCATTACCCTATGACAGTCTACCATCACCCTCTGACAGTCTACGATCACCCTCTGATAGTCTGCCATCACCCTCTGACAGTCTACCATTACCCTATGACAGTCTACCATCACCCTCTGACAGTCTACCATCAACCCTCTAACACTCTACCATTACCTTATAACAGTCTACCATCACCTTATAACAGTCTACCATTATCCTATGACAGTCTACCATCACCCTCTGACAGTCTATCATCACCATCTGACAGTTTACGATCACCCTCTGACAGTCTACCATTACCTTAAAACAGTCTACCATTACTCTATGACAGTCTACCATTACCCTATGACAGTCTACCATCACCCTCTGACAGTCTACCATTACCTTAAAACAGTCTACCATTACTCTATGACAGTCTGATAGTCTACCATCACCACAGATAGTCTACCATCACCACAGATAGTCTACCATCACCACAGATAGTCTACCATGACCCTCTGATAGTCTACCATTACCTTATAACAGTCTACCATTACCCTATGACAATCTACCATCACCCTCTGACAGTCTACCATCACCACTGACAGTCTACCATCACCATCTGACTGTCTACCATCCCCTCTGGCAGTCTACCATCACCACTGACAGTCTATCATCAACCTCTGACAGTCTACCATTACCCTCTGATAGTCTACCATCACCATCTGACAGTCTACCATCACCCTCTGGCAGTCTACCATTACCCTCTGACAGTCTACCATCACCCTCTGACAGTCTACCATCACCACTGATAGTCTACCACCACCCTCTGACAGTCTACCATCACCCTCTGACAGTCTACCATCACCCTCTGATAGTCTACCATCACCATTGGACAGTGTACCATCACCACTGACAGTCTAACATCACCATCTGACAGTCTACCATCACCCTCTGACAGTCTACCATCACCCTCCGACAGTCTACCATCACCCTCTGACATGTCTACCATCACCTTCTGACAGTCTACCATCACCACTGACAGTCTACCATCACCATCTGAGTGTCTACCATCCACTCCGGCAGTGTACCATCACCACTGACAGTCTACCATCACCCTCTGACAGTCTACCATTACCCTCTGACAGTCTACCAATGCCCTCTGACAGTCTACCAGCGTTTCCCTGACAGAAATATCTCCGTGAGTAGCGCCTCAACACAGCAGTAACCCTCCTCGTGTCCAAGCTCAGTTACTCGGTTGATGTAAGTAAACACAGTGATGAGGGTGACACAAACGAGCACATCATTAAGGTAACTACTGTACCTGTGATCACCTTGATGATGGTGACCCTGGACATTATCTCCCACCAACCACCTATACCTGTCACTCACCGCTGTGTTGGCCTTATATTCACTGATAAATATGTGTTGTATATTTAAGACGAACATCAAATCATGACGCAAAGTTTATATATGTTTCATGTGTAGTGTTTGTGAAAAAAAATATAACACTTTTGATATAAACTGAACGTGATCTTAAAACACACGACCATCATACACAAACAAATGAATAACTAAGTAAATGTGTGAATTTCAGACAAAAGCTTATTCTAAGTTTGGTTTCATGAAGTCAAGCTTTAGTAGTTAGTAGACAGCTATCAAACAGGGAGGTACTACAGCCTGGGAAGATATTTGAAGTATAATGGGTTGTCTATGGTAGACCCTGCTGCCATATGGCACCACAAAAATTGTGACCAAGTCCCAGGATGCTAATATTACTTTCTGCCTCATTTACACACAATCGCAGGGTCTCAATTGTTTCTTTTACTGTTGACAACACAACATACATAATGTACGTCGTTTCTCACTCTTGATTTATTTTTATTATTTTTTTTATTATTTATGTTATTATTTTTATTGTTATTACTATTATTTTATTTATAATAATAATAATAATGATAATAATAATAATAATAATAATTATTTTTTATTATTATTATTATTATTATTATTATTATTATTATTATTATCATCATCATCATTATATTTTCGCCCCCCAGTGTTGGGCTAAGGTTGTTTACGCTTAGTAAGAAAAAATCAGGTTCATCCTCAGGTAAAGGTGGAGATGTGGAAGAGGTGGATGAAGACGGCTGGGCAAGGCTTCTGGGGGATGATGATGGGAGTGAGGCGATGGAGGAAGGTGTGGATGGGAGCGAGGTGCTGGAGGAAGGTGTGGATGGCAGTACGAATGGTGGAGGAAGGTGTGGATGGGAGTGAGGTGCTGGAGGAAGGTGTGGATGGGAGTGAGGTGCTGGAGGAAGGTGTGGATGGGAGTACGAATGGTGGAGGAAGGTGAGGATGGGAGTGAGGTGCTGGAGGAAGGTGAGGATGGGAGTGAGGTGCTGGAGGAAGGTGTGGATGGGAGTGAGGTGCTGGAGGAAGGTGTGGATGGGAGTGAGGTGCTGGAGGAAGGTGTGGATGGGAGTGAGGTGCTGGAGGAAGGTGTGGATGGGAGTGAGGTGCTGGAGGAAGGTGTGGATGGGAGTGAGGTGCTGGAGGAAGGTGTGGATGAGAGTGAGGTGCTGGAGGAAGGTGTGGATGGGAGTACGAATGGTGGAGGAAGGTGTGGATGGGAGTGAGGTGCTGGAGGAAGGTATGGATGGGAGTGAGGTGCTGAAGGAAGGTGTGGATGGGAGTGAGGTGTTGGAGGAAGGTGTGGATGGGAGTGGGGTGCTGGAGGAAGGTGTGGATGGGAGTGAGGTGCTGGAGGAAGGTGTGGATGGGAGTGAGGTGCTGGAGGAAGGTGTGGATGGGAGTGAGGTGCTGAAGGAAGGTGTGGATGGCGGTACGTATGATGGGGGAAGGTGTGGATGGCGGTACGTATGATGGAGGAAGGTGTGGATGGCGGTACGAATGATAGAGGAAGGTGTGGATGACGGTACGTATGGTGGAGGAAGGTGTGGATGACGGTACATATGGTGGAGGAAGGTGTGGATGGCAGTACGTTTGGTGGAAGAAGGTGTGGATGACGGTACGTATGGTGGAGGAAGGTGTGGATGACGGTACGTATGGTGGAGGAAGGTGTGGATGACGGTACGTATGATGGAGGAAGGTGTGGATGACGGTACGTATGATGGAGGAAGGTGTGGATGGGAGTGGGGTGCTGGAGGAAGGTGTGGATGGCAGTACGTTTGGTGGAGGAAGGTGTGCATGACGGTACGTATGATGGAGGAAGGTGTGGATGGTGGTATGTATCAAGAAAAGTTGGGTTAAAATTTAATCTCCTTCAGGAAATTCTCAGGAACCATGTAGGGGTCCTCCTCCCTGGGTCACCGACACCTAAATGATGAGTTTCAACGAGGTGGTTCACTACAACAGCTCCGGGACATGTGATAGTTGTTTGTTGTCTCAGGTGGCATAAGGGGAAAACACCACTGATGCTTCACCACATATCTTAACATTCCTTACTGTTGTGAAGACTGAACTATTCCCATGTCTATATATTTATTCATCTTAAAGGTAACCTATTTCTTATGTTATATAGACACATAAAACTGCATAGCAACATTAGGTTAGGTTAGCTTAGCTTACGTTACGTTATGAGATGGTTTTAAGTTATGATTGTAAGTCTTTGAAAGGTGTGGTTATTGTCAACAAGCAAAACTAGTTTTGGGAAAGTCAATACATACAGCTAAACCTCCTGCCAACCAAACTTATGCGAGTGTTTGATCATTACATGGCTAAAAGATGAAACAAATCGGAAGTAAAGTCTAGAACAAGTTTTGGACTATTTGTTTTTCTTCTCTTTTATTCAGTGTTTTTTTTATTAACCCCTTGTGTACGATGTCGCCTCTGGGCTGAATAAAATAATCTGGCGCTAACCAAATATAATATTAAAAGTGGTGTCCCCATAGTGAAGGTGTTAGAAGATAGTCTACTAAGAAACGTCTCATAAATTAATTAACATACACACAGGACCATTATGGTATATGTAGAAATGACAGGTAAAAATGACAGGAAAATCGGAGCAAAATTGCGAAATCTTTGAATACCCAACTTGAAGGTGTGATGATTATTGTGAACAAGTAGAACTGGTCGTGGGGGAATCCTGAAGCGTCGTCTTGTCTGGAAAATGTTAACTCGATATATACTGTGTATTGTCTAGTGCTTTCTGAGCCTTCTTCACGACTGTCAGATATATCGTTATGGCTGCCACGGATCTTCAGATGTGACCCGGAGTGTACGACGAGCTCTTAGGGTCACATTTGGAACACCGGATCATCCCTCCCCAGCCATTAAATACAACTTTACATATTGAACCTTTAGCATTTATCCTCAGGTGACTCTCACACGTCCTTCATCTTGATTTATTGTTACTGATGTTAAATACTTTAAGCCCTGAGTTATTGTTTGTCGCAACGGTGTATAAATGTAACTTATGTGTGCAAACATAAGATGAGTCATAGGTAAAAATCTCACAAACATATGTGTGTTTTAGCCTCAGGTCTTATAAACGGAAGTGAGGGAGACAGAGACAATAAGCGTTTCCTCCCTGATGTGTACAAGAGGGTGTACATCATGACCTGAGGTGTGAGTGTCATACCTATTGCCTCCCTATTAACTCGACATTAAAGGCACCATCTCCACGTCGCTAATTGACTTAATCACACATTGGTGGGACTGGCGCTAATTACCCCCTCACCCCGACATCAAAGGGGCCGCCTCCTCCTGTCAAGAACACCACAAGACGTTCCATATTAATTAACTTTAAGGTAAGATATGTTATTGCTTTTAGTCTCCGAGGAGGAGAACTGTAAGACTTCTTCCCATGAGTCGCTGTAGAGATGTGTTCTTTGTTTCGCTTTTTTATTTTTTGGACGTATATTTTCCTTTGTTCAAATAGTTTTTTCTCCTTTTCGTAACCTTTGCATTTATAAATAAACTCCGGCTATATATTTCATGTTCAAACTGTATAGAACACAATTACTTCAATATAATTTTCTTATATTAACGATAACCTCTTTATCTCTTTACCTTTAACGCTAACAAACCATCTCCACGAACCTTTTCACTACGGGGACGTCACTTTTAATATTTTATTAAGCTAACAGAGAGACCCCTCGTGCCTAAGGTGTTAAAACAACTTAACTTTTCTTCTGCCATGATCTTCGCCTCAATACTCCATTGAACACCTTGGCAGAGACTCAAGTAACATTATCAAAGTGTCGGCCAGAGCCAAGGGGTCACATCGGGTGGTTACATCTGTGAGCCGCGTTACAAATAAAGCTAGGTATCTCTTCCTCATGTGGGGACTATCTGTATTTGCTGACATTGCTTTTTGGTCATCACAACCAGAGTCATGAGAGAATTTAACTTTCATTTTCTATAATCGGAAATAATAACGATCTGTACTTATTGTTGATAAGAAAATGAAATGTAAGCCTTTACGGGGGGGGGGGGGGGGGTCTGCCTCTCAAACTTTAAGTTGTAAATAAATTATCTTAAACATTGTGTTCCATGACCAAGAGGACTCAATACCTCACACAACACTGACAACAAAGACGATCAGAAAGGAGAAACCTGAAGCAGCGGTACACAGCTGGGAGTCTTGGGAGACTTACCGCTGTTATTGTTGTTGTTATTATGGTACACTTCATCACCTGCATAAACAGAGAAAATCCATGGAGTTGTATTCTTAGATCTCTCTCTCTCTCTCTCTCTCTCTCTCTCTCTCCGTGTGTGCGCTATTCTTATAAACTTAACGACCTTCATCCAAACAGAAATAGCGCCATAAACATTCCAACATACACGAGTCTTATAAATATTGCATTTTTCTTCTTTACATGAATTAAATACATTTCATTAATTATAGAAACCAACTGGTGGCAGTGTATGATCTGTCTACTTCCCAAAATTTGTTGAGATGAGGTCGAGGTTTAGTGTTATTATCTTCGTTTATATATTTAGGAAATAGCTTTAAATATCCTTTCTTCTATGTAGCTAACAAGCGTATGAAACAAGGTGACGATATAAACGAGAATTAAAACAAAGACAAGGTTCAGACATTACAAAGCTGGAAAACTGAAGAGAAAATGAGTGACTCTTGTGCTTATCAGATGAATAAACTATACATTGATAATGATGATGATAATGATGATAATGATGATGATGATGATGATAGCATTAATGAATAAGCGATGTTTAGAGACAGTTATCATAAAGATATTATTTTTATTATTTTTATTATTATTATTATTATTATTAATTTATAAGTACTGATATTTCTATAATCAATAATATCCTTATTACCATAAGTGTTGTATAATGACATATTATGACATACTGAAGTACTTAAAGTGTTAAGTGTTGTACAGGCGACACTAAATGTTGGGGTATAGTTGAGAGCATCATGTTTACTACCTGATATATTTGTTACCTAAGACAGACACACAACAGGTGAGCGTGTTTAACAATACTCCCCTCACCACCAGCAGGGCTCCCATAACACTCGTCTGGTACGGCTGTCTGAAATGTTTTAGCGTTGTATCGCGGAACATTTGCGGTCTTTCCTGCCACAACATAAATTACGAGCGAATCGCGTGAGCTAAAAGATGTGTTGTACTCTCTTTGTTCCGCTGCCTCAATACCGACTTCTTATTTGTAGTTTTATAACCAAAACAAAAGAGGAGTTATTGACAATCTAAGACACAAGTGTTGAACAATGACCAGATGTGTGTTTTTTATAGAGTAAAATGAAACCCCCAAAAAATATATTGGAAAAATAAATACACCAATTTTTCGTATCAAAGATTACCGGTTCACTAAAACTCCCAGACAAGAAGATGAAATCTTTATATAAAGATTTTTATTTTTACAGAATTTATAGATTTTTATAAGAAAGAAAGATAGAAAGAGAGAACTGGAAACACCTTTCAAGAGCTGCCTAAGTGTTCTCATCAAGAGACAGGTCACACCATTATAGAGAGGAAGAATGAGGTGAGGATGTGAACCTTAACTACACCATAACAGTAGCAGAATTAACTGAAGGTTCACACAAGTGATTACAAAACATTCCATATTAGTAATTACAGTTGTTGTGTATCTCTATGTATTTAAGTATCTCCAGTACCTGTCTTTGTATACCGGCTAAACAAAGGCTCAGTTAGGTCTTCGGGATCCGCTTTCACAATTTCTTGGTCTGTAACTGCTATAATTTCTTGACAATTATGAAACATCAATAGTACAAACTGCGTGAGTCTGATCTCTTATTATGAAAAAAGAAGCTTCGAATCCATCAGAAGAAAAACAATCATTAAAAAAAAAAAGTCAGTCACCCCCATTAAAGTGTCGGTACGGTCTCTCACACCTGAACCAGCTGCCATCATTATATACACTCAGTTGTGTTTCACGGGATGGCTGTTGCTGACTCACCCGACACTGTTACCAGATTATTATATTCTGATTCTGCCTGTCTGGCGGAGGTTACTTCTGTCCCTTTATTGGTAACACTTTCTCTCCGCCTCCTTGCTGCCGGGCGTACGATATGAGGGTCCTAATGATAGCCATGATCATCCGGCCCTAAAAACAACCTTGATCATCCGGCCCTAAAGACAGCCATGACCATCCGGCCCTAAAGACAGCCATGATCATCCGGCCCTAACGACAACTATGATCATCGGCCCTAAAGAGAATCATAATTATCCGGCCCTAAAGACAGCCACGATCATCTGACCCTCAAGACAGCCACGATCATCCGGCCCTAAAGACAGCCATGATCATCCGGCCCTAAAGACAGCCATGATCATCCGGCCCTAAAGACAGCCATGATCATCCGGCCCTAAGGACAGCCATGATCATCCGGCCCTAAGGACAGCCATGATCATCCGGCCCTAAGGACAGCCATGGTACTTACTGTTATACATATCAACACACCAAGGATGATTATTGTTACACACAACTACCAGCAGCTTGACAGAGACAATAATGATGAGCTGCGACACGAATATATTACACCTCGTCTGGCGAGTCATTATCTTCCTGTTAATGTTTTTGTAATGTAATTTGTGACCCATTACAGTGATCAAGTAGGAGGCTGACGTTGTTATTATTATGTGAATTATAATTAAACACGTAGGTTATTGTTGGTCAGGAGCTGTTCTGTACTGTACTGTACTGCAGTGTACTGTAATGCACTGTACTGTACTGTTGATTGTTTAGTGATCAAATTAACTGGGATTGTCGCAGGGAAATAAAAAGATATATAATAGAGATAAATTCACATACTTTTCTTTCAAGAGGCTGACGAGTGAAGTATAAATTGATAACACCTATTGAAGATGATTACCGCTTAGTTATAATGTGTAGGTGTAACACAGTTGCCTTTGTCTCCAAGTGAAGAGGTGTGTGTGTGTCTCTGTGTGTGTGTGTGTGTCTGTGTGTGTGTGTGTGTGTGGATGAAAACTTTACTCCTACGCTACAACAATTTTGAGTCTGTCCTTCCCATTACTCACTGTCTACTCTCATCCTCCCCCAGCCAACACCTGGTCTTCTTTCCTCTCTTATCTTCGTTTTATTCTGATGAGCTTCAGTTGAGGATCTTAACGAGTCGTTTTTCACCCCGCGAGAATCTACTACAGTACTACAGCCTGAGAGCTCACACACTGCCTGCGGGTTATTCCTGGCAGCCAACTTTCCATATTCGTCTTGGCAGTTCTGACTTCCTGTATCACTTAACGGTTATGTTTCATTTCCTCACATCAACACTTGTGACAGTCATCGAACACCGACTCAACTTTATGGATAACAGATGTTTGATATTGTTAAGCTCATAGGTTATATTATCCTACACAACACATTATAGAATTAGAAGATCCTCATTATACTATACGTATATATTCATATTACTGAGACTATATGTGTATAACAGCCAAAATTCCTATAGTTTCTAGCACAAGTCTAACTTAATTACCGGGTGAGAACAGTCGTTTGACGGTGAACTAGCTGTGGATGTTTGGCCAGCCCGGGATGGCCCAGTGTGGAAGTGTTTACGAGGTGGGCAGTCATGTTTACATCCAACCTCTATCGCTCATATATCCATCCAACCTATGTTTGAAGCTATCCAGCATATTCGAGTTAATGATGATGTTTGGTAACTTGTTCCACTCGTCCACTACTCGATTTCCAAACCAATATTTACCTATCTCGCACCGAAATCTAAATTTGTCTAATTTAAAACCATTGTTACGAGTTCGCTCCTGGTTGGATAGTTGAGTACCTTTGTTATTATCACCCTTGTTTAGCCCTGACTTCCACTTATACACCTCGATCATATCGTTCCTCACTCTACGTCTCTCAAGGAAGTGCAAATTAAGATGCTTTAACCTGTCTCTGTACTCAAGGTTCTTAATGCCCGGTATTAGTCTTGTCATTCTCTTCTGAATTCTTTCTAGGGATTCTATATCCATTCTGTAGAACGATGACCAGAACTGAACTGCGTAATCCAAGTGAGGTCTCACAGGCGCAAGATATTGTTTTAGGATAACCTCGCTAGTCCTTTTTATGAACCCAAGTACTTTGTTAGTCTTGTTTCGAGAAAATACACATTGTTTACTTGTTTTAAGATTCCAGATTCCTACTTATCATTACTCCTAAATCTTTCTCACATTTGAATTTCTCTAAAATAACGTTGTTCATCTGATAATTGGGTTTCATGTTTACATCTCCTAGACTAAGTACTTTACATTTGTCCACATTAAATTTCATTTGCCATTTTTCAAACCATTCGAATTTTTTTTTAGATCTTCCTGTAGTTTTGCGGAGTCCTCGTCAGATTTAATTACACGCCCTATTTTAGTGTCATCAGCAAATTTACTTACGTTACCGTCTACGCCGATATCTATGTCGTTTATATATGTAATAAATAATAATGGTCCAAGTACTGAGCCTTGGGGTATTCCACTAGTGACGCTACCCCAATCTGATTCAGTGCCGTTAATGCTTACTCGCTGTTTCCTGTCCTGTAACCACGCCCTAATCCATTTTATAATATCTCCCCCAATGCCATGAGCCTCCACTTTTCATATTAGTCTTTCGTGGGGGACTCTGTCGAAGGCTTTGCGAGAGAGAGAGATTGTTCTGAACGTCTATGGAAGTATCCATAATTCAACGAACAGTTCATGTATTCCCTTCACGTGCTGCTTCTGCGATCGTTTGAAACCTTTACTATAAACTAAACAATGCATTACAGCAGTGACTCATTAAAATATTTTAATAGTGTGTAAATCACATTTTAACTTCAAAAACCCATTGTTATGTAACCGTTCAGAATCGGACCCATGTTCATAAAATATTTTTGCCTGGACATAACCTAAGAAATCCTGAGGTACTGACAAAGTGCTCAGGTATAACAATTATACGCCGCATTGATTACGAGCTTCATACATAACCTTACCTTAGTTACTTTAGGTACAAGTTTAGTTATCGTATGATGGTTAACATCTCGAAAGATACAGAATTTTTTTATCAGATTCGATTTCATTTCCTTTAAGTTTTAGCAAGAAAAAAATACGATTTTAGAAAAAATGCAAATTGCTCTTTAAAGCTTCATCGGCGGTTATCACTATGAATGGACACGGCCGGTGAATCATATTAACACTGAAAAAGAGGAAGGTGTTTGGGCGCTGTTTCCCTACACCTTTACAGCAATCTTGTGGTCTGGGCTTACACCACACACCATGTCTTCATCATGTTCAACTATAAGAAAGAAGAAAACTAACATTCATCTTCCAGCAAAAAATAATTTATCAGTAACATTTTGAAGCAGCACAAAAGTTCGAGTGTTTTATCATTCATCCTACTCTTGTAAAACCTGTCAGAAGTAATCCAGCCACACCTCCACCACTACCTCCAGTAGCCACGCCTCTAACAAACAATATTTATCAAATAAAAACTGAAAACTTAAAAATTAACAATGAAGTATTAGACAGAGAACTCTGGCTGGGACATCTCAGTCAACCTTCTTTAGTAAGTTTTTCAGGGAAAGACTTACTGGCCACTAATCACTGGCTGGTCGCTGGATGACGATGAAATTATTTGAATAAAGTTGGGGTGACTCGTAGGAGCTGTTAAATCCTCGTATGTATGCATTAAAAGTTAGATGGAGGAAAGTTTGGCAATCTAACAAGTTTGTCTGAGGACAACTGAAGTTCACATATTGTGGAGGTGGGTGGGAGGTGCTGCCTGCCAGTGGAGGAGGTACTGGGGGCGTTGCCTGCTAGTGAAGTAGGTACTGGGGGTGTTGCCTGCTAGTGAAGGAGGAACTAGGGGTGCTGCCTGCCAGTGTAGGAGGTATTGTGGGCGTTGCCAGCTAGTAGAGGAGGTACTGGGGGGTGCTGCCTGCCAGTGGAGGAGGAACTGGGGGTGCTGCCTGTTCGTGTAGGAGGTACTGAGGCGTTGCCTGCTAGTGAAGGAGGTACTGGGAGTGTTGCCTGCTAGTGAAGGAGGAACTGAGGGTGCTGCCTGCCAGTGTAGGAGGTACTGGGGCGTTGCCTGCAAGTGAAGGAGGTACTGGGGGTGTTGCCTGCCAGTGTAGGAGGTACTGGGGCGTTGCCTGCAAGTGAAGGAGGTACTGGGGGTGTTGCCTGCCAGTGTAGGAGGTACTGGGGTACTGCCTGCCAGTGTAGGAGGTACTGGGGGTGTTGCCTGCCAGTGAAGGAGGTACTGGGGCGATGCCTGCTAGTGAAGGAGGTACTCTGGCGCTGCCTACCGGTGTAGGGGGTACTTGGGGTGCTGCGTACCGGTGTCAAAGGAAATGGGGCGCTGCCTGCTATTTAGATAGTTACTGGGGGTTTTGCCTGTCGGTGTAGGAAGTAATGGAAGTGTTGCCTGCCAGAGAAGAAGGTACTGGAAGTGGTGCCTGCCAATAAAGGAAGTACTGGGAGCGCTGCCTGCCAGAGAAGGTGGTACTGGAGATGTTGCCTGCCAATAAAGGAAGTACTGGGAGTGCTGCCTGCCAGAGTAGGTGGTACTGGAGATGTTGCCTGCCAATAAAGGAAGTACTGGGAGTGCTGCCTGACAATGAAGGTGGTACTGGGAGTGTTACCTGCAGATGGAGGAGGTACTGGAGGTGCTGCTTGCCGATGGAGGAGGTACTGGGGGCGTTGCCTGCTAGTAGAGGAGGTACTAGGGGCATTCCCTGCTAGTGAAGGAGGAACTGGGGACGTTGCCTGCTAGTAGAGGAGGTACTGGGGACGTTGCCTGCTAGTAGAGGAGGTACTGGGGACGTTGCCTGCTAGTCGAGGAGGTACTGGGGATGTTGCCTGCCAGTGGAGGAGGTACTGGGGGCGTTGTCTACCAGTGGAGAAGGTACTGGGAGCGTTGCCTGCTAGTGAAGGAGATACTGGGGGCGTTGCCTGCCAGTGGAGGAGGTACTGGGGGCGTTGCCTGCCAGTGGAGGAGGTACTGGGGGCGTTGCCTGCCAGTGGAGGAGGTACTGGGGGCGTTGCCTGCTAGTGAAGGAGGTACTGGGGGCGTTGCCTGCCAGTGGTGGAGGTACTGGGGGCGTTGTCTACCAGTGGAGAAGGTACTGGGAGCGTTGCCTGCTAGTGAAGGAGATACTGGGGGCGTTGTCTACCAGTGGAGAAGGTACTGGGGGCGTTGTCTACCAGTGGAGAAGGTACTGGGAGCGTTGCCTGCTAGTGAAGGAGATACTGGGGACGTTGCCTGCCAGTGGAGGAGGTACTGGGGGCGTTGCCTGCCAGTGGAGGAGGTACTGGGGGCGTTGCCTGCTAGTGAAGGAGATACTGGGGACGTTGCCTGCTAGTGGAGGAGGTACTGAGGGCGTTGCCTGCTAGTGGGGGAGGTATTGGGGGCGTTGCCTGCTAGTGGAGGAGGTACTGGGGAAGTTGCCTGCTAGTGGAGGAGGTACTGGGGAAGTTGCCTGCTTGTGGAGGAGGTACTGGGGGCGTTGCAGGTACTGGGGACGTTGCCTGCTAGTGAAGGAGGTACTGGGGACGTTGCTTGCCAGTGGAGGAGGTACTGGGGACGTTGCCTGCTAGTGGAGGAAATACTGGGGACGTTGCCTGCTAGTGGAGGAGGTACTGGGGACGTTGCAGGTACTGGGGACGTTGCCTGCTAGTGAAGGAGGTACTGGGGACGTTGCCTGCCAGTGGAGGAGGTACTGGGGACGTTGCCTGCTAGTGAAGGAGGTCCTAGGGACGTTGCCTCTGCCTCTTCTTTTAACCTTCTTCCGTCATCGACTTAGTTCCTCACATCGGAGGTCATTAAGCGCGTAACACTGTTAGTAACACACTCTATAGTCCTACAACATGATATGTTATGAGAAATAAAACTACTTATTTTATCACTTGTTCACCTGGCAACACTTCTTTATACACTTCTTGTACAGGGAGGAGGTATTCTAATATTTGTTCTGGTTTTAATACTTTTCTTATTATCTTTCTATTTCTTCTTCCTCTTTTATTACTTTTTGTTCTTACTTCAAACATTTAATTTAGAAATGTTCACCTTCTGTAATACTTTATATTCAGTAATGAAAACCAATTTTAAAACACAATAAATTCAGAAAATTTTAGCTCAAATTCCCGATGGTTTCTACGCTACCATTTCATTTGCTCTTCCTTCACATGACAGGAAGTTTAATGCTGATATTTTTAAGTTATGAATTGTTTATGTTTTCTTTATATATACTTGGGCATTGACGTAATGCTGGTCGCTCGTTCTGTCCTCTTCCGAGTTTCATAAGAATTTCAATTACAATAAACGGAACTTATTTTTTAATTAAAGTAAAATATTCTGAAGCTTTGCTTATAAAACTTTTAAAGAATTTCCTCTATGAGCCGATAAATGCTATCGCCCGGAGTTTAAACACCCTCTTCCGTTGAAGAAGGTCGTCGTGTTTCAAACGGAGTTAAAAAAAAAATAGTCCTGAAGGACACCTCAGTACAGGACAGTGTGGCGGTAAAATTAACTAATTCCAATAAAATTAATTTACAATATTGGAATTAGTTAATTTTACCGCCACACCACCCCGTTAAGAACTGTACTGCGGTGTCTTAGAGGATAATGTTTTTTTAAACTCAGTTTGAAACACGACGACCTTCTTCAACGGAAGAGGGTGTTTAAAACTCCGGGCGTCAGACTTATCCCAAGCTCAAGGAGGTGAAGGGACTATACAGTACAGGTGTGAGGTTATTAGAATGTGTTTACACTATACGCGATAAATACATACTGACAACGTCCATCGCATCTGAAAAATTACCGTAGAGTAATATACTGCACGAAGCCTTGTCGATATATCACCTTGTTTAGCTTAAATATAATATCCGCTTCAAAATCACAAGGTAAATTAGTTTACCCAGGAGGTGCCAGTACAACATTACATATACAGAATATTTGTCCAACTCAGACAACAACACAAAGACTCACACAACAATACAAAGACTCACCCAACAACACTAAGACTACCCAACAACAGAAAGACTCACACAACAACACAAAGACTCACCCAACAACACTAAGACTACCCAACAGAAAGACTCACACAACAACACAAAGACTCACACAACACAAAGACTCACACAACACAAAGACTCACACAACACCACAAAGACTCACACAACAACACAAAGACTCACACAACAACACAAAGACTCACACAACAACACAAAGACTCACACATCAACACAAAGACTCACACAACAACACAAAGACTCACACATCAACACAAAGACTCACACAACAACACAAAGACTCAGGTAACAGTTTGTCTCTAATGTCTTGTCATATTTTCCAAACATCGTCATCTCGGGTAAAATGATCAACATGTTTGGTCTCTGGAGATAAAAATAATAATGTTTTTCGTCTTTTCATTTTGTAATGGATTGTTTTGACAAGGTTCATACTTTCCTCTCCAGCAAAACCAAAAGGAAAATAATTTCTTATTTATCTTCTTCGTGGTGTTCATCTTTAAAGTTATTTGGTGTTACAGTTTAGTCAAGGTCAATGTAGAGAGGTCGGATGGACAGAGGTCTAGTTCTCGCTCGCTCTGCACAATGACGTCACGTGAACTATAGCTGGCTGGCTGGCCTGCCCCCTCTCTCTCTCTCTCTCTCTCTCCACTAGTCTGTCCATCTTTACAGTATCATCATAATAACACCGTTTCCTATATCCTGGTATAGGGGGGCTTAGCTCAGAAAGAAGAAAGATGTGAGCGCCATTGTGTTACTAATGTAATGGTCGACGAGAAACACGTTCTTTCACAGTGAGCGTCACTGTGGGACTGATTTAATGGTCGACGAGAAACACGCGCTTCTAGCGTGAGCGCCATTGTGTGAGTGAAACAATAACACTAAGAACCGCTAGAGGAGCCACTGACGGGTGAAGTACAGAGCCGTAGATAAAGAGTTCGACCAACCGGGCGTCAAGTTACTCAGCGGATGGGAAGTCTTCTCGGACTGTTTCCCACGTAGTTTATAAACATGCTTATCCAATTATAAACATGTATAAACAACAATCTTCTTCTCACCTAAGTAACAACATGGCGCCCGGTTGGCCAAACTCTCTCTACGGCTCTGGTGTAGTCGACACACAGCGGTAACATGATAATTCACCTGGCAGCGAGTTACGTTGATTCTGGCTACCATAAATGTTCTTGTCAATGATCACACTTTATTCCTATTGACCTTCAGGTTCCTGTTTATTACACGTCCATAAATATAATAATCATTAAGGGTTCAGGAATAAAGTCCCTGTATAAACTATCAGACAAGTGTGTCTCTTATTCTTCACTGTCATCTGTTTATAGCACATGATCCTTGTTCTTGTTTTAAGATTAATTCTCTTTTCTCTTAAGTAGATTTCTAGTTGGAAACATTTATAACTCTCGTCAAAAATCTCGTCACAATTTAAAGATTTGGTTCCGTATCAAACTCTGCTTCCAGTAATTGATGTTACTTATAAAGATTATCCTTCTATTTCGTTTCGTATTTTCTTGAGCTTCGTTGTTGTTGTTTGTTATGTCCTGTATTTTATATCTTATTACTGTTTTTTTTTCGGTTATTTTCTGATCAGTCGAGAAATACCATTCAAGAAGAGGTGTTGTTTCAGAGTGTCGGTCAAGTCACTGTCATATTGCCTAGGCTTCAGTATCACATTACTTCTAACTGAATACATCAGGATTACAGCAAAATGTTTTCACATGGAATTGAACTTTCTCTCATCAAGGTCTTGCTCTGAGGAAATTACTCTTCATTATTATGTTGATAAAACTCTGTCCTGACAATTCATATCTGGAAACTATGTTATGGGACGAAAGCTTTCATATATAAAAGATGGCCAGAAAAAAATTCATTTCTTAAACAACTTATAATACAGACTGACATAGGTACAAAGGAGTGTTAGTTCCAAGACTAGCGAGGTCTTCTTAAAACTATATCTTGCGCTTGTGAGACCTCACTTGGATTAAGCAGTTCAATTCTGGTCACCGTATTACAGAATGGATATAGAATCCTTGGAAAGAGTTCAGAGGAAAATGACAAGACTAATCCCGGGCATTAAGAGCCTTGAGTACATAGACAGGCTAAAGCATCTTAATTTGCACTCCCTTGAGAGACGTAGAGTGTGGGGCGATAAGATAGAGGTGTATAAATGGAAGTCAGGGATGAACAAAGGTGACATTGCAAAGGTACTCAAACTATCCATCCAGGAGCAAACTCGTAACAATGGTTTTAAATTAGGCAAATTTAGATTTGGGGGTGAAATAGGTAAACATTGGTTTAGAAATAGAGTAGTGGACGAGTGGAGCAAGTTACCAAATATCACCATTAACTCTAATACGCTGGATAGCTTCAAACATAGGTTGGATGGATATATGAGCAATAGGGGTTGGGCGTAAATGGGACTGCCCAGTATGGGCCAATAGGCCCGCTGCAGTTTCCTCCATTCTTATGCTGTTCTTATGTATATACTGGAAAGTTATATTTCTAATTAGTCGATGGTGTGCACTGTAAAACCTTATATCTTTATTACTTAAAACTAAACCAAACATAAGGTAACTAACAATATTCTTATATCATGTCTGTAAGTGTCTCTGTGATATACATACACAAATATGAGTGATAGGCTTTACCAGTCCACAAATGAGTAAGTATTCACGACAAAATTTAAACCGACAACAACAGAGAGGCTTCTATGTCCCTACTAATCCATGCACAGCACAACGCCCTTATCGGTGACAATCGGACTCAATTTACATGCAAGTTTGTGTACTGTACCTAGAAGCCACCAACACAAGTACCATATCGCATGTTGTGTTGCTTTGTGGGCCAAGTTGGCGGTCAGTTCCCCGAAGAGAAAATTATTCATGATTACTACATCAATATTTCCCGATACTTGAAACTTATAAGAAATATTATAGGTATTGTGTATTGTCCCCCCCCCCCCCCCCCCCGTCTTGTTGACTCCCTTCCCCTCCTTCCTTCGTTTTGTTGGTCACCCCCTTCAACTTCCTCCTGTTTATCCCCTCCCTCCCTCTCTTGTTTACTCCTTCCTCCCCATCTTGTTTACCCCTTTCCTCTCCCTCCTTTCTTGTTTACCCCTTCCTCCCTCTCTTCTTTACTCCTTTCCTCTCCCTCCTTGCCTCCCTTGTTTACCCCCTCTCCTTCCTGTTTACATCTTTCCTTCCCCCTTAATCATCATCAAACAATTATAATTATTTACTTAAACTGACTCTATATAAACACCCGGTAATACCATATAATACCGCCATTATTGGTGGCTTAGAGCGAATTATTAATAAATGCAACAACTGATCCTGTTAATGTTCACCGCTGCCTTACCCTTGGCCCTCACCTCTCTGTAGCTCCACCACCACACACTTCCTCTCTCCACCACCACACACTCCCTCTCTCTCTCCACCACCACACACTTCCTCTCTCCACCACCACCACACACCTCCTCTCTCCACCACCACCACACACCTCCTCTCTCCACCACCACCACACACCTCCTCTCTCCACCACCACACACTTCCTCTCTCCACCACCACACACTTCCTCTCTCTCCACCACCACACACTTCCTCTCTCCACCACCACACACCTCCTCTCTCCACCACCACCACACACCTCCTCTCTCCACCACCACACACTTCCTCTCTCCACCACCACACACTCCTACTCCACCACACACTTCCCTCCCACCACCACATCACACTTCCTCTCTCCACCACCACACACTTCCTCTCTCCACCACCACACACTTCCTCTCTCCAACACCACACACCTCCTCTCTCCAACACCACACACTTCCTATCTCCACCAAACACTTCCTATGTCCACCACCACACACTTCCTCTCTCCAACACCACACACCTCCTCTCTCCACCACCACACACTTCCTATCTCCACCACCACACACATCCTCTCTCCACCACCACACATACATCCTTTCTCCACCACCACACACACTTCCTCTCTCCACCACACACTTCCTCTCTCCACCACCACACACTTCTTCTCTCTCCACCACCACACACTTGCTCTCTCCAACACCACACACCTCCTCTCTCTACCACCACACACTTCCTCTCTCCACCACCACCACACACCTCCTCTCTCCACCACCACCACACAACTCCTCTCTCCACCACCACCACACACCTCCTATCTCCACCACCACACACTTCCTCTCTCCACCACCACACACTTCCTCTCTCCACCACCACACACCTCCTCTCTCCACCACCACACACCTCCTCTCTCCACCACCACACACCTCCTCTCTCCACCACCACACACCTCCTCTCTCCACCACCACACACCTCCTCTCTCCACCACCACACACCTCCTCTCTCCACCACCACACACCTCCTCTCTCCACCACCACACACCTCCTCTCTCCACCACCACACACACTCCTCTCTCCACCACCACACACCTCCTCTCTCCACCACCACACACCTCCTCTCTCCACCACCACCACACACCTCCTCTCTCCACCACCACCACACACACACTCTCTCCACCACCACACACACACTCTCTCCACCACCACACACTTCCTCTCCACCACCACACACTTCCTCTCTCCACCACCACACACTTCCTCTCTCCACCACCACACACGCCCTCTCTCCACCACCACACACCACCTCTCTCCACCACCACACACTTCCTCTCTCTCCACCACCACACACTTCCTCTCTCCACCACCACACACCTCCTCTCTCCACCACCACACACCTCCTCTCTCCACCACCACCACACACCTCCTCTCTCCACCACCACACACACCTCCTCTCTCCACCACCACCACACACTTCCTCTCTCCACCACCACACACTCCTCTCTCCACCACCACACACACTTCCTCTCTCCACCACCACACACTTCCTCTCTCCACCACCACACACTTCCTCTCTCCACCACCACACACTTCCTCTCTCCACCACCACACACTTCCTCTCTCCACCACCACACACTCCTCTCTCCACCACCACACACACTCTCTCTCTCCACCACCACCACACACCTCCTCTCTCCACCACCACCACACACTCCTCTCTCCACCACCACCACACACTTCCTCTCTCCACCACCACACACTCTCTCCACCACCACAGACTTCCTCTCCACCACCACACACTTCCTCTCTCCACCACCACACACTTCCTCTCTCCACCACCACACACTTCCTCTCTCCACCACCACACACCTCCTCTCTCCACCACCACACACTTCCTCTCTCCACCACCACACACTTCCTCTCTCCACCACCACACACTTCCTCTCTCCACCACCACCACACACTTCCTCTCTCCACCACCACACACACTTCCTCTCTCCACCACCACACACACTTCCTCTCTCCACCACCACCACACACTTCCTCTCTCCACCACCACACACACTCCTCTCTCCACCACCACCACACACTCCTCTCTCCACCACCACACACTTCCTCTCTCCACCACCACACACTTCCTCTCTCCACCACCACACACATCCTCTCTCCACCACCACACACACTTCCTCTCTCCACCACCACACACACTTCCTCTCTCCACCACCACCACACACTTCCTCTCTCCACCACCACACACACTTCCTCTCTCCACCACCACCACACACTTCCTCTCTCCACCACCACCACACACTTCCTCTCTCCACCACCACCACACACTTCTTCTCCCCACCACACACTTCCTATCTCCACCACCACACACTTCCTATCTCCACCACCACACACTTCCTCTCTCCACCACCACACACTTCCTCTCTCCACCACCACACACTTCCTCTCTCCACCACCACCACACACTTCCTCTCTCCACCACCACCACACACTTCCTCTCTCCACCACCACCACACACTTCCTCTCTCCACCACCACCACACACTTCCTCTCTCCACCACCACACACTTCCTCTCTCCACCACCACCACACACTTCCTCTCTCCACCACCACCACACACTTCCTCTCTCCACCACCACACACACTTCCTCTCTCCACCACCACACACCTCCTCTCTCCACCACCACACACCTCCTCTCTCCACCACCACACACCTCCTCTCTCCACCACCACACACCTCCTCTCTCCACCACCACACACCGCCTCTCTCCACCACCACACACCGCCTCTCTCCACCACCACACACCTCCTCTCTCCACCACCACACACCTCTCTCCACCACCACACACACGCTCTCTCCACCACCACACACCTCATCTCTCCACCACACACTTCCTATCTCCACCACCACACACTTCCTCTCACCAACACCACACACCTCCTCTCTCTCCACCACCACACACCTCTCTCTCCACCACCACACACCTCCTCTCTCCACCACCACACACTTCCTCTCTCCACCACCACACACACTTCCTCTCTCCACCACCACACACTTCTTCTCTCTCCAGCACCACATACTTCCTCTCTCCAACACCACACACCTCCTCTCTCCACCACCACCACACACCTCCTCTCTCCACCACCACCACCACACACCTCCTCTCTCCACCACCACCACACACCTCCTCTCTCCACCACCACCACACACCTCCTCTCTCCACCACCACCACACACCTCCTCTCTCCACCACCACACACCTCCTCTCTCCACCACCACACACTTCCTCTCTCCACCACACACTTCCTCTCTCCACCACCACACACTTCCTCTCTCCAACACCACACACCTCCTCTCTCCACCACCACACACTTCCTCTCTCCAACACCACACACCTCCTCTCTCCACCACCACACACTTCCTCTCTCCACCACCACACACCTCCTCTCTCCACCACCACACACACTCTCTCCACCACCACATACACTCTCTCCACCACCACACACACTCTCTCCACCACCACACACACTCTCTCTCTCCACCACCACCACACACTCTCTCCACCACCACACACACTCTCTCTCTCCACCACCACCACACACACACTCTCCACCACCACACACTCTCTCTCCACCACCACACACCTCTCTTCACCACCACACACTCTCTCCACCACCACACACACTCTCTCTCTCTCTCCACCACCACACACCTCCTCTCTCCACCACCACCACCACACACACTCTCTCCACCACCACACACACTCTCTCTCTCTCCACCACCACACACACTCTCTCTCTCTCCACCACCACACACACTCTCTCCACCACCACACACACTCTCTCCACCACCACACACTCTCTCTCCACCACCATACTCTCTCTCTCCACCACCACCCACTCTCTCTCTCCACCACCACACACTCTCTCCACCACCACACCTCCTCCTCTCCCCAACACCGCTTAACGTGCCACCTTTTCTCCGTCGCTCGATGTAAGGAATTAACCTAAATATTGGAAAGATTAAACATATTCATAACTCCTTGATAATGGCGTATGAGGGAGCTAGAGTGTGCTGGAGTCTGTATACTGTGTCTCTATGTATGTAAATGGCTAAGGTAAAGCTGGGCTACTATAGCTGTTCATTAGGTATACAGTATGTATATGTATAATGGCTACGGTAAACAGCGCTACAATAATGTTCATGAGGTATACAGTAGAGTATGTTTGTATACAGGTAAAAGTCATCTGGTTTTAGCTCCATTTAGCACAGAAGGAAAAGATACGAGTCACCGTTACGAGGCTTTATGGATTATAATTTGGTTTACAGCATCAACTATATCCCAAGTGTAGGGGAAACACCTCCCTGCCACCCCACTACCTGACACACAACCCGTCCCTGCCCTCCCTCTACCTGACACACAACCCCTCCCTGCCACCCCCTACCTGACACACAACCCCTCCCTGCCACCCCCTTACCTGACACACAACCCCTCCCTGCCCTCCCTCTACCTGACACACAACCCCTCCCTGCCCTCCCCCTACCTGACACACAACCCCTCCCTGCCCTCCCCCTACCTGACACACAACCCCTCCCTGCCCTCCCCCTACCTGACACACAACCCCTCCCTGCCCTCCCTCTACCTGACACACAACCCCTCCTTGCCCTCCCTCTACCTGACACACAACCCCTCCTGCCCTCCCTCTACCTGACACACAACCCCTCCCTGCCCTCCCTCTACCTGACACACAACCCCTCCCTGCCCGCCCCTTACCTGACACACAACCCCTCCCTGCCCTCCCCCCACCTGACACACAACCCCTCCCTGCCCGCCCCCTACCTGACACATAACCCCTCCCTGCCCGCCCCTCCCTGCCCGCCCCCTACCTGTCACACAACCCCTCCCTGCCCGCCCTCTACCTGACACACAACCCCTCCCTGCCCGCCCTCTACCTGACACACAACCCCTCCCTGCCCTCCCCCTACCTGACACACAACCCCTCCCTGCCCTCCCTCTACCTGACACACAACCCCTCCCTGCCCTCCCTCTACCTGACACACAACCCCTCCCTGCCCTCCCTCTACCTGACACACAACCCCTCCCTGCCCTCCCTCTACCTGACACACAACCCCTCCCTGCCCTTCCCCTACCTGACACACAACCCCCTCCCTGCCCGCCCCCTACCTGACACATAACCCCTCCCTGCCCGCCCCTACCTGACACACAACCCTTCCCTGCCCGCCCCCTACTTGACACATAACTCCTTCCTACCATCTTCCCCCCATGTGAGACACAGCTCCTCCTTACCTCCCCCTTCCCCTCTCCCTAAACGTGAGACACAGCCCTTCCTTACCCCCCCTCCCCCGTGTGAGATACAACTCCTTCCTGCCTTCCCCCTCTCCTCATGCGAAACACGGCCCCTCCTTTCCCTCCCCCTCCTCCGTGTGAGGCACAACCGTTTCCTGCCTCCCTACTCTCTCCATGTGAAACACAGCCCTACTTACCCTGCCTCTCCCTAAACGTGAGACACTGCCCCTCCCTACCCTCCCCCCCCCCCAACGTGAAACACAGCTCCTCGTTCCTCCCCCCACGTGAGACACAGCCCCTTCCTACCCTCCTCCCCCCCCCCCCCCCCCACGTGAGACACAGCTCCTCCTTCCTCTCCCCTACAAAACGAGAGAGAGAACACAATATCCCTACACAATATCCTGTCATATATAATTACCTTACCATACACTGTGTACACTGGTCATGGTCACCAACAAAGTACAACTATGAATAGTAAAACAGTCTAGTGAATTAGATAATTATTTTTTCCTTAAATGGCCCACAATCACAAGTTAGCACATAACATCTTCATTTGCTTCAGTCATCCTTCTATAGTATAAGGGAGGAGGAAGAGGGGCCCCGTCCACCTCGCCGCCCTCCCCGCCCCACCTGCTCTCTGGGAGTCATCAGCAGAGTCGGGGAATTTTCAGTAAATCTAACTATCCCGAACCTTAGTCGTTATGTTACAGTAGGTGTTTGTACAATTACATCCCCAAACATTACGTCCTCCAAAAACTGGAAACAAAGAAAATGTGTTTATATAATTGATCGGTTGCTTGAGTTTATCTTACAAATCTCCATCATAGAAAAGAAGTTGGGAAACAGGAAGGACTTTAGGTGATAACTTAATGTGTGTAGCCATGGTAAGTACTCTAACACGATGACTTACTGTGTGTAGCCATGGTAAGTACTCTAACACGATGACTAATTGTGTGTAGCCATGGTAAGTACTCTAACACGATGACTTACTGTGTGTAGCCATGGTAAGTACTCTAACACGATGACTTATTGTGTGTAGCCATGGTAAGTACTCTAACACGATGACTTATTGTGTGTAGCCATGGTAAGTACTCTAACACGATGACTTATTGTGTGTAGCCATGGTAAGTACTCTAACACGATGACTTATTGTGTGTAGCCATGGTAAGTACTCTAACACGATGACTTATTGTGTGTAGCCATGGTAAGTACTCTAACACGATGACTTATTGTGTGTAGCCATGGTAAGTACTCTAACACGATGACTTATGTGTGTAGCCATGGTAAGTACTCTAACACGATGACTTATTGTGTGTAGCCATGGTAAGTACTCTAACACGATGACTTATTGTGTGTAGCCATGGTAAGAACTCTAACACGATGACTTATTGTGTGTAGCCATGGTAAGTACTCTAACACGATGACTTATTGTGTGTAGCCATGGTAAGTACTCTAACACGATGACTTATTGTGTGTAGCCATGGTAAGTACTCTAACACGATGACTTATTGTGTGTAGCCATGGTAAGTACTCTAACACGATGACTTATTGTGTGTAGCCATGGTAAGAACTCTAACACGATGACTTATTGTGTGTGGCCATGGTAAGTACTCTAACACGATGACTTATCGTGTGTAGCCATGGTAAGTACTCTAACACGATGACTTATTGTGTGTAGCCATGGTAAGAACTCTAACACGATGACTTATTGTGTGTAGCCATGGTAAGTACTCTAACACGATGACTTATTGTGTGTAGCCATGGTAAGTACTCTAACACGATGACTTACTGTGTGTAGCCATGGTAAGTACTCTAACACGATGACTTATTGTGTGTAGCCATGGTAAGTACTCTAACACGATGACTTATTGTGTGTAGCCATGGTAAGTACTCTAACACGATGACTTATTGTGTGTAGCCATGGTAAGTACTCTAACACGATGACTTATTGTGTGTAGCCATGGTAAGTACTCTAACACGATGACTTATTGTGTGTAGCCATGGTAAGTACTCTAACACGATGACTTATTGTGTGTAGCCATGGTAAGTACTCTAACTCCTCAGTGTTTATGTTGGTTGATCTCAAACTTATTTACCTTGAAGACTAATGTAAGAATTAATTTGCATATTTATCCTAACATATGTCTTAATCAGAAAAAAAACTATAATTATTTAGAGACTTTGTGTAGGACTATCTGTTAGACATTTGATAACTCTGACCATACATCAAAAAACTACTTTTTCAGCTTAGCACCTAAACTCATTGCATGTTGTTCCCCACTTAACCCAACATCACAGAACGGCAGATATACAGTAATTATTGTTTTTGATATTTTGAAAACATAGAAATTGAGAATTATTTGATATATATGGAGTTAATAATTCTATATCTTAGACTACAGAAAATATTTTTAATTTTCCATACAAAAATATTAAACTAATACAAATGAACTGTAGCTCGATTCTATAGTATATATTCTTGGCTTTGTATGATCGACACGAGTAATTGACGAGATAAAATGACGGAAGCTTACTAGGAAGAATTAGTGGCTGATTTAGGGCGGATGATAAGGAAAAAAGAATGAATGACGATGATACCGAGGATGATGAAGACCAGGAGGAGAGGAAAATAGCAACACGGACAAGTTAACAAAGATAAATATGTTTCTTTTTTGCCTTTAAATACCTGCCACGTAATATATATCAAGACACATACAATGTCTGTCATGTGACCAGTAAAATCTGTCTTGAGTCACGCAATGTCTGTCACGTGACCAGTAAAATCTGTCAAGAGTCATGCAATGTCTGTCACGTAACCAGTAATATCTGTCAAATGTCATGCAATATCTGTCAAGGGGAGCTTAAAGTTTACTCGAAGGACAACTTTGTTTAGGTAAAGTACAGTCTCACCCAAAAGTTCGTTAACTCTCCCAGCCAGCTATTGCGGCACTGCCTGCTTCAGATGTTTGAAACTGTCTCAGTACCAACCAGAACATGAAACCGATACGAATGAATCTAACGGTTCGAAGTAACAGACTCAAGTTCATACATCTGAAGCAGGCAGTGCAGCAATAGCTGGCTGGGAGAGCTAACGAACTTTTGGGTGAGTGTACCACGACGAACATTGGAGAGTTTACAGACAAGAAGGAAGATGGTGGCAATGAAAGTGAAAAGGAAAATAAAGATCACGGATAAATTAATAAAAAATACTAGATACCGTAGATAAAATTTTTTTCTACAACACGGTAATATTTTGACAATTCAATTACTTTTTGTCATTTTACCATCGTTCTTTATAAGTTACGCTGCTACATTATTTCTTCCGGGAGTTTTGTTTTTGTTGAAGGATCTTGTGGTCTCCTTCACCTCAGCTACAGTTGGTAATGTGGCCTGTACTTCCACCTGGTACAGTGGCTGGTGCATTTTGTGACAGGTGGCAAATCTGAGTTTGTTTACATCGTATTAAAGCTCCCAGAATGGCCCTAAGGGACCTCGCAATAGTAGCCAGATTAGGATGCTAGATAAACATTCCACAGAGTTGCTACATCTACACAAAATGCAGTTCTGGTGAGGAATATAACTATAAGTGACGGAGATGGGCGACCTACAGTGGCCAGCGAGCGTCTCATACAACACCCATTTTCTATACAGTATACGATGATAGGGGGGAAAAATAAAAATAAATTATATGCAAGTTTAAACGTTATAAACTACAGCAATGTTCTTTCACTAAAATTTTTTTTAAATAATTTACCGATTATATGAGAAAGTCTACTGTCGCTGCAACCCAGATTTCACTAACTGAACTTGTTATGTAAATTGTGTCTCTTGTGTGTGTGTGTGTGTGTGTGTGTGTGTGTGCATGGTAAATCTAATCTGCAATAGCAATAATAATAATAATAATAATAATAATAATAATAATAATAATAATAATAATAGCTATCATATTAGATTTTTTAAGATGCCAAGTGGCGGGCATTATGCAAATAGCCTTGTGGTAAACTTTCTTGTAGAGCCGAGGACGAACTCCCATGACGGTGGGAAGGACTCCGTTGTATTTTCTTCTAATATAATACGACTATCATCACATTTGTCTACCACACTGTTGAGTCCCAGAAATTTTACAAAATAAAAGAAGTGCCAAGACAAGACAATGTGGAGACGAAATATATTTTAGAAACTCTTGGTTGTGTCCCCGACCAGGGGGAATTCAGGTGAAAAGAAGAAACCAATAAAAATGTGTCACAGATAATTGTACTGAAGCAACAACAACATGGAGAAAGAAGCTGAAGTATCAGAGTAGAATACATTAAACAGTTGCCACTGACAGAAAGAAAGAGACTATGTACAGATTCTTTAAAAAAATGGTCATTCAAAATAAACAAAAGGGAGAAACAAGTAAATGAAGAAACACGAAACATAAATATTGATGAGAAGAAAATATTTAACGGTGAAAAATGGCCTGAGGAGAACTGATGAACACTAGTTATTGTCTTCAGAGGAAACCCGAAGACATCGTGAAGATGACGAGTCACACAAAATAAACAATAAAAAGATATCATTTATTAGATTAATTTCCGAAACTGGAGAGAAAACTATTTTCAAAATGTTGCAGAAGGAAGACGATGCATTTCACAAACGAAAAATATTACAAAAGTTTATACCAAAGGCAATAAAGGTGATCACCAGTTCGTTGTTGAACTCCACAAAAACAATCAGTGAGAAAATATTTTGGAATGTCAATGGGAGCGACTATGATATTTTCGTGTATTTTGTGCAGTACAATTCAGAATGTTTCATCTGAACTTTTTACATCGCTACAGGACATAAATGAGTGACGTATCGCTCACATAAAATAATTCATGCATTTTGATATATATTATCAACAGCAATTTATAATGGGGTGTGGTAGCTTGGTGGATACCGTACTCTCTTTTTTCCTAAGAGTCGCTGGTTCTTGCCAAGGAGGATCTCCAATGCACTCTCTTGTAAATGTGTAAGTAACCATCCTTACAGTTGGGGAAGTGAAGACAGTTGGGTTCGGTATCGTTGCACAACTTCCTGGTATACAGTGGTCCGTACAGTCAACTACTGCCTGACAACACCAACCACCTCTACAGTAATACACACTCATCACTTCACTAACACGTTGACACATATCGGGCGAGCCAAAACTTGGTAAAAACCTAAAGGAGTTTTGCGAGTAAACAACAATCGACATTTTTAAAATATGACAATCACCCACAACTGTACACACGTCAACATGACAGCTGATAACAGTTGAACCCCATTTGAAAGTTGCTGTTGAACATTAAGATAAACACACATGAATACAACTGATGATAAACCAAATCATGAGTCATTCTTTAAAAGATTTATAATCATTCTAAGTCACTATTAAATGGGTATTATTTAAAGCCAGCAACTATTTATTTCCTTTGATTCACAAGTAGTTCTGAGTTAATGCTTAAGAAAAATTTCCCCCTTCCATATTGTGTGTCGTAGTACCGGTGTTTCAAGATCTTGTTTAGCCCATCAAGATTTACGTGACCACTTTATGAAAGGTTAAGTCTTTGTTGTCTACCATGAAAAGACAGTAAGATACCTGTACACTTGGTCACTTAACTCCTTCACTACGGGGACACCACTTATATGTTACTTAGCTAATGTCATACGGTTTTATTCAACAGAGAGAGACAAGGGGTCACTATACACTCTCTGGCCAGATACGTTCACCCACGAGTAATAAAGATAAATTCCATACGTCTTCGTGGAGCTAAAATCTATCTGTTATATATAAAAGCCTTGATATAATGTATTTCCTTCCCTTCCTTTTCCTCATTTCGTCTTCCCTTTAGTCTTTCTTTCTCCACCTTCATGTTCTTATACTTCCTCCTCTCTCACTTCTCTTTCCTTTCTCACTTCATTCACTTTCCCAATACATCCTTCCCTAACCTTCTCCCCCGTACGTCCATTTTCTTTATTTCCTGTTCCTTCCTCCCCTTATATCCGCTTCCTTCTCCTCTTTTCATTCTCTTCCCTCCCGTTTCCTTCCCGCCTCTTATCTCCCCCCCAGTCTCCTTTGCTTTCTCTTCGTCTATATTTTTCCATTTCTTGTACTGTTATTTTGATAATTTATTTACCAACATAATTATCTACGTTCACCAAAATACGCTCCATTTCCACCATTATATTTCTCTCTCTTTTTATTTTAGACTTCCATAATATTATTTAATACATAAGACACAATCATAATCAGCAGCAGAATATTCCTTTGTTAAGTCAACGCTAAATGATATAATACACGTTTAAGATATTTTAATGATAACCTTTCAGTGGTTTTCATCTCTCTTTTGTAATTGGACCTGATACCGTTGACAGTAGAGGCTCCGTAAACATCCCGGCATTAGTGGTCGCCCCAAATATCCCGTCGTGTAATATCCTGAAGTCAAGAGATCTATAATTCCCAGTAAGAGGAATAATTCATCGTCTTAAGAGTTGTGTTTACCTGGTCATTGCTATGTACCGCAATATACAACCTAATATGGTAGGAGTGACCTAATATGGTAACACATTGGCCTAAAATGACAACACGCAGTTACCTAATATTGCAACATTGACCTACAGGTAATATGACAACAAGCAGTGACATAATATAACAAGAAGAAGAAGCAGCGACTGAAGATGGTGACACGCAGTGACCTAATATGCAGCGCAGTGCTATTCACTAATTTTTGCAAGAGAGCCACTTTGGCAAAATACTTTCATTGAGAGAGCCGCATCTACCACAAATTAGCGTATTGCATTATTAAGAGACACTGCTTGTTGCAGCCTTTATTTGTAGGCAGTAGGTAGTAGGCAGCTTCCAAACAGGGAGGTACTACCACCTGGGAAGATATTGGAAGCGTAATGTGTTGTCTAATGGTAGACCCTGCTGCCGTACGGCAACACGAAAATAGTGACCAAAACCCAGGTTGCTCATCTGTCTTTCTGCCTCATTTACACCCAGTTGTAGGGTCTCAATTGTTTCTCTTACATGACAACACAACATACATATAGCGTTTCTCACTATTCATTTTTTTCATTCGTGTATTATTATTATTATTATTATTATTATTATTATTATCATCATTATTATTATTATTATTATTATCATCACAGTGTTATTATTATTATTACCATTAAAATTTTATTTTACTGTTTATTATAAATTTTATTTACTATGCATTATTATTATTACTACATTTTCGCCTCCCGGACCCCGATGTGGGTCAGTGACCTGTGCCCGGGTGGGCTAATCCCCGTTAAAAAAAAAAAATTATATATATATATATATATATATATATATATATATATATATATATACATATTTATATATATATATATTTATATATATATATGCTGATGCTGATAACCACAAGCGCTTGAACTTCGTGTTTTCTTCTTTCCTTGTGGTTATCAACATATACCTAGATCAAGCGCACCTACAGTGATTTACTTGCACATATATATATATATATATATATATATATATATATATATATATATATATATATATATATTTATAAGTTTATTTTTTCGAGAGCCGCAAATTAAGTCGTCGCGAGCCGCGCAATGAATACCACTGTGCGGTAATACGCGGTGAACTGATCTGGCAACAATGACCTAGTATGGCAACACACAGTAAGCACATCTCACGGGGATCGTGGAACAGCGGGAGAGGCAAGAGGACTTTAATGGGTGACTGTACTGTACATGTCTAAAAGACAGTGCTTGTCTCTATCCCTTACAACACATCTGTGGGGGAACACAAGTTAACATATGCGTGTCAGTATATGATAAGACCCAAGACATAAATTCTTCTATTAGAGTCTACGGTAAACAAAGTGTAGTATTGAAAGATGAATATGGAACTCTGCAGCAAAACTTGTTATTCATTGGTAGTCAATAATGAAGGCTATGAGAGGTAGAGACGTGTGTATTTATTACAAGTTATCGATAGTTGTGTGGTATTAGGAAGAAATATATCAAAGCTGAACCACTATGTGATACACACTTGTTAACCAATGTGGACCACCACGGTAATTTCTGTCGTATTTTTTCTCACACGTTACGGCTGTTGCTGCTCTATAAAACGATGAATTTGGGACACTGAACCTCAAGGTACCAATTTGTGGGTAAATTATGTAAATGAGATAAAAATCTTTTGCGACCTACTTTAGAAAATAAACTTTTGGTGTTATATTTCATCGCTTATGTTAGAGTACGTGGAGGGAATCTGGGACGTTTAACACCTGAGTCATGGTTTTTTTTTATAGTAGCTGTGTATTAGTGAGTTAACGAGTACCTTACTATTGCTTCAGTACACACAAACACAATATATATACACAGGGTATCTCAGTGAAATGTATAAACTGTCTTTCGTGGAGATCACGTGATTGTTTGTATTACGAGAGAGATATTCATGGACCCTTACACCAACTCCAGGTTAATCCTCCACTGCTACACGCCATTTGGTCTCATCTCATCTTGCTTCCTCGATTTGCTTCTCTTCTTCTCTCAATTTCTTTTCTTTCTTCCCATCTCCTTATCTCCTCCTCCCTTTATTCTTTCCCCCTCCACCTTCATGTTCTTTTCCTTACTTAACGGGTTAAGTCATCGTAAGCAAGGGGTTGTCATCGTAGTAAAGTGATATTAAGTCATCGTATTCAAAGGATTAACTCATCGTAGTCAAAATGAGAGTAAACCATCCTACACAAAGGGTTAGGTCATCGTATTGAAGGGGTTAAGTCACTGTACTCAAGGGTTAAGTCATCGTAATCAAGGGGTTAAGTCATTGTATTCAAGGGGTTAAGTCAACGTAGTCGCGGGGTTAAACCATTGTAGTCAAAGGGTTAAATCGTCGTAGTCAAAGGGTTAAGTCTTCATAGTAAAGGGATTAATTCATCATAGTTAAGGGTTTAACTCATCGTAGTCAGGTGGTTAAGTCTTCATAGTCAAGGGATTAAGTAATCCTAGTTAGGGGTTTAACTCATCGTAGTCAAGTGGTTAAGTCTTCATAGTCAAGGGATTAAGTAATCCTAGTTAGGGGTTTAACTCATCATAGTCATGTGGTTAAGTCTTCATAGTCAAGGGATTAAGTAATCCTAGTTAGGGGTTTAACTCATCGTAGTCAAGTGGTTAAGTCTTCATAGTCAAGGGATTAAGTAATACTAGTTAGGGGTTTAACTCATCGTAGTCAAGTGGTTAAGTCTTCATAGTCAAGGGATTAAGTAATCCTAGTTAGAGGTTTAACTCATCGTAGTCAAGTGGTTAAGTCTTCATAGTCAAGGGATTAAGTAATCCTAGTTAGGGGTTTAACTCATCGTAGTCAATTGGTTAAGTCATCGTAGTCAAGGGATTAAGTAATCATAGTTAGAAGCTTAACTCATCGTAGTCAAGGGATTATTAAGTCGTCGGAGTGAATGGGCTAAATCATCATAATCAAAATGTAGTCAAGAATTAAATAATCATACACAAAGTGTTAATTAATCGTAGTCAAAGGGTTAAAGATTCTGGTCCAGGAGAAACGTATACATGTATCTAGTCCTTTAAAGTATTATTTTGTCTCTAAGCGAAGCACCGTCTTTCTCAAACTAAAAGGTCACATGTCTTAGTGGCCATTACAAACAAGAGCAGTCGACAGCCCCGGTAAGGTGTGTGTCCAGGTGAACCCAACCATAAACTTACTACATCTCCCTCGAAAGCATTACATGATACAGAGGCGATCAACGTAGAAACATGGAAAGAAGTTTTAAGACTATACACTGTTCCACCTTGCTAGTTTATTATGTACCATTTAGCTATTTTCTCCTCTTCCACCTCCACATTTTCTCATGTTCTACCCTGCTAGTTCCACCTGTTCCACCCTGCTAGTTCCACCTGTTCCACCCTGCCAGTCAATTACACGGTATTTTTCACCTGCAGTATCTGTTACGTTTTTGTAAGTGGGTGGAGGAGCTGCTGAGGGTAACGTAAGTGGGTGGAGGAGCTGCTGAGGGTAACGTAAGTGGGTGGAGGAGCTGCTGGGGTAACATAAGTGGGTGGAGGAGCTGCTGAGGGTAACGTAAGTGGGTGGAGGAGCTGCTGAGGATAACGTAAGTGGGTGGAGGAGCTGCTGAGGATAACGTAAGTGGGTGGAGGAGCTGCTGAGGATAACATAAGTGGGTGGAGGAGCTACTGAGGATAACATAAGTGGGTGGAGGAGCTGCTGGGGGTAACATAAGTGGGTGGAGGAGCTGCTGAGGGTAACATAAGTGGGTGGAGGAGCTGCTGAGGATAACATAAGTGGGTGGAGGAGCTGCTGAGGATAACATAAGTGGGTGGAGGAGCTGCTGGGGGTAACATAAATGGGCGGAAGACCTGTTGAGGGTAACATAAGTGGGTGGAGGAGCTGCTGAGGGTAACATATGTGGGTGGAGGAGCTGCTGAGGGTAACATAAGTGGGTGGAGGAGCTGCTGAGGGTAACATACAGTTGGCCTTGATCAATTTAAACTATGACAACAGATGTTTACCTAAATATATGATGTTAGCCCAGTCAGTCAACTCAATGAATACCACACCCGTCCAACTGCTGAACCAACTGAGAGACTGACCAACTAACTGATGAGTCTAACTGGCTGACGAGCTGACTGACTGGCTAACGAAGTGAATGACTGGCTGAAGAAGTGAATGGACTTTCAGATTTATATAAGAGCATTTTAGCAGCTCTCAATGACACACATTTTGGCCGAGTTTTTATTTTTATAGTATTGTTTTTTTACATTGTTTTGATTTCTTAAGACGAATAAAATTTGGTTATCAGTCGAATAAATTAGTCAGAAGACATTATATAACGTGACGTTAGTTATCCTGATCTGACGCGGAGGCTGTAATTCACTCAATCACTCACTCACTCACTCACACACACAACCACTCCCCCCCCTTTCACTCACTCACCCACTCCCTCACGCATCCACTCCCTCACTCACTCACTCACCCACTCCCTCACACATCCACTCCCTCACTCACTCACTCCCTCACTTACCCACTCCCTCACTCATCCACCTACTCCCTCACCCACTCACCCACTCCCTCACTCACTCATCCACCCACCCACTCCCTCACTCACTCACCCACCCACCCACTCCCTCACTCACTCACCCACCCACCCACTCCCTCACTCACTCACCCACCCACCCACTCCCTCACTCACTCACCCACTCCCTCACTCACTCACTCATCCACCCACTCCCTCACTCACTCACTCATCCACCCACTCCCTCACTCACTCAATCATCCACCCACTCCCTCACTCACTCACTCATCCACCCACCCACTCCCTCACTCACTCACCCACCCACTCCCTCACTCATTCACCCACCCACTCACCCACTCCCTCCCTCACTCACTCACCCACCCACTCCCTCACTCACCCACCCACTCATTCATTCACCCACCCACTCCCTCACTCACCCACTCCCTCAGTCACCCACCCACCCACCCACTCCCTCACTCAACCACCCACTCTCTCACTCACCCACCCACTCCCTCACTCCTACACTGACTCACTCCTTCACTCACCCACTCCCTCAGTCACCCACCCACCCACCCACTCCCTCACTCAACCACCCACTCTCTCACTCACCCACCCACTCCCTCACTCCTACACTGACTCACTCCTTCACTCACCCACTCCCTCATACACCCACTCACTCACTCAATCACACACCCACTCCCTCGCTCATCCACTTCCTCACTCCTTCAACAACCCACTCCCTCACCCCCTCACCCACCCACTCCCTCAGTCACCCACTCCCTCACCCACCCACTCCCTCACCCACCCACTCCCTCACTCACCCACCCACTCCCTCACTCAGATGTATTTTATCCATAATCCACCAAGACAACACATGTACTCTCTCTCTCTCTCTCTCTCTTGTTTACATCAAGACTGTCACCATCACATTAACCATTACCATCATAAACAAAACTGATGACAGAAACAGTTAATATTTGGTACTTGGCCTCTGAGGGGGGCGGGGGGGGGGGTGAACACAGGCCACCCCAACACAAACTGATTTCATCAAATATTCGTAGAAAATAAATAAAAAATAACAACACAAAGATTAAAAAAAAAAAAGCTAAATGATAAAAAGGTAAACATGAAATATGGTCAACAATAAACCACTTTGTGTGCAAATGTCAGTTATAACGTCCGCATATTTTTTCCTCAGTAATGGCGAACCTTCGCATATTTGCATAAACCCATAAACCCATATATAGTCGCTGGGCTGAATTTTGACCAGTTGGTATCAAATCGCAGGAACAGATGATAAAGCACCATTTTGAAAGCATGAAACCTGTAGATTTTTTTTTGTTTTTTTAATAAATGATATCCACGAATAAAGGACAACTGTTCATGAATGTTTTGGTAATGGCAAAAAACAGAAAGTTAAATTATTGCCACAGACAGGGTTGTCCTTTGACATTATATATTTTTATCTTAATTCACTCCAAAAAAAATTTTGGTAATGTTGAAATCACGATCGGTGTGACATACTAGGAAATACCGGGGTACTACGTCACAGGTTAAAGGGTCTTCCTACTATGAACGGGAGGAGACCACAGCCATGGAACTCGCTCCAAAAAGTATCATTACGATTTTGTGTGAGGCAATATGACACAACGGACGAAAATTATGACAACCATATCGAGACAATAGGAGTAGCAGTGTTCATTTTGAAATTCAGTGGACCCCTCTGTACAGATACTTTTTGGAGTGTGTGTACAGCAGTTATTTCACTGAGCCACGACCATTCGAGTTCTCCGAAAACTAAAAAAAAAATACTCAGGAAAACACACTTGGCTTCTGTACAACAACGAATTTCATATTTTTTCAGAGTTTCACCTTATATCAACCCCGTACAGAAGTCGATCCAATGTCATTATAAGCCTCGACATTTTTATACTTTTAAACACACAAAAGTATAATAATTGTCCTAACACTAATAGTAACGAGTAGATCAAGATGAGAGTCCAGTCGTGTTACTCTGGCCAGTCTACCTTATTGTCAACACAGTGTATCATATAACTCTTTTAATGGGGTTTGGGGCAAGTTTGTATGTGTTATTTGAGTATCTGTCCATCGAGATTAAGACTATAGGAGTGAGTAATTGGATAATGTTTTCTCAAGCTACTCTCCTCCCTCGTATAATTCTTTCACTAACAGTTATGCTCCTCCCATGTATAATTCTTTCACTAACAGTTATGCTCCTCCCATGCATAATTATTTCACTAATAGTAATGCTCCTCCCATGCATAATTATTTCACTAATAGTAATGCTCCTCCCATGTATAATTCTTTCACTAATAGTTATGCTCCTCCCATGTATAATTCTTTCACTAACAGTTATGCTCCTCCCATGTATAATTTCCTCCCCCTCTTTTAATTCTATACAGCACCATGTACCTCCCCCTCTTTTAGTTATAAACAATATCTCTCGCCAAATAGACCAAGTTGCCTCATTTGTTCAGCTCCTGCTCTCCTTCCTCAGCCTGTTTAAGTCTATGTTATATTCCCTTTTTAACTTCCCCATTTACCTCCTTCAGCTATTACATGAACTCTTATTTCATCTTTGCTTTCCTCACCTTTTCTTTGCTCTACTTTCACTTATTTCTTTCTTTTGCTTTCGTTTGTAATCTCATTTCATTCTCATCTAAAGTTCTGCTCTCTAATCCTCACATCTATATTATTATTCAAGGACTTGTGTGTTTATTTCGACTCGTGTCTTCTCTAAGTACATCTTAGTGTATATCTATGTTCATGATAAGAGTGAGCAATTAACATGGTTCTTCCTTTCGTATAAATATATGTCTGTAAGCCCAGATTCACTCTTTATTTAATATTATCCTTACTCTCATTTCCTATTTTCAAGTCACATTCCCAAACAATTTTACATATCTATTTTTCCAAAGTTTTTGGATACAATTATTCAAATGATCCTAAAGTTTTCTCATTTCTCGTTTCCCAGGTGAGTCGTTCGCGTCCCCCACACTCCTCCTCCTGGCAAACTCTCTTTTTCGTGTTTACAAAGGTTTTCATTTAAAAAATTTTACTAATATTATTATTATTATTATTATTATTATTATTATTAAATACACAGTTTTCAATACAACTTTCCTCGGCACCAGATCTGCCCAGCACCAGTCACCACCACTCTGGGACACAGTGTCGTAAGAACCCCTGAACGGTTAAGTATACAAGTTAATATCATTATGCTAAGTGTTATTATACTCATGAAAAAAGAAAACTGCTCCTCTGCTCCAACTCGGGTGTATCTCTCGTTAATATATCGCTAAATGTACAAATATTTCAACTGCATAAGGCGAATTTTTTCCTTGTAACATCAAATTATCTTAAGTTATTTGTAATATAAACACTCTTAATAATATGTATAAAAGCCTTTTGTACATTCCAAAATCTAAAGTTTTTGAAGACAATTTCCATAGACAATAACAGAGATGATCTTTAGGGGGAGAGACATTCGAGTTATTAAAATTGTCTTCTTTCGGAGTCCGACAGTGTTACCAACTTAAACTGCCTGGGAATAAAACAGTGTTACCACCTAAGCGCCATATGAATTCTATATCTTTACAGCACATTTTCAACCTCCTATAAAGACAATGCCGGATGTTAGTGATCCCAGCCCAGGCCCGATGCTGTATAGTGATTGAGAACAGGAAGAATGATACTTGTTATTATTGTTATATTATACAATCCTCTAAGGAACCTTTACAGTATATCCCACAAGACACAGCTAAGACCATTCAGGGAAACACTACCATAAAACTTCAACGTAATTAGATATTCCAGGTAATTTCTTTACACTAAGTATTATTACACTCATGAAAAAGGTAAACTGTACACCTTAACTCCTCTCTCGTGTTGTCCTATTTAGCACATGGGTTAATTGCCTAAATATTTCCATTCCTATATATATATATATATATATATATATATATATATATATATATAATTTTTTTTTTTGGGGGGGAGGCATTCTCCATTTATTGTTAGAATTAGTCGGGATATAAACGCGCTTAAGAATATAGTACCTGGAGCATTATAGGGTCTCTTCCTTATACCACCTGGAGTATAATATGGCAGCTCCACCTTGCCGTCGATACTGTGTTTCACAGAGGGCATCAAACACGCTATGTATGGTGATTATACTGCTTTCATACAGGTATAACTATAATGCAGTGTTTACAGTTTACATGTTGATGGATACTTGTAATTATAAAGATAAACTACCCTGGTTATAAGATGTTGTGGCCCCGACGCCTACTCACGCTAACCAACCCTACCGAGGCAACAGTGACCAGACAACAGAGGTCTTATTGTTAGGACCCCACTTTTCAGATACTTTTTTGAGTGACTGTACAGCCGGGTTCAAAAGTTCACTCCCTCCCACATTGAAGCAGTATCGACCCCCCAAATGAGATAAAACAACACACCCGCACCAGATGACAGTCAGGGTAAGGCAGTTCGGAGACTCATTCCCGTGACTCAGTTTCACCACGGGAGCCAACTTTTGTCCGCGACTGTACGGTATATCAGGAAAGGATATACTTGACTTACTAAAGACAATCATTTATTCTCCTAGAGCCAAATCAGCCAACAATATTATCTATGATCATTTCTTTATAAGTTCTATTGAAAAAATATTTGTTTGTCCTATTCAACAAACAGCGACCATCAGACAGAGGTTAACAACATGTAATCTTATTCAGAATGGAACAATAAGCCAATTAATAAGTTTATCATTCATATTATTTCCTAATGATAATAAACCTATATGTTTTAGGTTCATAGTGGCCTTAGGTATATAGTGGCCCTATAAAGAATAATGATATATTTTCCTCCAAAACCTGTATGTTGCATTAACTCGTTTTAGTCATTAACGTCTAATTGGAACAAAAGAGCCTGATGCTTTTTTAGAACTTTATGAGTCAATTTAATAATAGTTTGACTGAAAGAGATGATGAGATTCAGTAAGAAATGACTACAATGAATTTTAGATTATTAAGTTTCTAAAATGACTACGACACCACAGTTAAGGGCTGAAGGGAGGAACAGAACTATGTAGTCACGGTGTAAGAAATGGAAACTTGAGATAAAAGCCTTGAAAATGAAATTAATTCTAACCTAAACTATTTACACTCACTTCAAAAATTAACTCACGATTTTGTGTGAGACATTATGACAACGGACGAAGCATTTTGACAACCCTACTGACACAACAGGAGTCGCTGTGTTGATTTTGAAATTCATCGGACCTCACCGTAAAGATAATTTTTGGAGGGAGTAAAAGAACTTTCGGTAGATCCAAGGTTAAATTTTTTCATCTTAAGTCAAACAGAACTTGAGACTGACCTTAAGCCATATCCCAAGTATCTTCATATACTGATCTTCTTAAAACAAAGTAAAACAAATTATTACTAAAATATATGTGATTACCTAAGACAGAGACGTGTTCTATTTTACAAAGAGACAATGTATGTACGGGTAAACAGAGTGCAAGAGGTAAGAAGTGGAGGTGTTAACGGTTACCTGACCTCCGTAACTCAGGTAATAATTTTCTCACACCAACATCTGAGTCACTCATGATGAACCGCTATATTTTCCTCACCTCCATACTATGCTATAAGATTATATTATATTTCTCTTACTATTATTGTCCTCCCCTCTTTGTCCTCCCTGTTAGTCATTTTTCCTCTCTTTTCCTACGCGTTTATGGTCATTATGTTAACCCTAAATAATGAACACTTCCCCCACGTGGCTGTAACACCAACATGCAGGAAACATTAAATGGCGTCTCAAGATTTACCTCAGGAGTCTTCTACAATCTTTACCTGGAGGAGGAGAGTCAGTGGCTGAAGTGTTTGAGGACAAGATTGTGAAGGTGGACACATGCACCCTTCAACATCCGGAAGGAAGTCCAAGTAGGAAACGCTCAAGAATAAAAAGGGTGAGGAAGAGGAAGACGGAATGAAGTAGGGGAAGAGAGAGAGAGAGTAAGCGCGTAAGCTGATACTCAAGACAAACAATAAAATCCCAGAGAAGTTAACACCATCGCCTCAGGTCACGTTTACTGATAACATACAAGACATTCCCACAACAACAACGCTAGCGATATTGTCTACAGCTGTGACGATGAGGTTTGATCGTTTTCTTGGTCTGAGTCATACCTCAACCTTTGACAGGGAACTCAACCCACGCCCTAAACCTCTCTATCTATTCCACCACATGAACAGAAAATTTTTACTTAATAAAACTGTGAAACTCGCTAAAAATAAACTACATTAACGATTTTGTGTGAGACAATATGACACAACAGACTAAGGATTTTGACAACCCTACCGAGACAACAGGAGTCGCAGTGTTCATTTTGAAATTCATTGGATCCCTACATAAAGACACGTTTTGGAACGATTGATACATCAGAGAATTACTCAAATATTGTACGGAGCTTTACATTACTGAGGTCAGTAGATTCTTCCAGAGTGGTAAGAGAAGTTGAATTTGACTCAGGACTTTATATACTGCAACAAGAAAAAACAAAACAAATATTGTGACAACTTTAATTGGATATTGTTCTTCAGCGACTGGTCCTGATATACGACCAATATTGTCTTAAGGACGAACTGTATATAAGGTTTAACGAGCCAATACAGTACGTTATAAGTTCATACATGGTTGTCTACGCCAGTGTGTGCGGCCACGTGTGCGAGTGTGTGTGTGGCCGCGGGTGCTCGTGTGTGTGGCAGCGGGTGCTAGCGTGTGGCCTCGGGTGCTAGCGTGTGTGGCCTCGGGTGCTAGCGTGTGTGGCCGCGGGTGCTAGCGTGTGTGGCCGCGGGTGCTAGTGTGTGTGTGTGGCCGCGGGTGCTAGTGTGTGTGTGTGTGTGTGTGGCCGCGGGCTTTAGTATGTGTGAGCCGCGGGTGCTAGTATGTGTGAGCCGCGGGTGCTAGTATGTGTGGCCGCGGGTTCTAGTGTGTGTGGCCGCGGGTTCTAGTGTGTGTGGCCGCGGGCTTTAGTATGTGTAAGCCACGTGTGCTAGTGAGTGGGATCGCGTGTGCTAATGTTTGTGGCTGTGTGTGCTAATGTGTGTGGCCGTAGGCGCTACTCCGGGTATATACAGTTGGCAATATCTGTGTGCTATTTGTCAAGTGAAGCAACAATATCTGTCTTACAAGAGCACAGCGGGATACCACGCCGCCTGACAGCCTGACACGGCCATTGTTCGTCATGTATTCCTCCTGGCCTACACTCTGCTCACGCCCTACAGCATACTAATATTTCACGTGGGAGAACTTGGTCTTCCATAGCACTTGACTCACTACTACTCTGACCTATAAACAGTACAGTAAATAACATAATAAACAAGTCAAAGCTACTCAGAGGTTCCTTTGTATATCTTGACTTAAATGATCTGAGCTTGAAAATAAGTTATACAAGTGAGTCCATTTTCTGATATATATTTGACGAGGTTGTAGATGGAACAGGCAAGTAGTAATCGCTAGCGGTCGTTTACATTCTCTACTTTATTTATTATCAGAGGAACAAGATTGACTCCCATCAAGTCGTCAACGAAGACCTTGTATACAAAAATGCTGTTTGACAGTTGTAAACAGCGAGGACAGTAGAGAGGGAGCATGAATATCTCCTCCAATACGAATATTGTCAGTGATTAAAGCTTTCATACGAGGAAGTTTTCTGTAAGAACAGAAACTTTATCATCCTTAGTTCTGTTGTTATGATTTAATACCGTTAACAGGAGACGAGAGTAGGGAGACCTCCACGTATTGGCTACATTAACCTCCCCTCACCTCCCACTTGTGTTGGAAGGCTGGCGCTATAATGTTCAGGCACTTTATCATATTACAGCAACTTTTATGGCGAGACTTTAAGAGAATAATTGGTTCCTGATTTCTTGTGTGTGTGTGTGTGTGTGTGTGTGTGTAATAATCATGGATATAAACAGATTAATAAGAAGGTTTATTTTCGTCGTGGCTAATAATAATAATAATAATAATAATTGTTGCCGTCCTCAGCGATCATCAGACCCACGAGTCATGACCCAACAACACCACCTCATAACTCACCAATTACTGTAAAAATATTGCCCTCCATGGAGAGTTAATTACCACCATGTTACCTACAGCCACAGGTGATCCATCAACCACTTGAGAATGACCTGATGGACCCACTGTCTACCCAACGCTACCAAACTAGTATGACCGAGTAAGGCCTAGTATGACTCAGTATACCCTAGTATGTCCCAGTATAAGTCTAAAACTTATACAAACTACCAAAGTGAGAGAAATATATTGTGTTTGAAAATGAGCTGTATGTTGTATCGCGTAAGTATTGTAACATCTTTATAAGCCTTGAAGATCACTAATGAGGTGTTCACGGTGTTGGTGATAAGGTGTTCTCAGGTGTTGTGTCCATTAGTTCCTTAAGTGGCCCCGAGGGTAGGTGATCAAGTTCATTACTGTCTCTACCCCTATAATGGAAGACTAATTGTGACCTTGGCGAGTGTTGGGCAGAGTGGTGCGGTGTATACAACTGAGAGAGAGAGAGAGAGAGAGAGAGAGAGAGAGAGAGAGGCATGAGGATCATCCAGACAATGCCACAGTCGATGGTTGTAGTATTTAATTGTCAATTTCAAGTGTCATAATTACACACACACACACACACACACCCCTTTAATACTTTCAAGAGCAAATAAATTTATGTAAACACAAAGCCACCAGTCACGCTGTGTGTTAAGGATCAGGCGGCTGTACACCACCACCCACACACCTGTATTGTCTAACACGGTACATGCACTTCACCTGTAATCAGTGTATCTGCCTCCTAGGTTAGTGTCAAATGTAAACATTCTTTACAAACTAAACATTAAATTTGCCTTACTGTAGTTTTATGTGTGTTAGTATCATGACAGATCAAGAAGGGAAATATTTCTCGCTGGGTAACTGAGTGACACCTGCAGTAGTAATAAGTGTTGGTTTGTTTACCTCACCGTACTCAGCCAAGATACGGGTTTACGGTGTTGGTGGTCATGTGGGTAACCCGTCACTGATGTGTTCGGGTATATGTAGGACTTACTGTTACGCCAAACCTAAGTGACATATGAAAAAACTTTATTTTATGTAGAGAATATGATATGAATTACAATTTTACATATTATAATAACAGTTGCTCAATATTTAACCCACTGATCGTATTCTATGCCACCATATTTATTTAAAGTTTAAACTCATGCCTCTAACATTCGTATATTTTGAATTGCATTTTCCTAGTTTATGGTGCAATGACAAAATTGGTCTGTACAGCGTCACAACCCAGGTATATAGGTGCTGCAGCTCAGGTGTGTAGAGGTGCCATAATCCAGGTGTATAGAAGCGCCATAATCCAGGTGTATAGAAGCGCCATAATCCAGGTATATAGAGGCGCCATAATCCAGGTGTATAGAGGCGCCATAATCCAAGTGTGTAGAGGTGTATAGAGGTGCCATATTCCAGTTGTAAGGAGGTGCCGTAATTCAGGTTTCTCGGGGCACCATAATCCGGGTGTATAGAGGCGCCATAATCCGGGTGTATACAGGTGCCATAATTCAGGTGTATAAAGGTGCCATATTCCAGTTGTAAGGAGGTGCCATATTCCAGTTGTAAGGAGGTGCCTTAATTCAGGTTTTTCGAGGCCACATAATCCAGGTGTACAGAGACGCTATAATCCAGGTGTAAAGAGGTGTTATAATCCAGGTGTACAGAGACGCCATAATCCAGGTGTAAAGAGGTGTTATAATCTAGGTGTACATGGACGCCATAATCCAGGTGTAAATAGGTGTTATAATCCAGGTGTATAGAGGCGCCATAATCCAGGTGTGCAGAGACGCCATAATCCAGGTGTAAAGAGGTGTTATAATCCAGGTGTATAGAGGCGCCATAATCCAGGTATATAGAGGCGCCATAATCCAGGTGTAAGGAGGTGTTATAATCCAGGTGTACAGAGACGCCATAATCCAGGTGTAAAGAGGTGTTATGATCCAAGTGTATATAGGCGCCATAATCCAGCTGTATAGAGGCGCCATTATCCAGGTGTATACAGGTACCATAACTCATCCCAACAGGTGCTACAACCCAGGTATACATACTGAACATCTTATATAAACAAAGCGTCACAACCCAAATACATAAGGAATCACAACCTAACCTTACTGTATCACAAGCCTGATATACAAACACCACGACCCAAGTACACAAGTCATACTGGAGCTAATTGGACGGTGAGGTGAGGCAGCACTACACGAGTCTCTCGAGTCACAACACAACAAATGATCCGTCGGAATCGTGGGACACACTGACACCTGCCCAGCCAAACTCTCCGATAATTTAATTGTCTCTCAGTTCCGCTCCCTGGCCTCCATCACAATCTCCAACCACCATCATCATCCCTCACACCAACCAACATCATCATCCCTCATACCAACCGCCATCACCATCTCTCACACTAACCACCATCATCATCCCACACACCATACCATCACCACTAGCATCCTTAGTCTGGTTACTATTGTGAGGTTCCTTAGGGCCACATCTCACAAAACGTGCCAGCCACTGTACCAGGTATAAGTGCAGGCGACTTTGCCAACTTTACCTGAGGTGAAGGAGACCACAAGATCCTTCAACAATAAAAAAACTCCTGCAGGAAATATGGGAAAAGGAGCGATACCTATGTTTGGGAAAAGGTCCTCCCAACGTCTATACCAAAAAGACATAGACAAACGTAATAATTAATTCAAGAAAACAGCCAGAAAATAAAGTACAACAAAATTGTTCGATGTTAAATAAGTTTCAAAACACAAAGTAAACATAACAAAGACTTAAATGTCTGCAGGAACACTTGTGTTTAAGTACGTAGGTGGTGACCCTGCACACTGTGATTACTGTATATACATAGACGCATATATAGACGTCTGGAGGTGGATTTACAGGTGAATGATGGCGTCATAATTGGTGAGGCACAGGTACTCACTAACCTGGTGGTGGTGATGTGCAGTTTGTCAACACCTGGCCGGTCACCTGTTCCTGACACAGGTACTCACTAACCTGGTGGTGGTGATGTGCAGTTTGTCAACACCTGGCTGGTCACCTGTTCCTGACACAGGCAATCACTAACCTGGTGGTGTACACGTACAGTCACCTCAAAAAGCCTGTGTCTCCTTCCGAATGAATCAGTATTGAAACTAAATGTTTCTCACTTGATGATGTTAAACACACCTCACAAAACGTTCCGTTCTGAATGTAATGGTAAACAATACGAACAAACAAATGATTCCACATTTCCTCTCTCTCTCTCTCTCTCTCTCTCTCTCTCTCTCTCTCTCTCTCTCTCTCTCTCGGTGAAGATGGCAGGTTATTGGAGTTCTCAGAGAGAATGTTATTCATAATACCTGTGAAAATTGTGCCCTTGATCATTATGACAACAGGAATTTCACTATAGTTTATATGGATATCAATGACATGTTTCTATTTGCATGTATCCTGTATATATTACATAAAGAAATACGATGCAACAAACACAAAGGCGGTCATTTGTTTACCTATGACCGTAAAAATTTAAAAACTACAGTAAATCCACCAGTTTTGTGCAATACATCATCCAACCTTATTAACGATAGACAATAAGAATAAGAATAAGAATAAGAATAATAAGACTAATAAGAATGATAATAATAATAATAATAATAATAATAATAATGGCGTCCATTAGAGAATGAACGCAGAGAATAATAGAAGATAAAGGGAAAGAAAAAACAGTAAAATAGAAACAGGAGTGAAAGAGAAGAATTACTCATTATATAATTTAGTCAATGTAATATTAATAGAAGTGATCGTCCAGGCCAGTAGGATCAGTCACCTCCGCCAAACAGCAGCACCAGCGGCAGGCGTTTGATAAACAGCGATCACTTATGTCTTGTTATAATACGAAAAGATTCTTTACTGTCCACGATTTAGCTTACAGTGATTAGTAGTCATTGTTAGAGGAACTATTTAGACATTTTACGAATTGGTGCGATTAGCGTTATAAGGTTAGCGATTACTATTGCATGTTTTAGTTTCAGTAGGTCAGCATTAAGGCCTACAGTATATGTAGAAATTTATTACTGAAAGTCTTAAATTATTCAATGTTAATTAGAACCTTTGTGTGACTGACAACAATCCCCTACCTGCGGGTCCACGGTTTTGAAGACAGTTAAAATTTGGAAGGGAAGGGCGGGTGGACTAAGCGATGATTCCACATTATTAACTCCTGTTCCTCAACCCGCGTGAAACAGCAAGAATTTAACTAATCGACCATGGTAAAAGACAGGTAACGTCTGTTCCTTTAGACAGAGAGAAATTGCACCATATTTGCAATAATCATTAATTATAATGAAATTATTGCAACAGTAACAATAATGTTGTGTTTTGCAAGCTACTCCTTTATGTTATGAAACTTACTCAGACGATCATTCCTCTCTCTCTCTCCAGGTGAAAATGGCAGTTATTGAAGTTCTCAGAGATAATGCCATTGTTAATACATATGAAAATTATGCCCTTCATTATGACAACAGGAATTTCAATATATTTTATATGGATCTCACTAATATGTTTATACGTGCATTCAAAGACAAAAGTTATGACAAGGCAGAGCCCACCAAAAGTGTTAGCCCTTCGGCATATGTTTTCACCAAATTTGACAACACGACTTTTGTCTTTCATTGTACATAAATATTAAATACAAAATATGATGTAACAAATATGAAACCGGTCATTTTTCAATAGAAAGGTTCAATAAAAGCTCCATATACACGAGATACAACAGTCACATCAGATACGACCCAAATGACATCTTATCGTCCACCACTAGTGAAATCTCGCACAGAAGCGCACTGATTTTATAATAAAATCGGATCACGTGTTTTAATATGAATTTACACGTTTCAGTGTGGTGGTCTGACCCCCACACACGAGTCACAGAGACTCTGAGCAGTGCACACAGCTCGTCCCAAACGAGCGGATGAGCGGCTGCCGTAACTAGAGACCTGGTCAGTAATACCACCAATCTCGGCCAAAACTGAGGACGGGATGACGGTGCGATAATAAATGTGCCCGGTGGAGTTATGGTCTTCGGTTTGTGCAGTGTGTAATGAATAACACCTGCCATGAAACCATCAAAATGGCACCTTACCAGATGGGCTTTCTAAGGTTGAAGGTGCTTAGAGCCTTACAAGATAGGCACAAAATATGGATAAATTGAAAACAAACTTGTTCGACACCAGGTGGGGTTTGTGCGCTACAGTGGTCTTAAGTCAGATGCTGTTCCTCAGAAATTATTAAATATTCGGAAAAATTTTCCACATAGAGTCACTGTAGAAGCAGAAGCCTAGAAGAAGTGAGCCTCAAGATATACAATTTTAACCTTTCATAATTACTAGTTCCCAAGTTACGAACTTACAGATACGACAGTCATCAGGTTTTGCTCACTTAATATTAAAGATGTAAAATGAGATAAACTGTCGATTCATTACAACATAATATGAATGACAGATCTGACATGAAAAGAAAAGCTACAATCAATAAGTAATTCCAAACAGTGACACTACATAATGTACAAACTTGCGTGGTAACGTTTCTCAATACATTCACTACAAGGGAGTATAGTAACCAAATATTAGTTTCTACAGTATTAGTCTCATAATAATCTGTTTTTATTATAATTTAATATTTCTCTCATATTAGTAATTCGTGTATGAAGTCGCCAGGCGTGAATAGCTCCACCTGTTGGGACACTCCCGGCAGCTACACTAGGCGCCGTGTTGTAAGAAACGCCAACTATGGGGTGAACTTCAAAACTAATCCAGACGACTCACAGGGTTCATTCTAGCAGTTCATTCTGATTTCCGAGGACACGGACTTTTTGAGAACTGTACTCTGTCAACACCAGCCTGGTCGCCTGTACCTGACACAGGTACTCACTAACCTGGGTGGTGGTGATATATAGTATGTCAACACCTGGCTGATCACCTGTACCTGACACAGGTACTCACTAACCTGGTGGTGATGATGTATTGTATAGTATGTCAACACCTGCCTGGTCACCTGTACCTGACACAGGTACTCACTAACCTGGTGGTGGTGATGTATAGTATGTCAACACCTGGCTGATCACCTGTACCTGACACAGGTACTCACTAACCTGGTGGTGATGATGTATTGTATAGTATGTCAACACCTGCCTGGTCACCTGTACCTGACACAGGTACTCACTAACCTGGGTGGTGGTGATGTATAGTATGTCAACACCTGGCTGGTAACCTGTACCTGACTCAGGTACTCCCTAGCCTGGTGGTGGTAATACAGGCTGGTAATACAGGTTGGTCACCTGTATCAGCTGCTGATAAAATCTTCACTTAATATTCATAAAATCCTATTACGTTTTACTGGCGACTTTGCTCTCAGTATTAACCTGAGGCTTATAACGGCATCAGGGATTTAACTTGTATATGTTTTATCAACAGCGAAGTGATATATTGTTATGATGTTATTGTTATTGGTTTCTGCTTTTGAAGAACAATATTGGTAATAATATCTTTCATGATGCTCTCTATGGTAGTGTGATACATTGTAATCCTCCCAAACGACCAATACAGAAATATATACGAATTTTCCCTCAATATTTATATACTGTCCCTCTCCCTATTCCATTCTGATTCTAGGTACTGACAGAAGTATAACTCTTTGTTTCCCTGTTTGTCTGCACGATACCTCAGGCTTTGTTTGAGTTAGGAAGCTGAAATTTATGAACTATAAGGGTCTAGTGCTTTGGCTTCTCTTTTTGTTATATTTTTTAGTCTTTGATTTATATTGTACACCAGGTGTGACGCAAAGCGCTGGGCGGTGCTAATTTTGACATTAACAGTGAAATAACCTCAAAGTTTCAATATATGTGTTGTTACGTGACTGACTAAAAGAAAAGTTGACTATCATATTTAGGTAAGACTTTGATGGCCTTACTGACAGCAAGTAGTGACTCGGAAATATCAACCTGGTCATGTGAATCCTTGGCTTGATTAGTACAAGGAAATGAATATACAGAGCACATTGTTACAATATCTGGTTATGTGTGATTGATGCTTCATTGTTACACTCTCTGATGATGGGTGATTGACGCTTCAGCTATAGAACATCATTATCATCACCGCTAAATTTAGGTGGCACCTTTTACTGGGATTTGGGGGTTATCATAATTGTCGTGTTGTGTTGCATTTCAAGGCAGGTCAAATGCTCAAGGTCAAAGGTAATCAGCTTAAAAGATAAATTTTGGGTCAAAACTCAGAATTACAGAAATACAGTTGATACTCTGGGGAAGGGGACCACATAAAGCCACTGAAGGTCTCGTTTTATCTGAATTGGACATAGGAATGGCAGTTTTAACAAGGGGTCGGTCCAGGGTGGCTGTACAGTTCCCTTGTTTGGCGTTGGTCCAGGAGGTGACGTCTGCCTAATATATTCTTATATTATGTTACAGGGAATTTGTGTAATCAGTGATTTCACGTATTCCCTAAAATCCCTGGGAATTAGATGAAATCACCGGTTACACAAATTCCCTAAAACATAAGAACATAAGGAGTCTGCAATAGGCCGGGTGGCCTGTGCATGGCAGCTCCTGTCGAGAGTTACTACCACTCTCTATCATCCATGAATCTATCTAGCCTTCTTAAAACTTTCCAATGTTCCAGCACTTACCACAAAGTTGCTAAGCTTGTTCCACCCATCTACCACCCTATTTGTAAACCAGTTCCTTCCTATCACCCTCCTAAACCTAAACTTATCCAACTTAAATCCGTTGCTACGAGTCCTATCTTGCTCGGATATTATAAGAACTTTATCTAAATCTCCTTTATTGATTCTTTTCACCCACTTAAATACTTCTATCATATCTCCCCGCACACTTCGTCTTTCTAGGGAATTCAAGTTTAGTTTCTTTAATATATCTTGATATGGAAGGATTCTAAATCCCGGAATCGTTCTTTTTAATGACTTCTAGTTATGGGCTGGGTGCAGCAGCCACTTGGATACTGTTACGCCATGTTTTGCAATGTTGCACAGGAGGGCCAAATGGCACACAGAGCTACTAAAATGCTTATGGGTTCAGTTGAAATTTGATAAACCCCTCATTAATTAAGTGCAGCTTTGGTTTAGGGTCTTGTGAAATCATATAACATTTTAATAGTTTAATGGCTAAAAGGTATATTACAATATGGAATATGGACATGGGAGTAGTAACTTAATATACCAGCACTTGTAAGATTCTGGGAGTAGAGGTAACGACAAGATATGGGCAGGTTCGTTGACTGCTTCAGAGGGAGGGTTAGGGTTCACATTTCAAAATTTTACCTAACCCTTATAATAAATAAAGTGAATTTACTGTGAACAACAATGTCAGTGGCACTCTGCTTAACAGATGATAAATTAAAGATAAAATAAACTAGTGTATGGTATATCATAAGCTGGACCTTGATCAATCAAAGTCTCTGGTTCAACTCTTCCTGACAAACCTAGTCACAGTAGTCTAATTCTTCAACTCTAAATACACATAATAACACAAATACACAACCAATAGTCACCTAAAAAAATGAATAAATGTTCCCCAAGTTCAGCAAATGTTTGTTGCCTTGCTGAGAATCCCGGCGTGAATTTGTTCAATATGTAGAATCTGTCGCCAACACAACAACCATACACCAAGTTAACGAGTTGCCTGACCCAGTGTCAAGGAATAGTCCGAGAAGACCGGACAACTCGCCAACTGCATTGGCTAACCATTACCCCAAAAGACGATCTGCAAATCGATTAACATCCAGGTTCCCAATTACAGAGGCCAATTGCGTAAAGAAACTTGTCCACAGTTTCACCTTGCCCGGGGATCGAACCCGGGTCCGCCCGCTTGCGAGGCGAGCATGGTGACCATTACATAACAGGTCGCCACGAAAAACATTACATTACACAGAGCATCATATAACAATATCATTATATGGCAGCACACTTTACATTCAAAACATTTAGAAACGCTAAAATTAAACCCAACCACCAAAACGAGTACGCATACAAACACACACGTAGGTAACCACATAACTACTTGTAACAATATAGCTGTTCTTTCTGTCTGTCGGGTCACGTCAGTGGCTCGCTCCTCGGCCACTCAGCTGTGCAGGAATATCTTGTGTACCGAGGCTCAGCACACAGTGTTCTGGGTCCACACTGCCCCGAAACATCCAGTGCTCTCGTTTGTCTGTGTTTAATCTTCTCCTACGGTGGGATATAAGTGAGATTCAAACCAAGACTGAGGCTGAACCAGGTGCAAGAACTTCCACTTTATTTTAGTGATAAAGAGAGGCCAAGAGTGTCACCTGGATGATGGTGGCAAGACGCACGCTAGTAGACCTCACTACTCACCTGACGTGATGGACCGTTTGTCTTGAGGTTTAGGGCCCATTGTCGCCCTAATTTACAAGTAGCACTATATGAGGAACTCTAGCAAGAAACATTCTGCCTCGGCTGAACGAGACAGAAATTCCCAATTTTCTCAGTGCTGATGGAGGACGGAATTTTCTTGTTAGCCCAGACAGTGGCGCCACCTGCCTAAAATACTGTTCCTGGGTTGGTTCATACAGGTGTGCATCGACTATACCAACTTTAACCTAGATAACACCAGATACAATGTATTATCAAGGTCAGTAGCTGTGATTACTGAATAATACAGATATATCACCATCATCATCATCAACATCATCCTACATCACTGTACTGCAGGGTAAAGTCGTCATACACGCACTGTTATAATATCATTGTCTTATTCACCTCGACAATTCTAAACTTCTTGTCCATCTTGTAATTTTTTATATTTATCTAGCCCGCTTTTCACAACATTCAGTAAATGTTATAAAAAAAGAACGTTTAATAATGAGAATTAACTTGATGACATAATCTCAGAGTTAACGGAATTATTTACTACTTCAAATAATAATTTTGACTTTTTTTCGTCTAATTTGTGTAGTTTAATATCTTACTGTTGTTTTGACCCTAAGATTTAATACTGCAATACGAATAACCCAAAAACACATGGGATTATAATGACCTGTAAAGAGAAACAAGAATCAGAACGAAAATTAAGGGTCTGCCTCATAGGGACTGTGTAACATAATACTACAGGTTTGTCGTGAACAAGAGAGAGGCGTTTTTACCATGTAAATGACTTTTTAACGCGAGTTAACTATTTGGTTTTGCTAAATTGTGGAGCGTAAATAACTATTTCCTGGTCAATGTGTGTGTGTGTGTGTGTGGTTTAGTGAGATGTGCAGATGCAGAGTACCAAGAATGTGCAAGGCTTTACAGTACTTTGATTATATTTAAAAAGATATATCAGTATATGGTAACGTGTAATATACTGTAGCAGCGGTACCACCACTGGTACCGTCCCTCACACCACCACTGGTACCGTCCCTCAAACGACCACTGGTACCGTCCCTCACACCACCACTGGTACCGTCTCTCACACCACCACTGGTACCGTCCCTCACACTACCACTGGTACCGTCCCTCACACCACCACTGGTACCGTCCCTCACACTACCACTAGTACCGTCCCTCACACCACCACTGGTACCGTCCCTCACACCACCACTAGTACCGTCCCTCACACCACCACTGGTACCGTCCCTCACACTACCACTGGTACCGTCCCTCACACCACCACTGGTACCGTCCCTCACACCACCACTGGTACCGTCCCTCACACCACCACTGGTACCGTCCCTCACACCACCACTGGTACCGTCCCTCACACCACCCAAGGTACCGTCCCACACCACTGGTACCGTCCCTCACACTACCACTGGTACCGTCCCTCACACCACCACTGGTACCGTCCCTCACACCACCACTGGTACCGTCCCTCACACTACCACTGGTACCGTCCCTCACACCACCACTGGTACCGTCCCTCACACCACCACTGGTACCGTCCCTCACACCACCACTGGTACCGTCCCTCACACTACCACTGGTACCGTCCCTCACACCACCACTGGTACCGTCCCTCACACCACCACTGGTACCGTCCCTCACACTACCACTGGTACCGTCCCTCACACCACCACTGGTACCGTCCCTCACACCACCACTAGTACCGTCCCTCACACCATACCTGGTACCGTCCCTCACACCACCACTGGTACCGTCCCTCACACCACCACTGGTACCGTCCCTCACACCATACCTGGTACCGTCCCTCACACTACCACTGGTACCGTCCCTCACACCACCACTAGTACCGTCCCTCACACCATACCTGGTACCGTCCCTCACACCACCACTGGTACCGTCCCACACACCACCACTGGTACCGACCCTCACACTACCACTGGTACCGTCCCTCACACCACCACTGGTACCGTCCCTCACACCACCACTGGTACCGTCCCTCACACCACCACTGGTACCGTCCCTCACACCACCACTGGTACCGTCCCTCACACCATACCTGGTACCGTCCCTCACACCATACCTGGTACCGTCCCTCACACCATACCTGGTACCGTCCCTCACACTACCACTGGTACCGTCCCTCACACCACCACTGGTACCGTCCCTCACACCACCACTGGTACCGTCCCTCACACTACCACTGGTACCGTCCCTCACACCATACCTTGTACCGTCCCTCACACTACCACTGGTACCGTCCCTCACACTACCACTGGTACCGTCCCTCACACCACCACTGGTACCGTCCCTCACACCACCACTGGTACCGTCCCTCACACCACAACTGGTACCGTCCCTCACACTACCACTGGTACCGTCCCTCACACCACCACTAGTACCGTCCCTCACACCATACCTGGTACCGTCCCTCACACTACCACTGGTACCGTCCCTCACACCACCACTAGTACCGTCCCTCACACCATACCTGGTACCGTCCCTCACACTACCACTGGCACCGTCCCTCACACCACCACTAGTACCGTCCCTCACACCATACCTGGTACCGTCCCTCACACCACCACTGGTACCGTCCTCACACCACCACTGGTACCGTCCCTCACACCACCACTGGTACCGTTCCTCACACCACCACTGGTACCGTCCCTCACACCACCACTGGTACCGTCCCTCACACCACCACTGGTACCGTCCCTCACACTACCACTGGTACCGTCCCTCACACCATACCTGGTACCGTCCCTCACACTACCACTGGTACCGTCCCTCACACCACCACTGGTACCGTCCCTCACACTACCACTGGTACCGTCCCTCACACCATACCTTGTACCGTCCCTCACACTACCACTGGTACCGTCCCTCACACCACCACTGGTACCGTCCCTCACACCACCACTGGTACCGTCCCTCACACCACCACTGGTACCGTCCCTCACACCACCACTGGTACCGTCCCTCACACCACCACTGGTACCGTCCCTCACATTACCACTGGTACCGTCCCTCACATTACCACTGGTACCGTCCCTCACACCACCACTGGTACCGTCCCTCACACCACCACTGGTACCGTCCCTCACACCACCACTGGTACCGTCCCTCACACCACCACTGGTGCCGTCCCTCACACCACCACTGGTACCGTCCCTCACACCACCACTGGTACCGTCCCTCACACCACCACTGGTACCGTCCCACACACCACCACTGGTACCGTCCCTCACACCACCACTGGTACCGTCCCTCACACCACCACTGGTACCGTCTCTCAAACTACCACTGGTACCGTCCCTCACACCACCACTGGTACCGTCCCTCACACCACCACTGGTACCGTCCCTCAAACTACCACTGGTACCGTCCCTCACACCACCACTGGTACCGTCCCTCACACCACCACTGGTACCGTCCCTCACACCACCACTGGTACCGTCCCTCACACCACCACTGGCACCGTCCCTCACACCACCACTGGTACCGTCCCTCACACTACCACTGGCACCGTCCCTCACACCACCACTGGTACCGTCCCTCACACTACCACTGGTACCGTCCCTCACACCACCACTGGTACCGTGCCTCACACCACCACTAGTACCGTCCCTCACACCATACCTGGTACCGTCCCTCACACTACCACTGGTACCGTCCCTCACACCACCACTGGTACCGTCCCTCACACCACCACTGGTACCGTCCCTCACACCACCACTGGTACCGTCCCTCACACTACCACTGATACCGTCCCTCACACCACCACTGGTACCGTCCCTCACACCACCACTAGTACCGTCCCTCACACCATACCTGGTACCGTCCCTCACACTACCACTGGTACCGTCCCTCACACCACCACTGGTACCGTCCCTCACACCACCACTGGTACCGTCCCTCACACTACCACTGGTACCGTCCCTCACACCACCACTGGTACCGTCCCTCACACCACCACTGGTACCGTCCCTCACACCACCACTGGTACGTCCCTCACACTACCACTGGTACCGTCCCTCACACCACCACTGGTACCGTCCCTCACACCACCACTGGTACCGTCCCTCACACCATACCTGGTACCGTCCCTCACACTACCACTGGTACCGTCCCTCACACCACCACTGGTACCGTCCCTCACACCACCACTGGTACCGTCCCTCACACTACCACTGGTACCGTCCCTCACACCACCACTGGTACCGTCCCTCACTCCACCACTGGAACCGTCCCTCACACCACCACTGGTACCGTCCCTCACTCCACCACTAGTACCGTCCCTCACACCATACCTGGTACCGTCCCTCACACCACCACTGGTACCGTCCCTCACACCACCACTGGTACCGTCCCTCACACCACCACTGGTACCGTCCCTCACACCATACCTGTTACCGTCCCTCACACTACCACTGGTACCGTCCCTCACACCACCACTAGTACCGTCCCTCACACCATACCTGGTACCGTCCCTCACACCACCACTGGTACCGTCCCACACACCACCACTGGTACCGTCCCTCACACTACCACTGGTACCGTCCCTCACACCACCACTGGTACCGTCCCTCACACCACCACTGGTACCGTCCCTCACACCACCACTGGTACCGTCCCTCACACCACCACTGGTACCGTCCCTCACACTACCACTGGTACCGTCCCTCACACCACCTGGTACCGACCCTCACACCACACTGGTACCGTCCCTCACACACGTACCCTCACACTACCTGGTACCGTCCCTCACACCACCACTGGTACCGTCCCTCACACCACCACTGGTACCGTCCCTCACACTACCACTGGTACCGTCCCTCACACCATACCTGGTACCGTCCCTCACACTACCACTGGTACCGTCCCTCACACTACCACTGGTACCGTCCCTCACACCACCACTGGTACCGTCCCTCACACCACCACTGGTACCGTCCCTCACACCACCACTGGTACCGTCCCTCACACTACCACTGGTACCGTCCCTCACACCACCACTGTACCGTCCCTCACACCATACCTGGTACCGTCCCTCACACTACCACTGGTACCGTCCCTCACACCACCACTAGTACCGTCCCTCACACCATACCTGGTACCGTCCCTCACACTACCACTGGCACCGTCCCTCACACCACCACTAGTACCGTCCCTCACACCACCACTGGTACCGTCCCTCACACCACCACTGGTACCGTCCCTCACACCACCACTGGTACCGTCCCTCACACCACCACTGGTACCGTCCCTCACACCACCACTGGTACCGTCCCTCACACCACCACTGGTACCGTCCCTCACACCACCACTGGTACCGTCCCTCACACTACCACTGGTACCGTCCCTCACTACCACTGGTACCGTCCCTCACACCACCACTGGTACCGTCCCTCACACCACCACTGGTACCGTCCCTCACACCACCACTGGTACCGTCCCTCACACCACCACTGGTACCGTCCCTCACACCACCACTGGTACCGTCCCTCACACCACCACTGGTACCGTCCCTCACACCACCACTGGTACCGTCCCTCACACCACCACTGGTACCGTCCCTCACACCACCACTGGTACCGTCCCTCACTCCACCACTGGTACCGTCCCTCACACCACCACTGGTACCGTCCCTCAAACTACCACTGGTACCGTCCCTCACACCACCACTGGTACCGTCCCTCATACCACCACTGGTACCGTCCCTCACACCACCACTGGTACCGTCCCTCACACCACCACTGGCACCGTCCCTCACACCACCACTGGAACCGTCCCTCACACCACCACTGGTACCGTCCCTCACACCACCACTGGTACCGTCCCTCACACCACCACTGGTACCGTCCCTCACACCACCACTGGTACCGTCCCACACACCACCACTGGTACCGTCCCTCACACCACCACTGGTTTCGTCCCTCACACCACCACTGGTACCGTCCCTCACACCACCACTAGTACCGTCCCTCACACCATACCTGGTACCGTCCCTCACACTACCACTGGTACCGTCCCTCACACCACCACTGGTACCGTCCCTCACACCACCACTGGTACCGTCCCTCACACTACCACTGGTACCGTCCCTCACACCACCACTGGTACCGTCCCTCACACCATACCTGGTACCGTCCCTCACACTACCACTGGTACCGTCCCTCACACCACCACTGGTACCGTCCCTCACACCACCACTGGTACCGTCCCTCACACTACCACTGGTACCGTCCCTCACACCACCACTGGTACCGTCCCTCACACCACCACTGGTACCGTCCCTCACACCACCACTGGTACCGTCCCTCACTCCACCACTAGTACCGTCCCTCACACCATACCTGGTACCGTCCCTCACACACCACTGGTACCGTCCCTCACACCACCACTGGTACCGTCCCTCACACCACCACTGGTACCGTCCCTCACACCATACCTGGTACCGTCCCTCACACTACCACTGGTACCGTCCCTCACACCACCACTAGTACCGTCCCTCACACCATACCTGGTACCGTCCCTCACACCACCACTGGTACCGTCCCTCACACCACCACTGGTACCGTCCCTCACACCACCACTGGTACCGTCCCTCACACCACCACTGGTACCGTCCCTCACACCACCACTGGTACCGTCCCTCACACCACCACTGGTACCGTCCCTCACACCACCACTGGTACCGTCCCTCACACCACCACTGGTACCGTCCCTCACACTACCACTGGTACCGTCCCTCACACCTACCACTGGTACCGTCCCTCACACCATACCTGGTACCGTCCCTCACACCAACTGGTACCGTCCCTCACACTACCACTGGTACCGTCCCTCACACCACCACTGGTACCGTCCCTCACACCACCACTGGTACCGTCCCTCACACTACCACTGGTACCGTCCCTCACACCTACCTGGTACCGTCCCTCACACTACCACTGGTACCGTCCCTCACACTACCACTGGTACCGTCCCTCACACCACCACTGGTACCGTCCCTCACACCACCACTGGTACCGTCCCTCACACCACAACTGGTACCGTCCCTCACACTACCACTGGTACCGTCCCTCACACCACCACTAGTACCGTCCCTCACACCATACCTGGTACCGTCCCTCACACTACCACTGGTACCGTCCCTCACACCACCACTGGTACCGTCCCTCACACCATACCTGGTACCGTCCCTCACACTACCACTGGTACCGTCCCTCACACCACCACTAGTACCGTCCCTCACACCATACCTGGTACCGTCCCTCACACCACCACTGGTACCGTCCTCACACCACCACTGGTACCGTCCCTCACACCACCACTGGTACCGTTCCTCACACCACCACTGGTACCGTCCCTCACACCACCACTGGTACCGTCCCTCACACCACCACTGGTACCGTCCCTCACACCACCACTGGTACCGTCCCTCACACTACCACTGGTACCGTCCCTCACACCTACCGACTACCACTGGTACCGTCCCTCACACCACCACTAGTACCGTCCCTCACACCATACCTGGTACCGTCCCTCACACTACCACTGTACCGTCCCTCACACCACCACTGGTACCGTCCCTCACACCACCACTGGTACCGTCCCTCACACCACCACTGGTACCGTCCCTCACACCACCACTGGTACCGTCCCTCACACTACCACTGGTACCGTCCCTCACACCACCACTGGTACCGTCCCTCACACCACCACTGGTACCGTCCCTCACACCAACTGGTACCGTCCCTCACACTACCACTGGTACCGTCCCTCACACCACCACTGGTACCGTCCCTCACACCACTACTGGTACCGTCCCTCACACTACCACTGGTACCGTCCCTCACACCACCACTGGTACCGTCCCTCACACCATACCTGGTACCGTCCCTCACACTACCACTGGTACCGTCCCTCACACCACCACTGGTACCGTCCCTCACACCACCACTGGTACCGTCCCTCACACTACCACTGGTACCGTCCCTCACACCACCACTGGTACCGTCCCTCACACCACCATGGTACCGTCCCTCACACCACCACTGGTACCGTCCCTCACACCACCACTAGTACCGTCCCTCACACCTCCCTGGTACCGTCCTCACACCACCACTGGTACCGTCCCTCACACCACCACTGGTACCGTCCCTCACACCACCACTGGTACCGTCCCTCACACCACCTGGTACCGTCCCTCACACCACCACTGGTACCGTCCCTCACACCATACCACTGGTACCGTCCCTCACACCACCACTGGTACCGTCCCTCACACCACCACTGGTACCGTCCCTCACACTACCACTGGTACCGTCCCTCACACCACCACTGGTACCGTCCCTCACACCACCACTGGTACCGTCCCTCACACCACCACTGGTACCGTCCCTCACACCACCACTGGTACCGTCCCTCACACCACCACTGGTACCGTCCCTCACACCACCTGGTACCGTCCCTCACACACCTGGTACCGTCCCTCACACTACCACTGGTACCGTCCCTCACACCACCACTGGTACCGTCCCTCACACCACCACTGGTACCGTCCCTCACACTACCACTGGTACCGTCCCTCACACTACACTGGTACCGTCCCTCACACTACCACTGGTACCGTCCCTCACATTACCACTGGTACCGTCCCTCACACCACCACTGGTACCGTCCTCAACCGTCCACTGGTACCGTCCCTCACACCACCACTGGTACCGTCCCTCACACTACCACTGGTACCGTCCCTCACACCACCACTGGTACCGTCCCTCACACACACCCAGGTTACCGTCCCTCACACTACCACTGGTACCGTCCCTCACACCACCACTGGTACCGTCCCTCACACCATAACTGGTACCGTCCCTCACACTACCACTGGTACCGTCCCTCACACCACCACTGTAACCGTCCCTCACACCACTGGTACCGTCCCTCACACTACCACTGGTACCGTCCTCACACCACCACTGGTACCGTCCCTCACACCACCACTGGTACCGTCCCTCACACCACCACTGGTACCGTCCCTCACACCACCACTGGTACCGTCCCTCACACCACCACTGGTACCGTCCCTCACACCACCACTGGTACCGTCCCTCACACTACCACTGGTACCGTCCCTCACACCACCACTGGTACCGTCCCTCACACACCACTGGTACCGTCCCTCACACTACCACTGGTACCGTCCCTCACACTACCACTCGTACCGTCCCTCACACCATACCTGGTACCGTCCCTCACACTACCACTGGTACCGTCCCTCACACCACCACTGGTACCGTCCCTCACACCACCACTGGTACCGTCCCTCACACCACCACTGGTACCGTCCCTCACACCACCACTGGTACCGTCCCTCACACCACCACTGGTACCGTCCCTCACACCACCACTGGTACCGTCCCTCACACACCACTGGTACCGTCCCTCACACCACCACTGGTACCGTCCCTCACACCACCACTGGTACCGTCCCTCACACCACCACTGGTACCGTCCCTCACACCACCACTGGTACCGTCCCTCACACCACCACTGGTACCGTCCCTCACACCACCACTGGTACCGTCCCTCACACCACCACTGGTACCGTCCCTCACACCACCACTGGTACCGTCCCTCACACCACCACTGTACCGCCCCTCACACCACCACTGGTACCGTCCCACACACTTCACACACTGGTACCGTCCCTCACACCACCACTGGTACCGTCCCTCAACACCTACCCACATGGTACCGTCCCTCACACCACCACTGGTACCGTCCTCACACCACCACTGGTACCGTCCCTCACACCACCACTGGTACCGTCCCTCACACCACCACTGGTACCGTCCCTCACACCACCACTGGTACCGTCCCTCACACCACCCCCTGGTACCGTCCCTCACACCACCACTGGTACCGTCCCTCACACCATACCTGGTACCGTCCCTCACACTACCACTGGTACCGTCCCTCACACCACCACTGGTACCGTCCCTCACACCACCACTGGTACCGTCCCTCACACACACTGTACCGTCCCTCACACCACCACTGGTACCGTCCCTCACACCACCACTGGTACCGTCCCTCACACCACCACTGGTACCGTCCCTCACACCACCACTGGTACCGTCCCTCACACCACCACTGGTACCGTCCCTCACACCACCACTGGTACCGTCCCTCACACCACCACTGGTACCGTCCCTCACACCACCACTGGTACCGTCCCTCACACCATACCTGGTACCGTCCCTCACACTACCACTGGTACCGTCCCTCACACCACCACTAGTACCGTCCCTCACACCATACCTGGTACCGTCCCTCACACCTACCACTGGTACCGTCCCTCACACCACCACTGGTACCGTCCCTCACACTACCACTGGTACCGTCCCTCACACCACCACTGGTACCGTCCCTCACACCACACTGGTACGTCCTCACACACTGGTACCGTCCCTCACACCACCACTGGTACCGTCCCTCACACCACCACTGGTGCCGTCCCTCACACCACCACTGGTACCGTCCCTCACACTACCACTGGTACCGTCCCTCACACCATCACTGGGTACCGTCCCTCACACCACTACTGGTACCGTCCCTCACACCAAACTGGTACCGTCCCTCACACCACCACTGGTACCGTCCCTCACACCACCACTGGTACCGTCCCTCACACCTACCACTGGTACCGTCCCTCACACCAACTTGTACCGTCCCTCACACTACCACTGGTACCGTCCCTCACACTACCACTGGTACCGTCCCTCACACTACCACTGGTACCGTCCCTCACACCACCACTGGTACCGTCCCTCACACCACCACTGGTACCGTCCCTCACACTACAACTGGTACCGTCCCTCACACCACCACTAGTACCGTCCCTCACACCATACCTGGTACCGCCCCTCACACTACCACTGGTACCGTCCCTCACACCACCACTAGTACCGTCCCTCACACCATACCTGGTACCGTCCCTCACACTACCACTGGCACCGTCCCTCACACCACCACTAGTACCGTCCCTCACACCATACCTGTTACCGTTCCCTCACACCACCACTGGTACCGTCCTCACACCACCACTGGTACCGTCCCTCACACCACCACTGGTACCGTTCCTCACACCACCACTGGTACCGTCCCTCCACACCACCACTGGTACCGTCCCTCACACCACCACTGGTACCGTCCCTCACACCACCACTGGTACCGTCCCTCACACTACCACTGGTACCGTCCCTCACACCATACCTGGTACCGTCCCTCACACTACCACTGGTACCGTCCCTCACACCACCACTGGTACTGTCCCTCACACCTACCACTGGTACCGTCCCTCACACCATACCTGGTACCGTCCCTCACACTACCACTGGTACCGTCCCTCACACCACCACTGGTACCGTCCCTCACACCACCACTGGTACCGTCCCTCACACCACCACTGGTACCGTCCCTCACACCACCACTGGTACCGTCCCTCACACAACCACTGGTAACCGTCCCTCACACCACCACTGGTACCGTCCCTCACATCACCACTGGTACCGTCCCTCACATTACCACTGGTACCGTCCTCACACACACCAACACTGGTACCGTCCCTCACACCACCACTGGTACCGTCCCTCACACCACCACTGGTACCGTCCCTCACACCACCACTGGTACCGTCCCTCACACCACCACTGGTACCGTCCCACACACACCACTGGTACCGTCCCTCACACCACCACTGGTACCGTCCCTCACACCACACTGGTTCCGTCCTCACACCACCACTGGTACCGTCCCTCACTCCACCACTGGTACCGTCCCTCACACCACCACTGGTACCGTCCCTCACAACTACCACTGGTACCGTCCCTCACACCACCACTGGTACCGTCCCTCACACACCACTGGTACCGTCCCTCACACCACCACTGGTACCGTCCCTCACACCACCACTGGTACCGTCCCTCACACCACCACTGGTACCGTCCCTCACACCAACCACTGGTACCGTCCCACACACCACCACTGGTACCGTCCCTCACACCACCACTGGTACCGTCCCTCACACCACCACTGGTTCCGTCCCTCACACCACCACTGGTTCCGTCCCTCACACCACCACTGGTACCGTCCCTCACACCACCACTGGTACCGTCCCTCAAACCACCACTGGTACCGTCCCTCAACTACCACTGGTACCGTCCCTCACACCACCACTGGTACCGTCCCTCACACCACCACTGGTACCAGTCCCTCACACTACCACTGGTACCGTCCCTCACACCACCACTGGTACCGTCCTTCACACTACCACTGGTACCGTCCCTCACACCACCACTGGTACCGTCCCTCACACCACCACTGGTACCGTCCCTCACACCAACACTGGTACCGTCCCTCACACCACCACTGGTACCGTCCCTCACACCACCACTGGTACCGTCCCTCACACCACCACTGGTACCGTCCCTCACACCACCACTGGTACCGTCCCTCACACCACCACTGGTACCGTCCCTCACACTGCCACTGGTAGCCGTCCCTCACACCACCACTGGTACCGTCCCTCACACCACCACTAGGTACCGTCCCTCACACCACCATTACCTTGGTACCGTCCCTCACACTACCACTGGTACCGTCCCTCACACCACCACTGGTACCGTCCCTCACACCACCACTGGTACCGTCCCTCACACCACCACTGGTACCGTCCCTCACACTCACCACTGGTACCGTCCTCACACCACCACTAGTACCGTCCCTCACACCACCACTGGTACCGACCCTCACACTACCACTGGTACCGTCCCTCACACCAACCACTGGTACCGTCCCTCACACCACCACTGGTACCGTCCCTCACACCACCACTGGTACCGTCCCTCACACCATCACTGGTACCGTCCATCACACAACCACTGATACCGTCCCTCACACCACCACTGGTACCGTCCCTCACACCATACCATGGTACCGTCCCTCACACCACCACTGGTACCGTCCCTCACACCACCACTGGTACCGTCCCTCACACCACCACTGGTACCGTCCCTCACACCACCACTGGTTACCGTCCCTCACACCACCACTGGTACCGTCCCTCACACTACCACTGGTACCGTCCCTCACACCACCACTGGTACCGTCCCTCACACAACCACTGTACCTCCCTACACACTGGTACCGTCCCTCACACTACCACTGGTACCGTCCCTCACACCACCACTGGTACCGTCCCTCACACCTACACTGGTACCGTCCCTCACACTACCACTGGTACCGTCCCTCACACTACCACTGGTACCGTCCCTCACACCACCACTGGTACCGTCCCTCACACCACCACTGGTACCGTCCCTCACCACCACCACTGGTACCGTCCCTCACACTACCACTGGTACCGTCCCTCACACCACACTGGTACCGTCCCTCACACTACCACTGGTACCGTCCCTCACACCACCACTGGTACCGTCCCTCACACCACCACTGGTACCGTCCCTCACACTACCACTGGTACCGTCCCTCACACCACACCTGGTACCGTCCCTCACACTACCACTGGTACCGTCCCTCACACCACCACTGGTACCGTCCCTCACACCACCACTGGTACCGTCCCTCACACCACACTGGTACCGTCCCTCACACCACCACTGGTACCGTCCCTCACACTACCACTGGTACCGTCCCTCACACCACCACTGAGTACCGTGACCCTCACACCATACACTGGTACCGTCCCTCACACTACCACTGGTACCGTCCCTCACACCAACCGACCGTACTGTCCCTCACAACCACTGGTACCGTCCCCCACACACAACCCTACACACTGGTACCGTCCCTCACACCACCACTGGTACCGTCCCTCACACCATCCACTGGTACCGTCCCTCACACCATACCTGGTACCGTCCCTCACACACACTGGTACCGTCCTCACACCACCACTGGTACCGTCCCTCACACCACCACTGGTACCGTCCCTCACACCACCACTGGTACCGTCCCTCACACCATCACTGGTACCGTCCCTCACACCACCACTGGTACCGTCCCTCACACCACCACTGGTACCGTCCCTCACACTACCACTGGTACCGTCCCTCACACCACACTGGTACCGTCCCTCACACCAACACTGGTACCGTCCCTCACACCACCACTGGCACCGTATCCCTCACACCACCACTGGTACCGTCCCTCACACTACCACTGGTACCGTCCCTCACCCACCACTGTACGTCCCTCACACCAACACTGGTACCGTCCCTCACACCACCACTGGTACCTTCCCTCACACTACCACTGGTACCGTCCTCACACCATACCTGTACCGTCCTCACACATACACTCGGTACCGTCCCTACCACACCACCACTGGTACGTCCCTCACACCACCACTAGTACCGTCCCTCACACCATACCTGGTACCGCCCTTACACCACCACTGGAGTTACGTCCCTCACACCACCACTGGTACCGTCCCTCACACCACCATGGTACGATCCCTCACACTACCACTGGTACCGTCCCTCACACAACTACCACTGGTTACCGTCCCTCACACCAACCACTGTACCGTCCCTCACACCACCACTGGTACGTCCCTCACACCACCACTCGTACCGTCCCTCACACACACTGGTACCGTCCCTCACACACCACTGGTCGTCCTCACACTCATGGTACCGTCCCTCACACCACCACTGGTACCGTCCCTCACACCACCACAGGTACCGTCCCTCACACCAACACTGGTACCGTCCCTCACACCACCACTGGTACCGTCCCTCACACCACCACTGGTACCGTTCCCACACACCAGGTACCGTCCTCACACCACACTGGTACCGTCCCTCACACCACCACTGGTACCGTCCCTCACACCACCACCGGTACCGTCTCCCTCACACCACACTGGTACCGTCCTCACTGGTACGTCCTCAACCACACTGGTACGTGCCCCGCCCGAAATGTGTCCCCCACACCCCCGCCCCCATCACCACGTGTGGAAACCCCGTTCTCCAAACGGTAAGGTCTCAGTAGTAATATCTGTCTTTATGAATGATTGGTGGACAGGTTTGTTATTGGTCATACAGGTCGGCCGTTTGGAGACACAGGTTACCACAGGGGGGGGGGGACACATTATCGCAACTGTACCATTGGTAGCGTAATGGATGGTACCACTGGTGGTGTGATGGGTGGTACCACTGGTGGTGTGATGGATGGTACCACTGGTGGTGTGATTGGCGGTGACCACTGTGGTGTGATGGATGGTACCACTGGTGGTGTGATGGGTGGTACCACTGGTGGTGTGAGGGATGGTACCACTGGTGGTGTGATGGGTGGTACCACTGGTGGTGTGAGGGATAGTTAGTGGCAGTTTTGATACAACACACGATAAACTAAGCCTTTTTTGGTCCACGATGAGGCTGTGTGACCGGCACAACACACGTCTCCCTTTACTTCCTCAACGGTAAAGCTAGATGCATATCCACTCGGCCGTCTCACCCCTTCACCCTGCAGTAACACAGCCTAAGAGGGCGCTCCTTGCCTTTCCATATAACTGGAAATGACATCACGACAAACAACAACAATATCTGTTCACCATCACCAACAGTGTCTTAATAAACTATCTTGGGTCATCTCGCAATTTATTTTAAAATTAATTATGTTGCTTTAATAAATTTATTCTAAACATTAGTAATATTTTTTCTTTTTTCTTTTCGTTTTTAATCAAGGGACAGAACATATAAGTAGAAATAATACCAGTATGCTGTTACCATGAATCGCGGAATAAGCTACTCCGTCGTTTAGAACAAGCTACCTACATTATCTGGGTCATTCACCAGATTATACAGGTTTTCAGCTCAGTTTCATTGGGCGGGTGGAGTGAGACGCGAGTTGACGGATAGTTGGAGAACCTGATATGAGTTAATGAATTTTTTTTTTCTAATTTCCAGCCATTTTCCGGGGCGTCATTGACCAATCATCCATCTTTCATTTTTTGGTACATAAACCGGATATATGTACTCTAGTGATTATTTCACTATTACAACTGAAATACAACACTGAAATCCCACTTAATGAGAATATAAAATACAGTAGGATTTCAGTATCATAATTTTTTTTTATTTTACAGAATTTCTTCATTTTCTCTATAGATACAAATATGAAATATTACAAAAACTACATAAACTTAACTGTAATTTGTAATATCACACAAACTTGTTAGGTGTGTGCACTGTAACAGTAATATTATGGGATATAATTTTAACGTCCTTGAGGAAGACGACAATTAATTATCACCATCACCTGATAACTTGTTACCAGGTTGTTATTTACATTGTACTACAGGGTGATCTAAGAGTCCCTGTGCACCTGTAATAATTAACAATTTAGTTCACTGTTTTACTTACAATGTTTTATATATATATATATATATATATATATATATATAATCAACACCTCAACCCGCCAGATTCGAACCACGGCCCACAAGCCTAGGACTGTGACCGGGGAACGCTAACCGCTGGACCACCAGGATGCCCATTCTGGTGGTCCAGCGCGTTAGCGTTCCCCGGTCACAGTCATAGCTTGTGGGCCGTGGGTCGAATCCTGGCGGGTTGAGGTGTTGATTGTATGTAGAAGTCCGCGTGCTTTATTGGGCTAATGAAATATATATATATACTATATATATATATATATATACTATATATTTATACTACAGTAAATATTGGGAATGGATCCACTTCCAACATCTTTACTACGATCATTTTCATATTTACTGTAAGTATAACAAGGTAATATAACGCTGTAGGTAACAAGAAACAACTATAGTGTTAATTATTACAGGTGCATAGGGACTATTAGGTCACCCTGTTAGTTGCTTATGTTGGTCTGGTATTATATATTGGTATTGGATAAGTATTATCTTTATAAAGGTTCTATCACAAGTATAATGGGAGGAATACATGATCTGGTAGTACAAGTTTGTGGAGTTAAAATATTCTCTTATGCTATTCAGGTAGAACAACTTGCTGCCTTGTGTTCGGTCATTTAGGACACCAACCAGCAGTGATCATGAGTCAGGTTGATCCATTACCTTTGCTTGAGGTTTCGCAGATCGTTGATGACGGCTAACCTAAAAACCTTAAGGATTCATATACGCTCAAACGTCCACAAAACCTTCTGAGTCCCCCCAGTGGAAACGTCCCCCATTTGTATGTTTCCTTGATGACGTCATCGAGAGGCCGTCTTTGTCTGAAGGGAACTTTGAATATAATCCGCGGATTTCGTAGCAAGACGCTGTATGTTGGGACCTGATTGCCATCACAACCTTTGTAATCAATTTCATTTTTTGCTTTGGATGCTCAGTCAGAAGCATGTTAGTGAGATAATAGTAGGGAATGAAACTGAGTTCATAAGTCTCAGTTTCACGTCAGAGTGTACAGTAAAGTAATTAATCGAAATAGAAGTAGGTGGAACTCCCTGACATATTGAGAGTGAGGTGCCGCGGCATTTCAACCGTTAGTAAGTGCTCGTCCCTTCCACCCATACAGGTAGGTCATCCCACTGTGTTGTAATTCGCCCTTCTTTAAGTGATTTGACCCAATTAATAGTTGATTGTGCAAATGTTACAGTAACGTAGTTGATATGCTCTGAGTGAAGTAATGTTTACGTCTTTAAAGTCCCTGAGGTATAAACGGGCCTGCCAGTATGGGCCAATAGGCCCACTGCAGTTTTCTCCATTCTTATGTTGTCGTTGTCACAGTGAGTAAGTGCTCGCCCCTTCACCCATACAGGTCCCTAACGCAGCCTAGGCTGTTTCTGTAGCGTGGAGTGTTGTATCCACTATGTCTGGAGAGATGTCCGAGGTTCCAGTAGGATCAGTTATCTTCGTGAGACCCGACCGTCAGACACCTTCGTACTTCCTATGGCCCCCCATAGCTGGCCAGCTGACCCAAACGCTCGTTCCGCGAAGGTGACACCCGGATCACCAAGCCACACACAACTACCAGCCCCCATACATTGGTGGATGAGTGTCTAGCTCAGTAGGGCTATTTGTGTGGTAGGAGTATATCCACTGGATCTTCAGAGTTCGTTGGTGGCAGGACCCCATGGCGGTTGCTTGAGTATCACTCCTGACGACTGTGTTGTAGTGGCAGTTGTCCCTGGTCTAATGGTGCTAAGTTACTATAAGAGTTTATGTGTTATTGAGATTATCACACCCAACAGTGGTGTGAGTGTTATTGAGTATTATCCACCAACAGTGGTGTGAGTGTTATTGAGTATGTCCACCAGTAGTGGTGTTGAGTGTTATGGAGTTATGTCACCCAGTAGTGGGTGTGAGTATTTGAGCTGAGGGCATAGTACAGTCCTTAGGTCTATCGATCTTGGTACACTAATCTTCTCCTACCTCCAGTTTAATGTCTAAAGTAAATATTGTATTTGTATATTGTGTCTCTTATTACTACAGTATCTACCGTTATTTTCTCCCTATTACTTGATACTATCATTACATATACCCACGAGCCTCCTCTCGCCCACGCTACCAATGGTTGTAAGTATTTAAGTAAAAATTGTTATAAGAGGCACTGGCCCTTATAAGGTGACATATTGACCTTTCCAAAAAGAGAAAAATATCCTCCCAATTCTGAGTTAATGGAGCGTATATGTTGCAAGATCAGCACCCTGGTTGGCATGGACTCAACGCAGCTTTAATTGACTATGGTACGACCAACAATATTTCCAATAAAATGCGTTTAGCAAAACGGGCAAATATTTTTAAATCTTGATATTGAATGTGGCTTTTACAATAGGTAAAAGTTTTGTAAAAATATTAGATGAGATTAACAAAACTAAAGGTATTACTGGCACATTCCAGTCAATCAGAAACTAATGCCCTCACACATTACAGATATGAAACGAATCAGCAGCTGACAACTGAAATGAAAATTTACGTACATACTTCTGAGTGAGGTTGTAAACTGATCTTTCAATAATTACCTGTCGAGGGTCAGATATTTCTCATTAACCTGTATACATCCCTTAACTATTGCCACTATGGTAACACCAGGTAGTGGAATGCTACGGCAATCACCCTCAGTATTAGACGTAAACAGTTAAGAAGGAAAAACTTTAAGATGGCAGACCTTTCCCTTAACGTCTGGACACGCTTCGGCTGGATTGACCTCGGGAATACTATTCAAGCTGCGTCAAAACACCTCCATTACCTGTTAAAATACTCTTAAATATATCAACCACCTAGAAATATGTATCAAGTTCCGAAGTGGCTGGGAAGATATTATGACACTCAGGTGTTAAATAGTTTATCGAGGCTATCAGGTCTCAGGAGTGATTTTCCTGCTCTCTCTTGGTAGAGTCTAGTTACACTTGTCTCTTACACCTGCACGTCTCAGCACTCTTAACCATTTTTGCAAGCCGTCATAGTGGCCTGTCAAGGCTCTGGGAAGAAAACTTATTTCGCCTCCGTTCGAATAGATTGGACAATTACCTGCTTGAACCCATCCGGATCCTACTGGTTTGAGTGTATAGATGCCAGGGTGTTCATCAAGGCAAGCGTACTATTTACACTTCGCCAAGTTTCACCGATCTTTTCAATGACGTATGGTGTATACCTGTATACTAATCAAACAACATCATTAGCTCCCAAAACAAACATAAACGTAAGTCAAGGCGCACTCGGCCCAACCGTCTGGCACAATCTCTCACAAATATTACCACCCTACTTTTTCTTCGTTACAAATTTATAAAAAGTGCAAACACCAAAGTTTGCCATTTTACATGAATCGAGACAAAACAAAAGTCCAGCGACTACGTAATTTTACCAGGCGTGTGAGAGCTGAAGGTAATAGTTGATATTTCAATTTACTTCTGTCTTATTGTTTCCAAAATGTGAAATAACGTTTATCTGAAAGCATTATCATGTTAAATCCACACACAAACGTATAAGTGAATCACTTTGACCCGACGAGCAGGCGACCCATAACTTGACCTAGATACCGAATGACAGACCTACAAATAATCTACCAAAGACATGACACATAATAATTAAAGACGCCCACCTGGACGTTTTAACTAACCATAGACAAATTTTCGTTACCTCTGTCGGAAATTGTACCAAAGATTAATCGTTTTAAGGAATTAATTGAGGATGAAACTTTCCAGTAGGGCACAACTGAACCTCACATCACACGTCATGAGAGAGAGAGAGAAGAGAGGAGAGAGAGCGCGAGGAGAGAGAGATACGTCGGCAGGGTTTGGACGAGAGATTATATGATAAATAATACTTTGGGAACTATGTTATCTATGACAAGTAGTGGGTAACTCTCATAATGCTGAGGTAACTGGTAACAGAGAAAGTAGTTCCAGCATCTTGCCATCAGGTGACTACGCACGTGATCCGTGCGGTCCCGCCCCAGGTATCACGCACGAGTTCCCTGGGTGAATAAAAGTAATGATTGTGGCTCCCTCGCCTTCCCTGACACTTGATGGCGGGCTATGAGGCCAGGGAGCAAAATTCTTTTCTTCAATCATCTAGTCATGTCATACAAATCTCGCGAGTGGGAGGTTCTGCTACATCCTCCAACGACCTTCACCACTGACATCTATGTACCGCCACGGCTTACCCGGGAAGAGTATTGTTACCCAACACCACGGGACACACACGGTCACCCTGCTATCCATACCTGGCGGGAGGTGACTGTGTGCATGGTGTGCTACGCGTCACATCCACACGTGCTGCCAGGTGTCCGAGGTTCGTGTTGTGGGTGCTGCTGTGTTCCAGAGCGTTGGTGTTAGGGGCGCTGCTGCGTTCCGAGTTGTGTTGTGTTAGCTTGGTGTGTTCCGAGTTGTCGTTGGGGTGAATGCCTGCCTGTGGTACGGGTGTGTCTTGTTGAGTGCTGCCGTGTTCCGAGTTGGTGTGTGTGGAGCTGCTGTGCTCCAGTTTGTCCGTACGATAGGTGCTGCACTGTCGCTGATATCCAGTTTGTGTTGTGAGGTGCTGACTGCTTGACGTATCGAGCTTTGTGTATCTGTGGTGGTGCGTGTTCGTAGTTTGAGTTCGTGTGTGATGCTAGTGTTTACCACGAGTTGTGTTTGTTGGTGATGCACAGCTATTCGGGGTTGTGTTGTGTTGTGTAGTGTTACCTAGATTGGGGTGTGTGGAGGACGTGCAAACGTTCCCGGTCTACTGTGGCGGGCGACGGTGTGACAGGTGGTGTGTTGCATGAGTCTCCATCCACAGCGAGTTTGCAGTGTTCCGGGTTCGGTGTTGTGGTTGACTGTGAGTGTTACGGGTGTGTGTTGTCAGGGGCTGCTTTGGGTGTGTAAGTGAGGTTGTCGTTGTCGCATTGCTGTGTTCTAGGTTTGGGTCTTTGGCTAGTTGCTGTGTTCCAGGTTTGCTGTGAGTGGTGCTGGTGTGTTCCATGTTGTGTGTTAGGTGCTAACAATCGTTCCAGGTCTTGATATGGTGTTGCTTTGCTCTCAGGGTGTATTTGTTGCTACTACTGTGGGTTCGAGGTTGGTTGTGGCTTGCCGCTGCGTTCCAGTGTGTTGTATGATGGTGATGCTTGCTTCGCCGTGGTCAGTGTGTGTTGTGGCATGCGCTGTGTGTGCCGAGGTTGTGTTGTGGTGACCTGCTGTTGTTTCAGTTGTTGTTGTTTGTGTGTGCTGTCGTTCCCGAGTTGTGTTGTGTGTGTTTTACTTGTCCATCTTTGCCCAACCGACTGCACACCGGAGAGGCTGACCAAGTATGTCACTGACTCAGTCCTAACAACACAAGACAAAACAATAACGTCAACAGTGAGAAAGAAATGAATGGTGGTAAAATAATAATAAATAATAATAATAATAATATATAATTATATTCAATAATAATAATAATATTATTATAAATATATTAAATAATATAATATACTAATCGGTTTATTGAAAACGTACTGCATTCCTATTGAAGGCTGTGATAAATATACATTGGACAAAAGGACTTACTGCATACTAAAGACATGGGGGGGTGGGTCGTTTAACAAAAGCTTTCATTACTAAAAGAATGACGGAACATGGACATGAACATACAAATTATTATAGCTTTACATTGATGGCCAGGGCCTGGGCCTGTCATATGAGACATCACGGTGGTTTTCTTCTGGGGATGTACAAATTGGTACAGTAATTAATCCTCGGGTTTTCATATGAAGGACCTCACGATGATCATTGAGACCAACGGTAAATGGTGGTGCTTCAAGTGGGGGCAGGGCAGCTCGTCCTGGGTAGTGGAATGAACGGACCTCACTCGTTGGTCATTGGGGTAAACCGTGTGTAGTGTGTGGGTGTGGGGTAGTGTGTGATGGGTGGTGTGATCCCTAACCAGGGAATCCAAAGTTAATTGTAACTATTGCCTTGGCTATAAATCACGAGGTTTCATAGGTATCTGCGTTAGATTTTATTATTGGCATCAGCGGCTCCCGGAAAACAATAAACCCTACTACCTATTCGATACATAATATGCAGGACCGAGCACCAAGCTGGCCAGTCTGTAACTCAAAGAGGTGCCATCTATTGATTCCAGGACAAACAAACCAAAACACGAAGAGATCATTATAACAAACAAAGATTTCCAGGCCAGTTGATTTAAAAAAATGCTCAATTTTCTCTATTTAATTCCACAAAAATAGAAAATACACATATATCCTAACACATTATTGTTGTGTGAAAGTAATTAAAGAATTTACTAAAAGTTTCAGTGAAAACCCGCCCTCCTCTATGTATATTGAGATTTTATTACTGATAAGGGGATTCCGGCATAGTGCTTTCGATTCACCACGGGATATATCAATACCTAGGCCATTCTTGCTCTCTCTACTCCTGGCACAGACTCGGATGAATATAGTTCTATGATCAACCTTTTGTGTATATTTCTAAATTACTAGGAATAACTGACATGTTGCTGGTACATTAACACAAAGCGAGTGGTTAGTGTAAATAATTTTTCAGATAAAAAATAATATTTTTCTCAAGGAATGATGGGGAATATTCATTACCATAAAACAATATCGTTTGTATGGGAAAAACAGTCGGCATGTCGAAAGGAAACCTGTGGCCCTCAGAGCTGTAAGGTTATCCAGCCACCTAACAAAACACATTGTATGAGAGCCAGCTAGAGCGATTAAGGTTACATCTCATCCGAACAGACACACATAGTACCGAGAGCAGGCAGAGCCGTATAAGGTATCCCACCAGACCACCCAAATTAAAAACTAAATGTATGATGAGCCTAGGTGCAGAGCTGTAACCCAGTCGAACCAGCCACCTAACAAGCAAACACATGTATGAGAAGGCACCAGGCAGAGCTGTAAGTTTGCCAGCCACCCTAACAACAACAATGTATGAGAGCTCTAGGCAGAGCATGTAAGGTTACTGAGCCACTTAATGCAACACATCATGTGATGGAGCCAGGCAAGACGTAAGGTTAACCAGCCACCTAACAACAACACATGTATGAGCAGCAGAGCCAGAGCGTTAACGTTAGCGCAGGCCACCGAACATCACATGCAGGAGAGGCAGGCAGCGGCTGTAAGGATGTCAATCATACATACCGTACGTCCTATGTACTCCATTAATAATTATTAGCAGTGATATGGCCCGTCTGGATCATCAAGGACACAAAGACAAGATTCCTGTCGAGTGTCGAACATTCAAATGTAAATCTGACACAGATAGAAGACGACAAACGATGATAGCAAATAGATCTACTCCGTCGAGGGATCGACGATAGAGAATCTAGTTAAATATTCAGAAGTTCTACTACCGAGGCCATTTAATTCAATACAATGAGAAATAGTTCTTTGTTTCTATCACATGTTGTTAGGATGAATACTTCTTCTAAGTCTTAAGAGGGCGTATACTGCTTTGCTGCTGATCTCCCCAACCCCCCCATCCCCCCGTACTGATAAGTTCCCTCTAGCCGCCACTACTGGCCAGGCATGATTAAACATGTAGTCAATATATCGATGAACCGCAGTACTGGACCAGGAAAGTCCCACTTTCTTGATTTACTTCATTTGTTGATTTCATGAACGATGTCTGAATAAACGACGAAAGCATAAGTCGCTCCTGGTGTTTCCATTTTCCCGGGATTTCTATCAAGATTTATCTTATCCCCGTTTCATGGGATTTACATGAAATATATATAAACACTATATATAAATTACAGTTTGGAAGTGAAAAAACATAAGTAAAAATGGCGGGTAGCAGTACAACATGGGTTGTACAGTACTTCATTGTTTAACAACGGACAGAGCGTCAGGATTCTGTTAATTGTGCGCAATCTTATGTTATCTGCAATTGTAATTACTTATACTATTACATGCTAATTCCGATAAAACGGTTTG
>CAUDMG010003427.1:0-100491 GCA_958450375.1 Homarus gammarus | reverse complement strand
TCCTAAATCTCTCTTGCAGTAGGATTTCTCTATGGCATCGTTGTTCATCTGGTATCTGGTTTCCCTTTTTACATCTCCTATACTGAGTAGTTTACATTTGTCCACGCTGAATTTCATCTGCCATTTTTCAGACCATTCAAAAAATTTGTTTAGATCTTCCTGTAGTTTTGCGGAGTCCTCGTCAGATTTAATAACACGTCCTATTTTAGTGTCATCAGCAAATTTACTTATGTTGCTGTCTTTGCCGATGTTTATGTATATAATAAATAATAATGGTCCAAGTACTGAGCCTTGGGTATCTCCACTAGTGACGTTGCTCCAATGGGACTTAGTGCCGTTAATGCTCACTCGCTGTTTCCTGTCCTGTAACCACGCCCTAATCCATTTAAGGATATTACCTCTGATGCCATGTGCTTCTACCTTTCAAATTAGTCTTCCGTGGGGGACTCTGTCGAAGGCTTTGCTTAAGTCGAGATATACCACATCATAATTGTGCCCCTCGTCCACCGATTCGAAAACTGATGAAAAGAATGTATAATAGATTAGTTAGACATGAACATCTGCTTGTAAAGCCATGCTGGGAATCATTGATCAATCGGTGCTTCTCCAGGTGATTTCGAATAGAGTTTGAAATGACTGCTTCCAGTAATTTGCCTACTATTGATGTTAGACTGACTAGGCGGTAGTCAGAGGATAGTAATCTATCCCCCTTCTTGAAAATCGGTATTACATTTGCTATCCTCCAGGATTCTGGTACTACACCTGTTTTTAAGGACATGTTAAACAACTTTGCTAATGGCATACTAAGCTCTTCCTTACATTCCTTTAATACTCTGGCAAATATCTCATCGGGACCAGGTGACTTATTAGTCTTTAGTTTGTCTATTTGCTTACTAACATCGTTACTAGTCACTACTATCTCGATTAATTTGTTTTCTTCACTATCTCTGAATAGAGTCTGTGCCTCGGGTATCATGTTTAAATTTTCGGTCGTGAAAACTGTTGAAAAATATTTATTTAAATTATTGCTCATTTCTCCGTCATCATCAGTGAGCTCGCCGGTATCTGACGGTATTGGTCCAATCTTCTCTCGTGTTTTAGTTTGATACATTTGGTAGAATCCTTTGGGGTTTGTCTTTGCCTCCTTTGCTATCCTTACCTCATTATTCCTCTTGGCTTTCCTTATCTCGGTTTTAACCCTACTCGCCAATACCTTATAATAATCCTGGAGGGAAATTTCGCCACGATTTATCCTTCCTTTGGCCAATGATGTTCTTTAAATAATTATTTATCCATTTAGGGTCATTGTTGTCTGATCTGAGTTTTTTGTATGGTATGTTCTGCCTTTGTGCATTAAGTAACTCATTATTTAAATTGTCGTGGAACTCGGCAATCTTAGATCTCGTTATCAGGTCGGTGTCATCTATCAGGTTCACAGCCAAGTGCGACACCCCCTATCTCAGCTGCCTCTTTAAACTGTCAAAGATTGCCCTAATGAAATCTGGTACTTTTGTGAAATTTTCCTTACGTCTTCCCTGAAAATCTAACTGGAATCTAATTTCTTTGTGATCGCTGTTTGCAAGTTCGTTCCCTACCTCGACATTGCTAATGAAGTTTTCTCTGTTTGACAGAACTAAATATTATTACCCCGGGTGGGTTCGGTTTTATGTTGACTTAGGAAACAGTCCTGGATCGTCTCGAGAAAATCCTCTGATTCTGAGTTACCCGTAATGTCAGTCCAATCTATTTGGCCAAGGTTAAAATCACCTACTATACACATTTTGTTGTGTATGGAAGCCCTGTTCATTTCATCCCAGATAAGTCTCTCATTGACTATCAAGATTGGGAGGTCTATATATTACTCGTGATTATTTTTTCCCTACAGTCGATTAATTCTATCCAAATTGTTTCTGTATACCGCTCAGTTTTTATTTCCTTATTTCTTTCACACTTCAGATTATCCCTAACATAGATTGCTACTCCGCCTCCTTTCCTGGTCTGCCTATCGGTATGGAACAATTTGTAACCGGCAATTTGGTATTCGACCGGTAACTCACGTGAGTCTAGGTTGATCCATGTTTCAGAGAAAGCTATTATATCGATTTTTTCGGTACATACCAAGGCCCTAATATCATGCATTTTGTTTCTCATAATTCTACTGTTTGCGTAGTAGACATATAATTTAGTCGTGTTCTGAGTCCTCCCTTTACCGCCTTTAGGTTTAAACTCCCTGTCTAATTTAGTTTTGTCATCATTCCTAACACTATTTCCCTGTAATCTTTCACTTTGTTTACCCACTCCCACTGCAGTCTCCTCCATCCCCGTGCCCATATGTTCCCCTAGCAGTTTAAAGACTTCGATATCTTTTGAACTGCCCCCCTTTAGAGACCCAGCCAGGGTTGCCACCCCACCCTGAAACAGGTGTACCCCATCCCTAGCATAAAGGTCCCTTCTGCCGTAGAAGTTGTACCAGTTGTCAATGAATTTGACTGAGATTGACTTGCAATATCCGTCAAGACGGTCGTTGACACCAACTGCCCTTGACAACCATTCATTGCTAACTCTCCTTCTAGGCAGGACACCACATATGATTGGGATCCCTCCCTTAGTCCTAATACGATCTATAGCTGTCTTGAACTTATCAAGAAGCTCTTCACTCCTACACCGGCCAATATCATTGCCTCCTGCACTGAGGCAGATAATGGGTTTGTTCCCATTACCAGACAAGATATTGTCCATCCTGTCACGTATATCCCCCACCCCAGCCCCTGGCAAACACACCCACATCCTATTTGTATTTTTTACCACAAAAGGCTCTGTCCAAGTACCTTACCTGTAAGTCACCAACAATTAAAGTATTTATACCATCCTCGTCAGCTTTGTCCCTGACTGTACTAGCGTCCATTTCGTCTATCAAGGGATTGAACGAGTTGGTACATTTTGCTGTTTTTGTCGTTGTTGTATCCTTGGTGTGTTTCTTAACCACCAGTTTGGTAGTCCCTCTCCGCACAACCTTCCATTCGTCATTCACCGGCTTTCCTTGTCTCGTTTCTTCCTTCATCCTTGCTAACTCTTCCTTTAATTTCAAGTTTTCTTTTCTAATTTCAGGTTTTTTTTCCTTGGTACTCTCTAACGCGGCCCACAGAAGGGCATAAACCCCGTTTACAAGTAGCACTATCCATATCTGGTAATTATCCCCGGGAGCAGAGCTAAGCTGCCGTGACCTTTCCCTTAGTGAGGTCAGAACACAACTGAACACAACCTAACATGACCCTCAGGACCACTGGCGTCTTCATATGAATGACCAAGTTCTGACCCAGGAGTCAATCACGAGCCCCTATTTCAGCTGTGAACAACACCTGCGCACTCTTACATTATCGTGTTATTCCCGTGCCTGTATAGCGTTTACTTTGTTTCTAGTCCACTATGGAAATTCGCAATTTTATGCGCCCAACTGGCATACAGCCAAAGCCGTCAAGCCCTACAAAGACGCCGCCAAGGAGACTCCGGGTACATCATCATCCACCAACAATGAATCTAGTGCAACTGCCGAGCATCCCAGTGAAACGTAAGCTACAGTGTGACGATGTAAATGTGGCCTCCTTTTAAAACTTTCCAGCGTTCCAGCACTTACTACAAAGTTGCTAAGCTTGTTCCACTCGTCCACCACCCACTTAAATACTTCCATCATATCTCCCCGCACTCTTCGTTTTTCTAGGGAATGCAAGTTAAATTTCTTTAACCTATCTTGATATGGAAGGTTTCTAAGTCACGGAATCATTTTCGTCATTCTTCGCTGCACCGACTCTAGTGAATTGATATCCATTCTATAATAAGGGCACCAGAACCGAACAGCATAATCCAGGTGCGGCCTGACTAGCGCAAGATATAGTTGCAATAAGACCTCTGCACTCTCATTACGTACACTTCTAGATTTAAAACCTAATACTCTGTTTGCCTTATTTCGAACTTTAACGCACTGTTTTCTAATTAATAATAAGTTGTCAGCTATAATTAGGGTTTCCCAAATTATTGCTGACAACTTATTATTAAATTATTAAACCTCATTTGCTGTGTTGAATATCAAGAATATTAGATTTAAAAAAAATGTATTAAAAAAATGTACATTCGCGACATTTATAGGATGTAGAAATAGTCGGGGAAACAAAATACTGTATATTAATACCCAGTACGGTGAACTACCCGGTATATCGACGTTTCAGTTTACTTTATCTTCATATGTTGTCTATGATTAAAACGTTGAACTTGCCATATACTTTTTCCTTTTAAAGTGTCTGTTTTGACATTGAATGTTTACTCTCACTCTAAATTACCCCTTGATTATCTTTTCAAATAACCTAATAGCCGTCACATATGGCCTCAAAAAGTCCCTGAAATTAATCAAAGTTTTCTCAGGGGGGGACTTACAGCCCCAGCCCCCCCCCCCCCCCATCCCCCCAGCTGAATGGGTTCGCTACAATCTGGGACCCCCCCTCCACCCAAACCAGAATGCTGGGTACTCCCCTGTGGCCAGTAGGGTTCCTCTCTTCTCCGTAAGGCAATTATGATGAGAATACAAATTCAAGTGATACCCAGTATTTCAAGCAACTGGGGTGTTGGAGTGATCAGTCTTAGCTACTCGTTCACATTATTAGGTGTTAGTAAGAATTAATGTCATTTTCCCCACATTATGAATGTTTTAATAACTGTTATAACCTTCACTACTTCTCCACTATCTCTATATTCTGGCGGAATGTAGGACGTTTAGGCCATGACCCCCTTACGTTCAGGCTATGACCCCCGTACGTTTAGGCCATGACCCCCGTACGTTTGGGCCATGACCCCCGTACGTTTGGGCCATGACCACCGTAGGTTTAGGCCATGACCCCCGTACGCTTAGGCCATGACCCCCGCACGTTTAGGCCATGACCCCGTACTTTTAGGTCATGACCCCCGTACGTTTAGGCCAGGAGCCACAACCCCAAAAAGCTTGAGTTATGGGTCAAAATAACTATGACAACCTAATGTAACGTAACCAAACCTAACCTAACCTAACCTGAAGGTGGGGTATTAAGGGGATTACAAGTTATAGTTAAGAATCTTTTAGTCCCTGGCTCAAACGAGGTCATAACGGTAACCTGATAATGGATTTTCGGACAAATACTCGTATGATTTTACTTCATACATTCATGACTATTGCTTAAAATACCGAGCATCACTTGTATTACCATCATAACTGACTCATGGAAATAAGAGGACACAACATTATTGCAATCTGTAATTATCTGCAGTGATTCGACTACCAACAACCCGGAGTAGGAGTTAGGTGGTGGAGGTAGGGAGGGTGAGGGAGTGGGGAATCGAAGGTTCTCTCCCGTGCATAACATAAAAGCAACTTTATTTTTAAGACACTTATGCAACAGCTATAATTACTACTATTAATAATAATAGCAATAATGATAAGAAAATAATGATAACAATTCTTATTTTTTTACCCTGTTTGGCACAACTGAACTATGTAGTTTGCGGATTCTACAAAAGACAGCTGCCAACTGAACTATTTTTGTTCACATCAAGCTTATATTACAATAAATATCTGGTGTCCACTTCCTGATTGTTTTTATTGCTAAGTAATTCCTTCATTACGATGTCTTATTTTATTCTGGCAACAGTCAGACGATTTTATTCGGCTGGAGAAGTTCCATCTGGTAGTCAAGGGGTTCGACAAGACTTCGCTACTTCTATAAGATATATATTCAAACATATCCATAATCCATTTGCTCATAAGGGCCCCTTTTACAGAGGAGCACCTTCCTGTATTTTGAACATGAATTCATCCAGCTCTCATTCTATTGTAACTTCAGTATTTTTATCTGGCTAGTGCTAGACGATTACTTTCAGCAATGGAAACCCCGTCAATATTGTCAAAATGGTATCCTGAATTGTAATCTCTCCCAACTGATATACATTTACCGCCTTCACCTTATATAGCTACGTATGCTTTGCTGATCCCTATTTGCAACTTCTTTGTAGGTATATATGCAAAGATTTAAAATGTATGTATGTATATATAATATTCATGAAATTTAATAACTATGAATTGAGATCAGACGATATAAAGGTAATCTTTCCTCCCTCAGTGATCTCACTCTCATGACATAGAGGCTTATCTTTGGATAGTGTTATTGGATAGCAATATTTGGAATAATGTTGCGAGAAACAAATACCCGAGTTATTAATGCTTACATAAAGCCCATCTGTGAAAGTACGTAGGTCATGCATGAATTTCTTATTTGACAGGGGTTACCATCAAACATCCACCATGGCTCAGTCAGTCAACGATGCAAGATGCACTCGACGAATAACGAGCTAAGTAAGGAAAATCAAATTGAATATCTACAATTATCTCCGATATCAAGATTAACAACAAAGTGAAACTGACATCGAGCTAAGGACTGCCGCTGTTACAGGGATCTCCATCCGATCTCTTCAGAGAATAAAACAACACAGAGTTGGTGTAATAAAATCTCCACCTTCTAGGACCAGGATATCGCCAGTGATGGGAACATTTTGATAAAGACTATACGACGAGATATACTCGCTTTCTATTAGAGAGGTGAAATTCCAACAGCGAACGCTCTGCTGAAAAGAATGAAGGAACCACCTGTGAGCTTCTCTGGAGCCTATTCTTCACTTCACAAGATTGAAACAACTTGGGTTTCGTACAAAGTGGCAGTTGCATTTTAATGGAAAGAAATGATCTTGTTGCTTGAAACAAATACCTGAGACCCATTGCCGAAAACAGAAAATCCAGCAGCCCAAGACTAGAAATATATTAAGACGAAACTTGGGTAAACCAAAACGAGTGTGTGACGTATTCGGTAAGCAATGAGACAATACCAGCGCCATCTGCCTCAGAGGCCCGTAACTAACGCGCACACCAAAAGCTCGAGTTTTCCTGTCTTTCATATATACTGTAGTTACTAGTCCTGCTTATTTTCACGTGGCCAATCAGCGACTAGCCAGACTCGCCAACTGTGCTCTGGTGCTGTCAACTGTCATCAGTACACACACTGGACGGGACGGGAGGAGTGTTGACGGTTTCATACCTTAGGTGTTAGCACCATATTTGTGGATTATTACGCAAAACTGAGTTACAGGTAGAGTAAAGAAGGACCAAGGAAGTGTATACGGTAAGAGGACAAGCGAAATTTTTTGGTTTTTGTTTTTTAACGGGGAACAGCCCACCCGGACACAGCTCATAGACCCACAGCGGGGCCGTGGGGGGGGGGGGGGGGGGGTAAGAGTAGAAAGAAATAAAAAACGGTTATGTTAATCTACAATACGAAGATGCCAGAAAACCAGCTTGTTTAAAGTGAGACATTGTATGAGTGGAAACACAGAAGGCAGAGCATTGCACAGTTTGGCTGTGTGAGGAAAGAAGGATGTACTATAACGGGTTATTATAGTGTGACCGACATCCACAGAGAAACGGTGGGCATCGCGGGCAAGTCGTGTGTTACGAGCCCACGTCCTTGCCGGCGGTACACAGGATGACAAATCCACTGAACATTGCTCGTTAAAGTACCTGTAAAAGAGAGTGAGTGAAGCAACATTGCGGCGAAGAGAAAGGGAAGAAAGATTAACAACTAAAGGAGGAGAGTTAATAAGACGAAATGCCTTTGATTCCACCCAATCTAACAGTTGGACAGAAGAAGAGCCACCCCAGATATGAGAGCCGTACTCCAAGTTAGTGTTGTGTTGTGTCAGAAAAGTGAACCAAAGGCATATACTGTACTATAGTGTACTAGTGTTGGTGAACTAAAACATTCGTGTTTGTGGTATTAGGCCTCGGTGTATGTGTGGATACAAGGATAAGGTTGTGCGAGGAAAAAAAAAATAAAGAAAATATGGAAATGAGAATATGTGAAACTACAGTGTTGTGACGGAAAACGAATCAAGTAGAAAAATTACAGAAAATATGTAACTACTGTGAATAATGCCATTTACAACCATCAACCACAACCGACATTTATAACCAGTAAGTATAGTACTATCTTGTGTTATGTTATTGCGAGTGTACTGTGCATGTATGTTTTATTTTGTGTTCATGTTTTGAGGATGTTGGGTTTATAATTTAATGGAATCAAAACACATACTTATAACTATACACCGCTTGGGTACACAGTCAGTTATTAAAGTTATATTAATGGTTATAGCGGTATCGGTTGAGAACCCTCATAGCAAGTTCGTCCCATAGGAAGTTCGTCACAGTATGTTCGTTCCATAGCAGGCTCGCCCCGTAGCAGGTTCGCCCCATAGCAGGCTCGTCCCACATTAGGCTCGTCACCTAAGCAGGCTCGCCCTATAAGGCTCGCACCATGTTAGGCTCGTGCTGGTAACATGAGGTATGTTTACCCTCACAGCAAGCAACTAAGGTAAGAGTACTTTCCTTGTTGTTAGGTTAGGCTAGGTTAGGTTTCTACGTTATTCTCCGTGTAATTTCTAGAAAACTCTGCATTTACTCAAGAAATGGATAGCAGATTCATGTTCAGCACATTGAAATTACCCTAATAAACGTTTCCTTATCGCCTAACTTGACTGGGCGACAAAACGAATATTTACCCAAACAATACAATAGTTCATGAATTTCAGTGCCAACTCAGTGTAAACCCCTGTCACTTCCTCTCGTTAAAACTTTATACACATTATATGGTTCACAATGTTGTACATCGTGGTATTACTATTGATCTCTGACTCCCGGGTGTCTGTCTGTTCCAGCTATAGCTCCGAAACGGAAACCGTCACAAATCCAAAAATTTATACACATATTACATGGGTTCCAAAGTTGTACACCATGGTATTGGCCACGGCCCCCCACGGTGCACGCTACTCTCCGTGCACTAAGCGCTTCAACCTTTGTAAAAGCAGTTTGAACCTTCTCCTGTTAGGTTAGGTTAGGTTGTTTATTTTATAATTATACAGGGTGCGCCATAAACATATGGCGGATTTTTAAGTAACCTTATAATGCGAAGTGGAATGGTTTATGAACACGTGTAGATACATTCCCATGTCTAACAACACTACGAACAGTGCTGCGCTCCATGACCAACGCCTAGGCCCTATTGGGTAGACTGGTTAAAAAAAAGAAGAAAAAATATCAGGTGTTTATGATGCACCCTGTATAATTCGTATTTGCGTAAATCTTTTCTGTTTTGTTTTAACCCAGCTTAACCTATTTTAACCTGATCAATTTTAACCCGACCTGTCCTATCCTATGCATATCTAACCAATCATAACCTAACCTATCGTAACCTAACTAATCCTAACCTGAATAGACCTAATCTAACCTAATCTAATCTAACCAAACTGGGGGAGCTGTCAGACCACATATACAAGGGTCTATACTGTGCTGTTGTATTATTTCAATAGTTTGGTCAATTTACAAGGATGGAGTTACATTAGTTATGATCACATCTCCCACAACAGAGACAAATTCGTTTTCTGTTTGTGACAAAGTACTGGAGTGGACATAACACATTCACTTCTATTGAGTTATTCAGTTTTTTCTGTTTGTTGTATAATGCATCATGTATTATTTTGTGTCATGGGTAAAGTAGGTTGTTATTATATCGCTTAATTTGGGTTATTGGTTAGTTTAGTATGAAATGTGAGATTTTTGGGGGGCATAAGCTAGGAATGAAGTTTAGTTTCTTTTAATGCTAATGTCCGGTTATTTAAATGTGTTATGTGGAATCAAGAGTTTAATTGTGTGAGAAATGAGTTATCTTCAGCGACCTTTTTGTTTGATGGAAATATATCAGGATTGCATGTCTGTAGATTAATAGCTGATCTAAAGGATAATGTTGGAAGTTTTCTCTGTTAGAAAAATGTGGCAAGGTGTTGAGTATTTAGGGGAAATACTTCTGTCTTGCTCACCAGAGAAAATCCTGGATATGTTATTGTTGAAGACAGATAATTTGTGGGCATTATTCCCTCTTCCCATCCTTCTCATCTCAGTGAAAATAGTATCTAGAATTTAGTTGTGGAGACAGTTAACTAGCAATAAGTAACAAGTGAAGAACCATATTTCAACAACTTGTCAATAATTTTTCTACTGCAGGGAATATGTGACATAACCTCTTAGTGATTTTATTTATCATGGTAGCAGTCTCCAAAAATATATTTACAGGGGTTTATTGAAGAGTTGCGATAAATCCTTGTACTGTATCTAACAATGGTTTATGTTTTTACAGGTTGAGACAACAGTGTAAGGTAAGTGCAGGTTGTCAGTTTTTTAGATGTAGGATATTATAATGGGAGGGAGTTTTAGAGATGTAAGATCTCATTATGATAGGGTGCAGTTTGGAAATGAAGTGAATAAATGTATAAAGTATCATTCATAATTTTATGAAATGGGGATAAACTTTAAATATTGAGCCTTGCTTTATCCGGGAGCAAATTTTATATTTTTTGTTGGTTGTACTTTACTAACACTGCTGACCCGCCAGTACTGGAAACCTTACGGTGTTAACGTCAGGTACTGAGATAAATCAAGGCTTGCAGCGATGGTAGCTTTAAGGTCAGGTTGCAATATCTAGGTTTGTAGAAAGTATAACTAACACTTAGTTTTTTTTTATCGAGGTATTGTAGTGTTTGATCTTCAGATAAAAGGTAAAGTTCATGTTTTTTAGTATTATATATATACCATACTCTTGCAAATTTGTTCAGGTGTATTTATTTGTTTTCATATGATGTAGACATGTAAATTTTATTTTCAGATATACACATGTAAACTGTATTTTGAGAAGATGTACACAGGTATTTTTTGTTTTGTTTTGTATATCTTAAATTAAAAGTTTATGTAACAAGGTAAGGGTCGTAAACCTTTTTTTTTTTTACGAAAATAACAGTATTTAGTGTGTGCGTGTAATAAAAACATTGGTTCTCGTCATTCACTTAAGGTTGAATTAAGGTTTTATATAGCACGATGAAAAATAGATCCGTCGTATTCATTGGGTTTTTATCGACATCGTTCCCAAAACCGTAATTTAGGCGGACGCTTAGATTGTTATCTTAAGTGATATGAACCTCGTTTATCAGCACTATTTTGCCTTTTAGTGAAGTGCATGACTGTTTTACAAAAGTTACCAAGTCATTTATTGACATTTTGGGATGTCGGTAACTATGACCAGCAAAATGCACTTATTCAGAAACAAGTGCATAAAGTACCTGTGATTAGTCATCGTAGACCAAACAATCCAGATACTCAAGGCTGTCTGCGTCCAATTAACTATGATTTTTTCCATTCCTGGATTAAGACTTTTTTCCATTTTTGGATTATGTTACATTAAAGTGGATTAGGCCTCATGGGGAAACCACATTAAAAAAAACGCAGTAACTGTGACTACCTCGCGGGTGCTGTGGAAATGTCACACTGTGTCAGATCTGTGCCCAACGTGTAAGAGAGGGGCAGATATTGATTTTATTTTTTTTATAAATCCATTTCTTTATTAGTCATGTGTTTAATATTACTATACATTCAATTTATATCCGTTTTCTATTAATACCCATCCCTAATTTCTTAAAGTAGCTTGTTAATACTTGGCATTCAGATTAATTTTAACCTCAAGGAAATCAGTCATCTCTGTACATTGAAGCTAAGAGGGAGACGAATAGTCACTTCATCCGTCATTACTTTTATCATCAGGCGTAAAGTCATGATTGTCTACCATTTGTAACCAACTCTGTTTATATATATTCAGTCGAGTTAAATAAAAGCTCATTACTTATTACAAACACTGTACCATTGATGGGTTACTCCACTGCCCACTCTTCACTCCACCAGCCACACTCCTGAGGCCCTGGGCTGACTTATAAGTAATTTAAAAGTTAATTCGTTTGAGTGTCTATCTTGTATTTGTCAACCTCTTCTTGTTAACTATACACAAAAACCCGCCTTTTCTGACACTCCTCGGCCCCGGGTCATTGGTGTGTTAGAGGTATATCTCAACACTGAATCTGGATGAAGGTGAATCTAGTTGGAGTTCCTTGCCTTGTATATGAGGTGCCAACACGAGCTATACGCAGTGCCAACACGAGCTATACGCAGTGCCAACACGAGCTATACACAGTGCCAACACGAGCTATACGCAGTGCCAACACGAGCTATACGCAGCGCCAACACCAAATCGTAAAGATACTTTTTTTAGAGCGAGTGTTTACAACTGTACAAAATCACACCGTCAGGGCACATGTAAATTCCACCCATACAGATACAATTGACTATTTAAGGTTACTGTACTGTCTGTTGATAAATCTCTGATGACAAGGCAAAGGATACTGATAATGTTGATACTTATATAACATAGGTGATAAATTGTTCCATGTTTATTTTTACTGCCATTCATAGTAAAAATATACATAAGGTGTATAGAGAGAAAACTCACACACACCTAATTAGCCTCACAAATTCGTGATTTATGTCGAATGGAAGAGACGGATAGAAAAGGTAGCGAGATTAAGCATACCTGGCATCCCCCTCCTTGTTAAGTTACCTCTACCGAAAGTTAATTAGTTGTTAATTATGTGTCATCAGGTAAATGAAGCGAGATCTGGGGAGGCCTTAAAGGTTATTACAGGTAAGAGGAGGAAGAGGTTGGGGAGGGGAGGTGAGGAATGGTTTGGTTAGGTTAGAGGTCATTTAGGTGAACGTGTGTGTGTGTGTGAACAAAATGAAATCGATCTCCATCACATGCCTACATATAGAAAAACAAAATCTATCGATATTCAAAAGACAAGTATAACACACAAACAAAATACTCCCAAATAATATATATATAAAAAACTAACATAAAACAAAATCTCGTAAAAAAAAACTAAAATAAATAAAACAAAACCTCTTAAAAAAAAACCCAGAAAATAAAACAAAGCTTCGTAAGAAAAACCCTCGTAAAAACCCCCAGAAAAACAAAGCAACTCTTTAATAAGTGTGTTCTTGAAGCGTGTCTGATGGGTAATTATTTTTCTCGTCTGTATGACAATTTCTGGATTTTTTTTTCGTAACGCTGAGTAAGGTTCGCGAGCCATAAAACAAGAAGGTGGAATAGGGGGAAGTGTAATGTGTTGTAAAGAAGGTGGAATGACTTGTTAGGTGGTTGAAATAGTAGTGCTTTTGTGAGGTGAGGTGAGATTAGGTCAGGTCAGGGTAGGGTAGGTTAGACTAGAATAGGTTCGGTTAGGTTGGATTAGGTTAGATTCTGTTATATTATGTTAGGTTAGGTTATTGATAGTAATTGGAAGAGCAAATATTTTTTTTTATGTTTTTAAGGAAGTTCGTTTGTATAAAGATGATCTGGAAGACAAAGTGACATACACATATACACGTAAATTTCCTCAAACCTTTACCTATTAAATGTAGGGAAACACACAGGCACAATTTTCTTCATTCACTGTCATTCAATGTCATTCATTCCTTCCTACTGCTGTAATAACTGTGATCTCTTATGGTACACCCCTTCTAACCCAGGGCCCTAAATATCTCTATAGTTTACCCCCTCACAGCACAGCTCTCACAGCAAACATAGCACTCACAACACTCGGCTCTCACAGTTTTCAGTGTAAACCTCTTGGCATACCTGCCCCCCCCCCCCCCCCACTCCCCTCAGATATACCAAACTCAGGTATGTCTCTCTCTCAAATATGTGGTTTAGTCAGAGGATTATTATTATGAGTAATTTACAGGAAAAATCTTATTCACAGACCCACGGAGAGCAATAAATCACCCACTAGCTTTCTTTGGCCCTATCGCAGAAACTACATCATGAACTGGAATCCATCGATGACTCGCTCCTTGGCCAAAGGCAATCCACATGCTATCAAGACCAATCTCCTGTAGTGATGGCAGTGCAGATACTGCTATGACGACCACGTCAGTGTCATTGGCTTTGATGATGAGGGACTTGCTACCTTCCATTGCTGCATCCCTAGCATGCACAAATATTCGTGTGTCTGCTTCTTCATGATAGCATGGAGCCACAGCTTCTAGGGACTTCTCTGTGTTGCTTATGGCATCTTCTCCCTTTGTCACAACCACCGTGCTTGTCGTCTGTGCTTCACACACATTTTCTCCGCGAGAAAATGGAATAGTTCTGTCTTGTTTTTGTCATCTCGCAGAAAGCTTCTCCAGTTTTTGGGAGTCTTACTGGTTCCTGCAACTCTTCTCCTGATCCCCTGTCCTCGTTTCGACCTGGCTTCAGACTTGACTTTTTGTACACATCTAACACTACATCCACCCTATTGTATTTGGCACCATAGAATTCCACTTTGGGCAGGATGTCTTCTCTGGCATAGGCATAAAAAGTCTTTGAGGTGTGTGGAGGCAGGGCATTGATCAGTGCTAAGCCGTCTATGATTATAGCATCTCCATGTGGTTCTCTCTCTGTAGCATTCACTTGTGCTTGAAGAATTTTAGCCAGCTGTGACTTCTGACATGTATGAAGCTTGCCATTGTCACTGAGGGAGGCAGTAGCTGACTGGTTCTCATGCTTGAAGAGTTCTTGCAAGTCATAATGTCTGCTCTGACTGGAGATGAAGAGTAGCGAGAACAGCTGACAGTCATCATTCAGTACCTTCTCTTTGAACTGCTAACAACGTGGTCATATTTGAAGAAGGAGGATCTGTTTTTCTTGATTGGATGGTAGAACAGGCATTTACCTTCATTCTTTAGTCCCTCTAAGAATGACTGGAATTGCTCTTTTCCTCTGTCATGGTGTGTATCAACCATTTTAGCAATATCTGGATCTACAATGTTCTTTGTGTCAAACACCAGAAGGTCAGATGACTCTTCTTGGAAAGGGTTGCCCAACTCCCGCAGCACCTTGGAATGTGCTTCCACCTTCTCAAAGAAAGATTTCTGTGCACTCAGGGTTCTGCTCATGATGTCAGCTGCTGGTGGTGGTTCCATCTCTTGCACCTGACGCAGCTGACGCATGCTACCCTAACCTAGTTGGAAAAAGCATAAACCAGTACATAAAACCAGTCATAAATAAGACAAATATATATCTGAGAGTATCAGAAATATAATAAATCATCTGAGCATGCTTGAAAACATACATATCGACACTAAGATCATTTAGATTGACCAACTACATCAATTTCTATAAAAAAATCATCTTTCGAAGGTCAATTTGGCAGCCATCTTGGATTTCCAAATGACCAATCAGTCAGATTGGACAAGTAGCCCCTAGGGTATGATCATGCCAAATTTCATGCTTGTATCACCATTTACACGATTTTTCTATTATCCGCTCTACTATCAAACTAAAACACGAGATATGATCGAGGTGTATAAATGGAAGTCAGGGTTAAACAAAGGTGATATAAAAAGATACCAAACATCATCATTGACTCGTTAAATCGTAAGTTCGTTTGTGGTTCGTGAGCTCGAAGTGAAATTTGTTGTGCCAAATTTTCCTGTACCATATTTTCCTTTGCCATTTTTTCCGAGTACCGTTCTCAGGCCGTCCAGGTGCAGATATAGGAGTGTTATTGTTGTTGGTGTTTGAGTACTGTACGTGTTTTGTTATAGAGGGGGTGTATGGTGTGATTTGTGCCACATGGATTCGTTCCTGTTTGCTTGAACTTGCATCATATAAATTTGAGGACTTTTGATGGTGCTTCATCTTCATCAGTCATGATGGGTTGAAGGGATCCATTGACCTCTTCCCAGCCCCACGTAGAGCTTTCTAAGCTGCCATTGCTGAGATCGTGCAATCTCACAACCTGGAAGTGGACGTGTAAGGGTCAACCGCTGTGTATCACTCTGTTACTCTTGGCCATCATTGCCATATATTTCGTACACCTCCGAGTAGCGAGTGTGTCCTTCCTACTTCCTCCATAAAGCAAGCAAAAAACGCTTAATTCCAGCACCACCAACTTCTACTGTTGTATTGTCTCGCATGCTGATGGTGGTTTACGTCTGTGGACTTCTTCAGCTGTTTCATTATGTCTCTTTCCATGACCATGTGTTGCTGACGTAATGTCGCAGCCACTCCAAGCAATGAATAAGGTGTTTCCGAATCTCCACGAGCACCCTGCCGTATCCGTAAGCTTCCCTCATGCTATACATTTGTCCTGCCTTTGAGCGTCTGCTTTCCTTCCTGAGCAAGATATCAGCCATGCAAATATCCCAGTGATATAGCAACATGATGAATACGTCAATGTCTTCTGCAACAGCAATAGCAGGCTGTCCATTACGGGCAAATTTCAATGCTGTTGACACGATTAGTGTCACGGCGCTTCGCACGGAGGTTGATGAACTGTATCTTGTTCCTTTCATTAGACAGAAATGCCTCTTGGTCTTTGTAAGTCTTATCAGTATCTGCTATCAAAATATCGGCTGAGACTCTTCCACAACGTCGGCGTTTGTGTTCATGGTCCTTAATTGAGAGCTTGCCGTATACATCAAACACAATGCAGCACATACCATATCTTGTTCCAAGAAAGGAGCTGTACTGTTTCAAAACTTGTGAGTGTGTTGCAGTCTTTCCCCATCTTATATTATGCAGCAGCCATCCACCATCAATCACAAGTATCCCCTGCTGCAATTGTTGAGCTTCGGCCTTAGGGATGAGGTTTGTCGAAGTCCATTTGGATTGCTCTCAACAGTTCAGAGTCGTCTATCTTTCTCATAAAATGCAAAGTAGGGAGTGATATCATCATTCTCTCTTTGCACTAATGTAGTACATCTCATGAATAAAACTGTTGGGTCGATTTGAACCTCCTGCTTGTCTACTTTTATTTCCGGTTTCAAGTAATTAAGTGTACACACTATCTGTCTTCTCTTGATGGCATCATCACTCACAGGTTGATTGTCCATACTGTGCTGTATCTCAAGGCCCACCCTTTCAGTTTCATCACAGCTGATACCATCGTCTTCGATAGCTGTGAAACCACTAGCCAGGGATCGAAGTTCGGGAACTCCACTATCAAATGGATTGTGCATCTAGAACCAGTCCATGATTTTCTCATATCCCTTTCCTGTCTTGTTGTACCAAATTCCTTATGGTGACAGCTTGCATTGTATTGTCTGCCCGTCAGTGATGACATTGCATTATGATTTGCTGCACAAGGTAACTTCCGCATCATTTGGAGATGGAGATAGAGACGAGCACTTTTAGCATAGTTGATATGCCCTGTTGCAGCAAAGAGATTGATTTGGTTGCCCACGGCAACCAAATGATCGTCCCCGAGTCCTCAGTTTTGCTGTGGGTGATTGAGTGCTCAATAATATTTCCATGCGCTCTACAGCATCATTTAGTGAAACGGCACTAATGATTCAGCAGTGGCATCTAGAGGGATCCTGAGATCAAGGGCGCCATTCATGAATTGTTCTAGTTACTTCACTTGTTCTTTATCAAGCACATGTGAATCTTGTACCTCGATAGAACTGTGCTCTTGAACTACTTCAGCAACTGTGTCAGAATCTCTGTCTACGTTTTAACTGGTACTATCTTCACTTTCAGAGGATTCTTGTGGAATCACAGTGGCAAACAATTTTGTTGAGAGCCATCTCTATGAGATAGAGTTCTCGGAGAGCACGGGCAATGGCTTTACCGCTCATCATGTGGGCAACGGCATTGGGCCATATATTTCTTCCAGTGCTTCCTCTATTCCCGATTCCCTCATTATATGAAACACACTTCCACAACCACTCCTTAGAAAGTGGAATCGGCCTAAACGCACCCCAATCTTTGCTAAGTTTTTAAAGGTTTCTATCTCCCCTGCTTTTATTCGCAGTTGGCAAGTTTAGACGACTTTCCTGTTCTTCTATGTACTGTAAAGTTGAATATTTACACGTGTCATCATTTGGATTGAGATCTATGATTGGCATGAGGAGTACATCTGACTTCATGACAGTTTTCCATTATTTGCTCCGAACACATGTTGCATGAAGCCTGATCAGTTTGCTGTAGGAACTTCCGATGAGTTGAGAAGCCTTGCCTACTACCAAAGAACAGATGAGTACAACACAAATGGCTGTTTAGTGTACCAGAACTGCATAGTTCGTACTGGCTGAAATACTATTCCTGAAAGAGCTGGTGGTGAAGGACCAATGTGCAGTATGGGATGATTGGTATCCCTTTATCTGCAACCAGCTCAACTTTAATTCTCGCTCTACACTTGATGGGCTGCCCACTCAAGTTGCAACTGGTGTTTGGTGTGCGTGTGTGCACACAGGGTGGTGTAATGAGTCTAGTGTGACAGCATTATGTTAGTGTTAAGGTGCAAGCATTGCTTGCTCCCTCTAGCTTTCAGCTACCGCCGCTGGCTAGCCCTCGTGGCGAACAGGAAGCTACTTGCATAAGTATTACCCTGCCAGAACACAGCCTCTTCACCATCAAGACTCTTTCTGTGCCTCTTCGTGGCAACACACAGTAACTGGGTGCCTCGTGGGCCCAGGCTAAATCAGTAGGGGATCTCGGAGTAGCAGTGGGCCCCAGAGGGACGGCGCATAGGCGCCTATCAGCCAATGCCCCGCTGCCTTGCGGATTAACCTTGTTATGTATAAGGCTACGGGAGTAAACCCCGAACGAAAAATCTGCGGTGGAGCCTCGCATTAGGCAGACATGCTTACAGAGCTCCAACAACACCCGAATGGTGGTGTAGGCGTAAGAGGTGACCATCATAGGAACCCAACGACTACACTGCCGGAAGAAGGCAATGCATGATGGACAGGCTACTAAGGCAAAACCCAACAATTTGGGCTATCCACAGTCCATTGCACCTCTCCCTCTCCCCAGTCGTTGCAACACATTGCACCACTACATCAGGAAAAGGGAGAGCCAAAATGTGTGGTTGCAGCCTGCACTCCTGCCTCACCACATAAATAACTCAGCCACAGCCATCATCCAGCTCATCATACCTCTCATCAGCAAAATCCCTATACCGGGAGTCTATAGTCACAACTCTGCACATGGGCGACAAAGATAAGATGGTAGTTTATGCACTGGGATCTAGGCTTCAGTGCAATCCGGTCCTGACTGAGCAGCCCTTTCGAGGAGCCACTCTGCTCATCCCACATAGGGAGGGGGGGCTAGAAAAGGTGCCCTAAACATAGCCTTCCTAAAAAAAAAAAAAAAAAAAAAAAATGACTAGGCAACCACACCCAGCAAGGTCATCCTTATCCGGTCGAAAACCCAATCAAAATCACAGATCCAAACAAAAACTAAAACAAACTATACAGCCACTTATGATGTTTTGGAGTGTCAGGATCCTTCTCGACACTGGCACAAATGAGCGTCCTGAAAGAAGAACTGCTCTTGTGGCAAAAGAGCTGGCGAGGTATAACATCGACACAGCAGCCGTTAGTGAGTCCTGGCTCTCAGACGAGGATCAACTTACAAAACGGGGGTCTGGCTATGCCTGCTGCGGAGAGAACCCGCATTTATGGAGTTGGGCTTGCCATCCGCCAACGCCTCCTACATAGGCTAACTGAAATGCCTACTGGGATCAATGAGCGCCTCATGACGTTCCGAGACCCACTGAATCACTCCTGTCATGCTTTTTTCATCAGTGCATACGCCCCAACACTGGATGCAGAGGATGGCATCAAGTAGGCCTTTTACACAGACCTCGACAGAGTGCTAACCTCTATCCCCAGAGAAGATTAGGTTGTGTTTCTTAGTGACTTCAAAGCCAGAGTTGGCAGAGAGGCTGTCATTTGGTAGGGAAATATCGGGAGAAATGGACAGGGCAAGTGTTATCCCAACGACCTATTCCTGCTCGGCAAGTGTGCTGCACACAACCTCACTATCACCAATACCTTGTTTAGGCAGGCCGAGATGTCCTCATCACCCATGCCATGCGTGGCTCAGACCACTTTGACACTGATTATCGGCTCGCCAGAGCCAAGCCCTCACTTCACATTGCCCCAAAACGGCGAAGGCAGCAAGCCTCTAGAAGAGGTTTTAACACTAAGCGTCTGGAAGATCCAGCGGTAGCACATGCTTTTAGAGAGGAGTTCGAACATGGATGATAAACAACACGACAACGAACAACCCAACGCTGAATGGGAAATTCTCAACAGTCATGGCAAAAACCTGCAGAGAGACCCTCGGCCTGATGGAAAGAATACACCTTAACTGGTTTGATGAAAATGACCCGGCAATCAAGGTACTCATCAATGATAAACGTCCTGCTTTGACTAACTGGCAGAACAACCCTCAATCTCGGACCAAAGGTGATACCTTTCGCAAGAAGAAAGCTGTGGTCCAGCGGGAAATTCGCAATCTAAAGAATGACTGGTTTAAAAATAAAGCATATGAAACACAAAAATTTGTAGAAAGGCACAAGATGTGCGAATTTTTCAATTCCACCAAAATATTTTATAGGCCAATCACTCGTGGCACAGCCCCCCTGCGCTCATCCGACAGTTACTCCATAATTATAGACGATGAAGGCCTCCTTCAGCGCTGGGAAGAGCACTACCATTCACTGCTCAACTGAAACACTGATGTGGAATATCAGAGCTGCCGTTCAATCCTCAACTCTATGACGTCATTTTCTTTACGTTTTCTTTGGGTATAAATGGACGTTAAAGAGCATGGATTTTAGGTATAGTTATGGTAATGTCTTGGCAAAACGATATATTTGGGTAAATAATGCCACTTTCACTGGTACATTAGTTTAATATAAATATGCACATACAAAAACCTTACAACCATATAATATTGTAGCATAACGGTGTATTAAACACTAATTGAACAAAAAATATCAAGCAAAAGTTAGTATCCTCTGATTTGGGGAAAATTTGTACATCCACCCTGGAATTTCACAGCCTCAGACAAGACTATTAATTAATAAACAGAGGGAGTTTGCAGAGCGTTTCTGGATTTTGTTTCATTAAATTTAATTTAGAAAATAGTCTCTCTGCATCTGCAATGGATGTTGAAAGAGACAATACCTGCAAAAAAATGTACAAAGGTCCTTAAATTGGGAAACGCTTACACCGTCCTTAAGTTCCCTTAGTTTTGTATAAACGTCCACTGTCACTGCTGTCCTTAATCGCCATTGATCATCTAAAACTTGTATACTGCCACGCTATATGCGAGGCACCGCCTTCACAAAGTCGTATAAGGATGGCATCTCCTTCCTGGATTTAGTATCAAATAATCTATTTGATGACAGAAATGAACACATCCATAAAAACGGACTGACAAGCTCAAATCTTTGACATTTGCACACAAAGGTTTATCATGAAGGTGCGACATCTGAATTGTACATCCTTGACCACATTAGGGAGTTCTCTATATTCTTCACTTTGAAGTAGGCCGTGTATTATTGCTCCCAAGTATATTTGGCTTACTGGGAGGTAATTTCCTTCATTTCTGGGATCAACTGCATCAAGATTTCCCGTTTGAAAAACTTCACGACAAAAATATCCCAAAAGATTCCTGTAAAGCTGACATATACTATCGTGTAACAAATGTATAGTTGGCGACCCTCTCTGAAACAGTAGATTTAACTTGTTTCATTTTGGCCAATATAAAATTAAGAAAATTGTGGTCCCTAAGACTCTCTGCTATTTGTTGTACGGCCATCAATCTTTCCTCTGATTATTTTAAAGTAAAAAACATTATTAGGGGCTGCCACTGCTCTAATACTCTTTCAACTGCCTGGTGGAATGATAACCAGCGGGTCTGATTTACATGTAGAACTTTGCATGTGTTCTGGGTATAAAGTTCTATCTACAGGAGCGAACACAAACACCTGTAGAGTTTTCGTAGGTTCTATTTCCTGGATAAACAGAGATACACAAGGGAGGTGGCGCTCCTTACTCTGTCTGGGGGGGTCAACAAGCCTTTCGGGCGACATGTAGTAAGTGATACATTTTCAGCTTCCATATGTCGCCAGGCACATTAATTAAGCATGTGGGACATGGTAAATACATTGCCACACGCTGCTTGCTAGGCTGAATAAATAGTGTATATAAATGGAGCATATACATAATATACATACAGCATACATAATATACATACACCTCCCTCCTCCCCTATATGCTCAAAGCAAAGTTTTGAGCGGACCTTTTCTTTCGGATCCGTTCAGAGCGTCGAGGGACTTGATTACTGGGGAGGGTATGGGACTCAACACTGGTGGCGGGGTCAGCAGAAGGCGTTGTTACTGGGCGGAGAAAACGGCGGTTCCTCCACCACACACGACCACTGGGTAACCGCACCTGGTAGTCCCGTGACCTAATGAGACCCATTACTACACCCACTTTGTCCCAACGTAGGGAGGTCGGGTCCTGAACACGGAATTGGGTGCCAACACTCAAATTGGGAAGAGGACGGGCGTGGTCGTTGTAGCGGGCGACGACATCATGAACACGTTCGGCGGCTTGGCGATCACAATCCTCTGTCTTGGCCTGCCACTCCTTGGAGAAGGATTGAGGGTGAGCAGGGACGCAAGAACGAAGGGGGCGTCCATACAAGACCTGGGCAGGGGAGCGTCCGGTGTAGTTAGGTGTGTTGCGGAGTTCAAGAAGACCTCGGTTGAAGGCCTCACAGTCATTATTCCCAGAAGGGGCCACCTTAAGGATGAGGTGCTTCAGGGATTTGACAGCAGCCTCAGCATGGCCGTTGGACTGTGGGTAATGGGGCGATGACAACACATGCTGGACGCCCCATCGGTCAAGGAACACAGCAAAGTCCCGGCTTGTGAACTGGGGCCCTCTGTCGGTTCGCAGGCGCACAGGAACGCCCACGTCACGGAAGTAGTGGCGGAACTTGCTGATGGTGGCGGCAGACGTCGTGTCATTACCGGACTTGATGACAACCGACCAACCAGAGAGACGGTCGACGATAACAAGGAAGGACTTTCCTGACACCCAGGAAAAGTCAGCCGACACAGACTCAAAGGGGCGGGTGGGGTTGACGTCACTCATGAAGGGTTCCTGCTGCTGGCTGGTTTGTAATACTTGGCAGGGCTCACACGCACGGACAACATTGGAGATGTCGGAGTCGATGCCGGGCCAGAACACAGTCTGTCGTGCACGTTGTTTGGTGGCCTCAGCTCCACGGTGACTGTCGTGAAGGTGAGCCGGGACGTGAGGCAGCAGGGACAACTACATGTGCTCCATACTGAACAAGGTCTCCGCCGCAGTAGAGTTCGTTGCGGAGTTTCCAATACGGGAGCAGGGTGTTGTGAAGGTTGTAGCGGTTGCTAGGGAATCCATTCCTCACACACTCGACGAGTCGGACAGTCGGACATAGGAAGGGTCATCTCGGGCCGCTGTTCGAAGGTCCTCCATTGCCTTGTCATCTGGTGACAGGTCCGATCGAAGGGGTTGGACGGAGTGTAGAGTGACCACAGTCCTGACGGAAAGAGCGAGGTCGGCGTCGAGCACATGGTCTTCTGGCGTAGGGCGGCTGACAGGAGAGCGGGATAAGGCATCAGGGATGCAGAGCTCCTTACCAGCACGCCACACTGCTGTGAAGACGAACGCCGAGAGCTTCTCTTTTAGACGCTGGAGGCGAGGGTTCTCAACGGCGTCCAGCATGTAGTGGTTGAGGATCGGAAATAGCGGACGATGGTCGGTCACTAGGTGAAAGTGTTGCAGGCCTATGAGGTAAAACCTGCACTTGGACATCGCCCAAACCACAGTCAACAGCTCCAATTGAATAGTGGCGTAGCGCGTCTCGGTGTCAGAGAGGAAACGCGAGCCACACTGGACGAGCCGGAACTGCCCTCCACCATGATCCTGCAATAGGACGTATCCCATGCTGTACAAGCATGAGGCATCTGTCTGCAGAACCGTCGGCAAGGCTGGGTCAAACGTGGCGAGGACAGGTGGACTAGACAGGGCCTGCTTCACTTGCTGGAAGGTTATGTCGTGGTCGGGGGTCCACAGGAATGTCCTCTTGGGGCTCATCAGGGGGCGAAGTGGTTGGGCAGCTGCGGAGATGTCCGGCGAAAACTCTGCTAACTGATTGACGAGACCGATGAAGGACCTCAAGTCGGTGAGGTTAGCAGGGGTGGGAAAATCCGTGATGGCGCGGACCTTCTCCGGGTCAGCTGCAATACCATTCCCTGAGAGGGTGTACCCACAAAAGTCCACTGAAGAGCTGGCCAGAACAAACTTGTCGGCATTTAGGGTGATGCCGTGCTTCCGGTACCTGTTGAGTACCTCGTAGATACGGCAGAGGTGATCCATGTACTCTTCTTCGTACACGAGTATGTCGTCGACCACTTTCACGCAGTTTGCCAGACCTTGTAGAGCCATATCACCTCGAAGGCAGAAAGCATCTTCTGTAGCGACGAATCCCATGGGGCCACGGCAATAACTGTAACGTCCATGCGGGGTGATGAAAGTTGTAAGTGGTCTGTCTTCTTTGGCAAGCTCTATCTGCCAGTATCCACGCAGGGCGTCCATCGTTGTGAAGAAGCGCGCCTTCGGGTTCACACTGCGTATAGCTGCAAAGGGCGTGGGAGAAGGGTGCGCAGGACGAGACACCTGGCTGTTGAGCTTAGAGAGGTCAGAGGTGATCCGAACACCACCTTTGGGTTTTGCGACGACTACCATAGGGTGACACCATGGAGACAGGTCATCGCCGGCTGGTGCAATAATTTCTTGGGCGACCATGGAGTCCAGCTCGTTTTTGACCACCTCGCGGAAGGCCAGGGGAACCAGTCGAGGGGTGTAGATAGCGAAGGGCTTCGCGTCGTCCCTCATGGGAGGGGTCCTACCATCTTCTTGAGAGGCTTGGATTCCAGAGCGGACTTGGTCACCAGAACGTCGCTGAATTCCTTCAGGAAGTACTTCCGAGCATCCGAAGGAGAGGTGTCACTGGCAAGAGGCAGGGGCAGGGCGGCAGCAGGGTAGTTGCTGCTCCCTTCGTGCACCCTGTTGGCGTGTTTTACCTCGAGAATAGGTTTGGGGAAGCCCTGGGAGATGATGGCCAACTCTTGACAATGTCTGTAGGACAGCAAAGGAGTCGGGACACAGTTGTGCACATCAATCCAGGCTTGACACGACCTGTTGCCAAAGGTGACCTGTGCTTGGAGTGAACCTAGGGCTGGGGCCATCTGTGAACCATCTGCCGTGAAGCGGAGATCCTTGGGGAACGGTCCTAGATCACTTGGAGAGAGCCCCAAGCATTGCAAATGCTGGGGACCGATGACTGTAGCATCAGCGCCGGTGTCGGGCAACATCTGAAGACGGGATGACACACTGCCGTAGGTCACGATGACGCTGATGTGCTTGGGAACTTTGGTCCTGGGACGCGAAGGGGAGCACACCTTCCTAATATGGCTCGAGCGTTGTCCAGGGTCGTCATGCTTCTGATTGGAAGACTGTAGGCGGCCCTCACTGGTGGAAGGGCGCTGAAGCTTCTGCCGACTCTGTCCCTTGGGTTTGTTGGTAGGGCAACACTTGTCGTAGTGGCCCAGACGACCGCACACATTGCACTGGACGCGTTTGGCTGGGCACCGTAGTGTGAGTGACCAGTGGCCCTTACGGTCACAACTGTTGCAGGTAGACTCAGCAGCTGGACACACCTGTGTTCCGTGCTGCTTACCACAGTTGTTACAAAAGGAGCCGGGCGTGGGCATGGTGGGCGAAGGCGTTGGAGTAGACTTCTTGTCCTTCTTGTACCGGGACACAGCGCGTACAGCTGTAGGGGGAGCTAATATGGCAGAGGTGGCACACCTGGCAGCCTCATAGGAGCGACATATCGCCAACACATCCTTAAGAGAAGAGAAAGAGTCGAGGGAGGTGAGGCGTTGGACAAGCTCCTCGTCCTTAACACCCATCAGGATCACTTGCTTCAACTGGGTCTCCTCGCATTGCTGGTGGTTACCTGGGCATATATCCACCTCTTCCGAGGCTTTCTTGAGTCGTACATAAAAGGCATCAAAATTCTCGCCCTCCATCTGTCTACAGCTAAACAATTCCCTCCTGCGTAGACCTTCATTCTGCTGCCCTTTGATGTGCCATTGTAGAATATCCAGTACCTCCTTTACAGACAACGACGAGGTCGGAGGTACCTGCAACGTATGTTCCAAGACACGTTGAGTTCTCAAGGACAGGCACATACGCAGCTGAATAAGTTGTTTAGGCTGTGACAAACTCTGGAGATCCACCATTGTAGCATAATCAGTCCACCGTCGCCACCATTCACGAAAAGTCTGGAAATTCACATCAGGCTTCAAGATGGGCGGTGTTTGAGCGGCCGCTTTAGGTGGGGCTGGGGGGCGTGAAGAAAGCGTTGATGAGGTATCTGAACCAGTTGATACCAAGGCAGTGTTAAAGCCAGGGGCTTAGTTAACAGTGAGGCGAGATATCAAAGCTTCAAACCGTGCATTGTTTTCCAATCTCCGTTGGTGGTCTCTCTCTGCCTCTGCTTGCCTTCTTTCTTCGTCCTCCACACGTCTTTTAGCAAAGTCGTGACGCCTTTCATCCCTCATAAACTTCATTAAAGCACATTATCTCTGAAGACAACGCTGAAGATCGAGGTGAAGGGCTGCGCGATGTGGTGGGAGTTGGAGCGTCCTGTTCAGCCTGGTCATCCATCTCTGCCGAGCTGTCATCCGACTGACTCATCCAGGCATTGGCTCCACGACTGCGTAAGGCACGAGACATAATAACTTAATCTGTGTACTGTGTCTTAAATCAGTTTTGACTGGTCAGCCCGTCGTATCAACAAGATCTGAGACAAAAAAATTAATTAAATGCACAGATAAGTAGATTATATATATAAAATATATATAAAGGGATGGCCGCAGTCAGTGTGTTCGTACGTGTGTGTGTGTGCGCGCGCGCGCCTCGGGCAGTGTCTCGCTGTGAGGGGGTGGAGGCGTGGAGGCGGCGACTCGCTTCGTCATTTACCCTCCAGGAATGGCGGTGGGGAGGTGTACTCAACTCTACTCCTCACAAATGCCCAGAACATGCCTTTTACCTTGGGAATCCTTTAGAACAAGGTCACACAGTTCTGGCACTAAACACACAATGCACTATACTCTTCACAGGAAATCACTGTCACTGACACTGCTCAAAGTTACTCTAAATTCTTTGAAGAAACGGCCATTAGCGGTGGTTGACACAGAGCAGGGGTCCATAAGCATGGTCTTGCCACAAACTTTACACTTCACTTGTATAATTATCCAGGTAAATGACTCACTGCGCCATGCATGTGTTCTGGGTATCAAGTTCTATCTACAGGAGCGAACACAAACACCTGTAAAGTTTTCGTAGGTTCTATTTCCTGGATAAACAGAGATACACAAGGGAGGTGGCGCTCCTTACTCTGTCTGGGGAGTCAACTAGCCTTTCGGGCGACATATGGTAAGTGATACATTTGCAGCTTCCTTATGTCGCCAGGCACATTAATTAAGCGTGTGGGACATGGTAAATGCATTGCCACACGCTGCTTGCTAGGCTGAATAAATAGTGTATATAAATGGAGCACATACATAATATACATATACATACAAACTTTGTGTAGTTTGACAGTTCAGAATGATTGAAATTCCTTAAATTCATGTTGTTGTTTAGCACTGGGAAAAATAGGTATACATAAGTCTTATCATGTCTTGACATTGCTGTGGTTGCGTCTCTGTAGCCTCGGAAGCGCTTAATTGAATAGAATGACATATACATTTCAATATGGTTATACCAGGAAAAGTGATACGTAGTCTGCTGCTTACAGAATTGTGTTCTCCCATAATGTTACTAGCGCCGTCAGCAGCAAAGCCAATCAGGTTATCATGTAGAATTCGGTGAGTTTCTGATGTTTTCATAATTAAATTATACAAAATTTTCCTCTGTTGACCCTGTAGATGATTCGTCACCGTATACATTGATTACCTCTAGTAACCCAGATTTAATGCTATTTGTGGTCGAATCCCAGATTTTACAAGAACAGATCATGCTTTCATCGTACTAATGTCTGTTGTTTCGTCAACAATAATGGAAAATTAATTTTCGCTCAGCTTATCTAATAAATCCTCGGTGACACACCGTCCTAATGTCCTCATAACCTCTGTGCATTTTGTTCTTTTCCTGTTCATGCCTTGAGCAATTACAGAATCAGGAAACATCCTCTTCATGAGGTTTACTAAACGATCTGCAGCGGTAAATGGCAAGTTGTACTCCGCTATAAACCAAGCCAAAAAATTTTTTGCTACGGCTACTCCATTTGCTACATAGTTCCCATGGTGGACCGGAATCCGCTCCTGCTGGACCTCCTGTTGTTCCGAGGCCTCATAAACTGCATGCATCTTTGTTGTCTTGTGACGTTTGATTGCTGTCAACTCCGCACTCACTTCCCTCTTGCATATGTTACAGAAGGCCCTAGATGGATTGTCCTCAACACGGTACAACCAGGGCTGGAAATCTTCATTTTTCAGCCGTGCATCTCTGAAGCTCCGCTTCGCAACCATCACCACCTACCATAGATGATTTGATAAACTTTTGTGTAGTCTCTCCTACAAACCCTAGAATAACTACAATAAATCGGTGAATAATTGCCATTATCGTTCTTAACTACTTGCATAGTCCGTTATAAGAGCACAGGAATATATATTCGTCCCTTCGGATTAATAAAAGGCACAAATGAACAAAGATGTAAAGGTTTAGTCTATCTAATAATTTCTGTTGATAAGAGAAAACGGTTCAGGTATGGGTAGCTGCTACATATGTAGTTGCCAGTGATGAAAACTGTGATTAATTAAATGCCAATACAGTATACATAAATAAATATATCCTTACCGGCTTGTTGGTAGAGTTCTGTACGTCCGTCCAGCTGATGATACTTCGCTGGTGATGACAGCTCTAACCAACTCCACGGACGAGAACAAACTGCAAGAGTGCCAGTTTTATTTTTGAAAATGGGGTTTCCACACCATTCAAGGGTCCCATTTTGATTTTGCAAGTTATTTATTATCCACAATCCATTTATATTAGACATTATCTATTGATATATACTAAATGAGTTGATAAAAAAGTCATCTATAGTACTGATTTTTTTTTATTAAGTCCCAAGACAGATCAGGTCAGGTGGAAGTGGCCGAGGCAGCGGACTCTCCCTTTGATCTTGTTTCCATTAGCACCATGACCACCCACCTCACCTAGCCTACTCTTTTACCCCCCCCCTCAAATCCCCTATCTTCCCCCCCCTCCCATTTCCTTCAGGGCTTGGTCTTCCTATTAGATGTCAGTTGCTCTTTGTAACTAAAATGAATTTCAAAGAGGCTGTGATTCTAAATTGCTTTACATAATTCTTTCTCAGATGTAAAGCTTGTGTCTACACATATGTGAGACAGTGTATTTTAATGTCTGGTTAAATAACTAAGTACCACTGCCTCCCCCCCCCCCCCACCCAGCACCCACCAGATGTTACTATGAGGGCCTGGGCTGCCACCATTTTATAAGGGCCTGTGTGTCAGTAGCAATTCCTTTTACTCTCATACTTATTACCATTGGTAGCGTGACGAGAGGAGGCTCGTGGGTAGATGTAATGATAGTAACAAGTAATAGGGAAGAAATAACGGTAAATACTGTAGGTAAACAATAGACACAATATACAAATACAAAATTTATTTAAACATTGATATGGATGTAGGAGAAAGAATATATATGTACCAACAGACGAAATCTGGTACTATGCCCTCAGGCTCAACATACTCACACCATTACTGGGTAGACATACTCAATAACACCTAACTCTTATAGTCACTTATCACCATAAAGACCAGGGGCAACTTCCACTACAACAATCGGTCGTCAGGAGTGATACTCAAACAACCGCCATGGGGTCCTGCCACCATGGGGTACTTTCCGACGAACTCTGAAGATCCCAGTGGATTAACCCCACCACACAAATAACCCTACTGAGTTAGACACTCATCCACCAATGATGGGGGCTGGTAGTGGTGTGTGGCTTGGTGATCCGGGGTCACCTCGCAGGCCGAGCGTTAGGGCCAGACGAGCCAGCTATGGGATCATAGGTAGTCTGAAGTGTCTGACGGTCGGGTCTCACGAAGGTAACTGATCCTACTGGACCTCGGACATCTCCCCAGACATTGTGGATACAACATCCACGCTACAGACACGGCCTAGGCTGCGTTAGGGACCTGTATGGGTGAAGGGGCGAGCACTTACTAACAGTGACAACGACATCACATTTCAGGGGACGTTAAAGACGTAAATATGACTTCACTCAGAGCATATCAACTACGTTACTGTAACACTTGCACAATCAACTATTAATTGGGTCAAATCACTTAAAGAAGGGCGAACTACAGCACGGAGTGGAATGGCCTACCTGTATGGGTGAAGGGACGAGCACTTACTAACGGTTGAAATGCACGCGGCACCCTCACTCAGAATAGGCCAGGGAGTCCACCTACTTCTATTTCGATGAATTAATTTCCTGTACACTCTGACGGTGAAACTGAGACTATGAACTCAGTTTCATTCCCTACTATTATCCTCACTAACAATGCTCTGACTGAGCTATCAAAAGCAAAATTAAATTGATTACAAAGGGTTGGATGGCAACAGGTCCCAACATACAGCGTCTTGCTACAAAATCCGCGGATTATATTCAAAGTTCCCTTAAGACAAAGACGGCCGATCGATGACGTCACCCAGGAATAGAGAAAACGGGGGACGTTTCCACTGGGGGACTCGGAAGGTTTTGTGGACGTTTGAGCGTAATATGAATCCTTAAGGTTTTCAGGTTAGCCGTCATCACGATCATGACATTACGTGGTGTGAAAAAGACAGCCACTCATCAATTAGAATCGAATAGTGACGTCACCACAGCCACACCCCAATTACAAGGGCAGTTAACGAGGAGTCTGTCAGCAGATAGTAGGCAGTAGGGAGTGACAGTTTTGCAAAAGTTTTCAAAATCTAATTGCTTGGGTTCGATTATTTGTCTATCGGCCACGCTAATTCCGAATATGTTTGAGTTTTTTACATCATTGCATTAGAAGGTTTGTGGATACTTTTGGGTTTGGCATGAAAAACGCGAAAAAACTGTAAATAATAAAGGGACTGGCAATGTGGCACAACCTGTTAAAATCAAGTTATTGAATTGGATTATTCGACTACTGTGTACACTGGTTCATAATATGCTATTGTTTTACAACTCAATGCGCTACAAATTATGCCGATATTTTTGCTGCAAGTCACCACATACGTATATTTCGAAAACCAGGGCCCAATATTACCAACGGCGTGGATAGATTCCGTGGAATGAATTCAGGACATTCCCGCTCATGGAACATTACCAAACTCCGTATATGTGCCAATGGCAGGCCAATGGCAATATTTACAGAGTTTGTTGAGGCTCCCTGGACGGGAATGCCCTGAATTTATTCCACGGAATCTATTCACGCCGTTGGTAATATTCGTCCCAGGACTGATCAACGAATTCAGCCCAAGTAGCTTGACTTGGACAGTTAAGGACAAAATCTCAGTCCGTACTTTTGAATAAAATATTGTTCAATAGGTGGTGATATTGAAGTGCTGAAAGTTGTTTTTTCTGTGTTGTTTTGCAGTTAGTTCAAAGGGCCGCCACCAAGATGGGTCGTCCTAAGATTAGCAACACTCAGCTGCGCCAGGGTAACGATAAGGTGTTCGGGGTTCGGATGCCTCTGCCATCTAACAAGTTGCCTCTGAACAAGGAAGTTGGAAGTGCCCTGGCTTATGAAGCAGAAAACGAGAGGTTAAGGAGAAGAACAAATGCTTTTGATTATATGGATGCCACCAACAAGGTGACTGAGAAGGTACTGGATGTGTATAGGAAGGCCACTGTCCCCACTATCTCTGAAATCAGGGTGAAAATGAGAGTCCACGACCTGTGGAGGATGCGGAGGGAGACGATGATGATGAAGGGAAATGGACAGAAACAGAAAAGGAAGAAAACGAAGAACGGGAAGCTGAAGATGAGCCTCGAACCTCATCTTCAGCTTCCCGTTCTTCGTTTTCTTCCTTTTCTGTTTCTGTCCATTTCCCTTCATCATCATCGTCTCCCTCCGCAACCTCCACAGGTCGTGGACTCTCATTTTCACCCTGATTTCAGAGATAGTGGGGACAGTGGCCTTCCTATACACATCCAGTACCTTCTCAGTCACCTTGTTGGTGGCATCCATATACTCAAAAGCATTTGTTCTTCTCCTTAACCTCTCGTTTTCTGCTTCATAAGCCAGGGCACTTCCAACTTCCTTGTTCAGAGGCAACTTGTTAGATGGCAGAGGCATCCGAACCCCGAACACCTTATCGTTACCCTGGCGCAGCTGAGTGTTGCTAATCTTAGGACGACCCATCTTGGTGGCGGCCCTTTGAACTAACTGCAAAACAACACAGAAAAAACAACTTTCAGCACTTCAATATCACCACCTATTGAACAATATTTTATTCAAAAGTACGGACTGAGATTTTGTCCTTAACTGTCCAAGTCAAGCTACTTGGGCTGAATTCGTTGATCAGTCCTGGGACGAATATTACCAACGGCGTGAATAGATTCCGTGGAATAAATTCAGGGCATTCCCGTCCAGGGAGCCTCAACAAACTCTGTAAATATTGCCATTGGCCTGCCATTGGCACATATACGGAGTTTGGTAATGTTCCATGAGCGGGAATGTCCTGAATTCATTCCACGGAATCTATCCACGCCGTTGGTAATATTGGGCCCTGGTTTTCGAAATATACGTATGTGGTGACTTGCAGCAAAAATATCGGCATAATTTGTAGCGCATTGAGTTGTAAAACAATAGCATATTATGAACCAGTGTACACAGTAGTCGAATAATCCAATTCAATAACTTGATTTTAACAGGTTGTGCCACATTGCCAGTCCCTTTATTATTTACAGTTTTTTCGCGTTTTTCATGCCAAACCCAAAAGTATCCACAAACCTTCTAATGCAATGATGTAAAAAACTCAAACATATTCGGAATTAGCGTGGCCGATAGACAAATAATCCATCCAAAGCAATTAGATTTTGAAAACTTTTGCAAAACTGTCACTCCCTACTGGGACGTGATCTGACCCACAATCTGTCCTTGAGTTACTGAATTTCTGAATTTTTCTTGAATTAAAATGCTATCTATTTGATTTCTATGTTGTTTACCTTGTCCTGGGATGAGACTCATGTATAGAGATGCCTTAGGTGTTGTTCAGTGCATGTCGTTGCAAATACATGAAAAAAAATAAAATAGACCGGGAACAAGAAACGGTATGTGAGTGTATGATGTGTTGTCAAAGTAAGAGAAACAAGTGAGACCTGCAATAGTGTGTAAAGGAGGCAGAAAGTCAGTCTGACCAGTATCCTGGGACTTGGTCGTAATTTTTGTGATGCCATATGGCAACAGGGTATACCATTAGACGACACATTTCTTCGCAGGCGGTACTACCTTCCTGTTTGATAGCAGCCTGCTATCTACTACTTGTGTAGTGATCTGATAATCAAGTCAACACTGTCTGCCTTTCTCCTCAGAGGTGGTGAGTTAACCAGTCCTTCCTATTTTCCACCATTTCAGAAGATCTCCTCAATTTGTGGTTAGTGCCAATATTGTGAACGAGTTACCACATGATTATACGCGTGGGTGGATGTGCAAACTGCTCAGATGAGCTGCTACCACGGCAAAACGTTGCCCCTATCCTTGAGGATAATATGCCACACGTGGGTATATTTTAAAGAAATTAAAGAAAAAATCTTAGGAGAGTCATTGAACATAAAATGAGTGGAAAAAGATGAAAAAATACTTTAATTAGGATTAGTCGAACACGGACTGACTGAAACATTTAAAAGCAGAATAAAAAGATGATACCAATAATGAGTTTAAGAATATTTGATAGTCTTTATGCAAGACGTAAACTTCTTAATTTAACGCTGTTAGTTATAAGCATCCCAGTAGTTCTCAATATCAGCAAGGGAGCGACCATGTGTTTCAGGAGCAAAGATCATAATTAACACACCCTGACCTACAGAGCCCATACTATATACCAGGAACGCCCAGGGCAGCCCTATGGAGGGTTCTCCGTTATTGAAGGTCAATGTGATAAGGAATGCTGAGAATGAAAAGGCAGAAGTACTGAAGCTAACACCAAAGGAACGTACGGAAATAGGCAAAACCTCCGTTGACATAGCCCAAGAGGCAGACCCCGTCGCCCCACCATGTCCCACCATGAACGATAACATAGGTTGGTTGGTTGTACGGAGAGAATAGAGCATAGCTCTAAGAATAGGAGAAGGATAAAGTAGAAGGTAAAGTTCAGAAGTGGGAAGTAAAGGAGAAGGTTAACAGCAGGTGGGCTATCCACCTTGCGGAGACGCGTTTTTTTTTTGTCTTCCGTAACTGTGCTGCATTAGTGGTTCAAGGTGTTAGGGAAGGCCGGTCTCAGCCAAGCTAAGCTAAGTTATTCTAAGTGTCCATGAGACATATTATCTTAGGGTAGGGGTGGGGGGTCCCTCCAGGTCCTTGTGGCACTGTAGGGATGATCCTCATCTTTTTTTTTTTTTTTTTTTTTTTTTTTTTTGAACTATTTTGGTCTTTGTTTATTTGTGGGGTCCCTCCAGGTCCTTGTGTGTCTGGAGAGTTGGGCCCATCTTTTGGTTCATATTTGTTGTGTTTTTTATTGTTGTTTTGTTGTTATTTTGTATATAGAGGCTCTGGTTCTTCAATTTCATTTTTCCTACTTCTAGGCCACCATCTATGTGATATATTGTTGTTTTCATCAATTAGTTTGCTAAGTATGGGATCCTGTTCTTGTTGGATTTTTTCCCATATTGCATTTGCTTGGGTGTGTATTCTGATGTTGAGTGGGTCTATGCCGTGTTCTGTGTGTATGTCTTGTACTGTTTGTGTGTATGGTGGTTGGTGTTTTGCCGCTCTTCTGAGGGCTGTATTTTGCACTGCTTGATATTTCAGCTGATTAGTTCTTGCAATTGTGTTCAGAGGTATCGGAGGGTATTCTAAGTGTGGCCTGATCAGTGCTTTATATAGGTGCAATTGCGTGTTGGTGTTCAATTGGCGGAATCTTCTAAGTTTTGTAAGTTGTGATCTTGCCATAGCTAATCTTTCGTTGATGTGAGGGATTATTCCGCTTCTGGAGATCTTGAGTCCTAGTGTTTTTCCCTTGGCAACATATGGTATTTGTTGATTGTTAATGATAATAGGGCATGGGTTCATTTTTGCGATGTGAATTATTTGGAGTTTTTGGACATTGGTTTTTATCTTCCATTTTCGTTCATAGTTGTTTATTAACTCTATTTCTCTGCATGTTCTAATGGCCATCATTTGTTTGGATTTTCCCGGGTACCTGATTATCTGTGTAACATCATCTGCATATGCTATATATTCTGATTGCCGTGGTTGCGGCATATCTGCCGTATATACAGTGAATAATGTTGGTGATATGTTGCTCCCTTGGGGAACTCCGCTATATAGGTTGAAGGTTTGTCCTAGATGGTTGTCAATGATAAGTTTAGCCTTTCTGTTATCTAAGAAATTACACAGTAGTGCTGTGATATTGGTAGGCATATCCAATTTGATTATTTTATATTTCATTCCTTCATGCCAAACTTTGTCAAACGCTTTTGAAACATCTCTTAAAATTATATTACATTGTTCTTTGTTACTTGCAGCATTTGCGATTGACTCGTATATTAAAGCTATTGCTGTATTGGTTCCTCGGTTTTTTCGAAAGCCGTGCTGTCTCGGATTATATTTATTTTCTTGGTCAAGAAAATTTCTGAGTCTGTGGTTAATTATTTTTTCCAATATTTTCCCGGGTGTTTCCAGTAGTGAGATGGGTCTGTAGTTTTCTGCTTGAGTATGGTTCTTTCCTGCTTTCGGGATGAGTCTGATTTTGGCTAATTTAAATTTGGTAGGAAAAAAGCCAGTTGCAAGTGAGGCATTGTATATATTTTTGAGCTGTTCGATCATATTCTGAGGAATGTTTTGTAGTACGACTTTATTAATTTGACTTATGCCAGGTGCTTTATTCTTAAAACTTGCTATTGTTTTTACAATATCATTTTGAGTTAGAGGAGCAATTATTGAGTTGTTGATGTTTAAAGAGTTGAGGTTAATTTTTTCTGTGGGTTTCCATTTCTCTGTGTTCTGGTTCAAATATATTCTGGTAGCCTGTTCAGTTTCTTGGCAGAAGCTTCTATTATCTTCGTCGTTGATTGTAAAAATGTTTTTCCAAAATTCTCTAAATATTGGCTCTTTTTCATGTGGTTCTGTTGCTTTTCTACCATTTTTGTCCTTAATATAACTCGTGTCTTCCGAATTAGTTCCCATTAGGTTTTTAATTTTTTTCCAGAATGCTTTTGGGTTTCTGTGATCTGCTTGTGTGTCCTGAATCAGCTTGTTCCATGTTTCATTGTATTTGTTCTTACTTATTTCTTTCAGTTCTTCTTTTAAATTCCTGTATAATATTCTGATGTCATTGTTCCACCCGTGTGTTTTGGTGAATTCATATAGATTGGTAAATCTAGTTTGTATCATTTTCTCTTCATGTGTTAATTGTGCATGTGGTAGTGTACGGTATGTTGTTTTTGGGATATTGTTTTGCATTGCTGATGTTACTTCATTGTACCATTTGTCCAATGATTTGTCGATCTCAGTTGTGTCTTTATTGTGTAGGAGTGTTGGTTCGTTTTTGCTGAGATCCAATTTAAATTTTTCCCAATTTGCTCTATTAAGTGAAAATCTTGGGATTGATGGAATTTGTATCGGAGACGTGGATAAAGTTGCTATTATGGGTAAATGATCACTGGTTGTTGTGGGTCCAGCTTTTAAATGTACATTGAGATGGTGATGCCTGTTGGTTAAAACAATATCAGGTTTCCCAGTGTTACCGGCTGATACGTAAGTTGCGAAGTCGGGCCCAAGGTGAGTTATTGTCCCGTGTTCGATGAAAGCATGTAGAATTTTTCCTCCTGGGTTTCTGATATTATTTCCTAGGGTTGTGTGTTTAGCATTGAGGTCTCCTATAAAGTATGCTGGTTTATTTTGTCTCATTAGTTTTAAAATATCACCTGTAGGGAATACTGGCCTTCTAAATGTTAAATAAGACGTTCCAATTAATATTGGGCCTCTGGTTGTGTTTACTTCGGCTGCAAGAAAGTTGCTATGAAAGTTGTCTATGATTTTATACTGTATATTGCGTTTTATAGCTATTGCTATGCCGTCGTGTGGTTCATCATGGATGTTCATTTGATGTACATGATAGTTAAAAATCTTGATTTTATCACCTTTTTTCCGACCATGTGCGTTGATAAGAATAATGTCTGGATCTATTGTGCTATATATATTGGTGAGTTCTGATTTCCTCATCAAATTCCAGGCAAGGACGTTGTGCTGGATTATCTTTAATAATTTAGTTTGTGTAATCGTGGATCCCGCGAACTTGGTGTAGGATGTTTGCTAGCTCGTGCATCTCCTGGTGAGTGTCTACTCCTTTCCTCCTTGAGTCCAGTTCTGATTTTCTTAAACTTGGTGACATCCACTCTTTCGATCCTATTATATTTGGTACTTAAAAGTCCTGCAGTTATTAATTGGTCTATATAGGTTTCTTCTACCCTATCGTCTTCGTAGGTGAATTTTACAGTGCCTTCCTTGATTTCCTGCAGAAGTCTGTCATTTGATATTGTAGGTGGTGTGTTGACTGAATAAAAGCGGATGCCGATCTCATTGCCCAAGTCTGCTGGCTGCACATCGCTTGGTGAAGATGGGGGGGCACGATGGCCAGAGTGGGATTCTTTTCTTAATTTTGCTTTGGTCGGATCAACTTTTGCAGGTAGTGATTTCTCTGTTTGCTGAGTGGTGGAGTCTGATGATTTGCGGTGTGGTGTGACTTCTTGGGTGATAGGGTCTGTTTCCATGACGGTTTCTTCTGTGAATTGTTTGGTTTTGTGCTCCTGTGGTTTCATTGCTCCCAGGCTACTCTCGGTGACGATTTTAAATATTTCTGTTGAGGGGGCGTCGTCTGGAAATTTTACCTCTGGCAGATTGTTTGCCGCAAACATTTCTCTAATCGTTTTTCCGAATGTTCCTGGTTTTGCAATATTATTGAGGTGTGCATGTATTATACTAGTTAGGATAGTGAAAGGTAATCCTTCACTCAGATTGAGGTATGTCGGCTGCATGAGGGGATTTTCTTTAGTTTTCTTCAGTACTTTAGATGTGGTATCTTGCAGCTTTGCAATTGCTGCATATGTTTTGTTGGGGTCTGTTTCAATCTTCTTATTTGTTCTTTCCTTTTCTCTCAGGTTTCTAATTATTTCTTTTCTTATGGGACAACGCGCTGCTAGTGTTCGATGTTCCCCATTACAGTTCAGGCATTTTGGGTTATCTTTATTGCTACATTCTCTGAATGTATGGCCCTCTGTTGCACATTCAGAGCAGTACTTCTTATCTTTTAGAGGACAGTTTGCAGCTAGATGATTATATTTGTAGCAATTCCAACAGGGTGTTATTGGAAAAAATTCCTCCTGCTCAATTTGATATTTTGTCAGATGATAATGGGATATACACAGGCCATTCTCTAGGGCTTTTTGTGCCATGGAGATCTCTCCAAACCTGACCTTCATCATGGTAGGAGCACCAGGCATTAACACAACCTCCTCGACTCTGGCCCATGCGTTCTTCTCTTGTATATTATTAGCAATATCATTTGGTGTTTGTTTCAGTATGCTCTTATCTACCCTTTTAATCACTATGGACTTTTTGGCTCGTAGTTGAGGTGGTATTACAATTTCGAATCCGTGTTCTTTTAGTTTCTTTGTTGATTCGTCTGAGAGCATATTGTCTACATCTTTTTCTTCAAGACAAAGGACTATGTAAGAGTCCTTTGTTTCTATTAGTGCGGCAAATTTGATGTTTAACTGGGCACACAGTAGTATACCCAGTTCCTCTTTGCGTTTTTCCGATACGCCCCCCAAAAGGGAGCGTACCCGTATCCTATTTCCGGTTGTCCTAGTCATTGCATATGGTCGTTCTCCGTGGCATCAGTCTTATTGTAATTTTGTACAGTTGCCCTACCTATCCAGGCGAGCAACCTAAACACAGGAATTACAGCACCCCCCACCGCCACTTGCTGGTCGAATGGTCGTAGGGTGGTTCCTGTGTCACTCACCTAGTAACCCCGTTAGGGGAACCTATATCCCTATTGTTGTAAATGCTCACTTATAGGCGTGAACTTGATGTGTACCTAATCGGGGGATGGGTGGAGGATTAAGGATTTGCGACCCCCTTCCTAGGTGGAACACGCACGATCACGGTTTCCCAGGAAGGCTCGGCGGAGGGGTGGGTTCTGCTCCTACCCCCTTTCGTGTTCACAAACCCCACCAGTGGAGGTGAACAGTTACAGGGGGGACCCAAGGACGAATACACCTCTAGGGTGCAGGTCCCCAGGCCAGAGCGAATAAAGAAGGAAGAACAAGGTAAAACAGCCAGAGGTGCAATTGACACCAATGGGATCGCGGCCCAAATCCGCTACAGAAAGCCGTTTCAGATCACCCGATCAGGGCCGCCTCTGATCAGGAGTCACCCCTGATCAGTAGGGAAGCACAGAAAGGGCGTTGTCTGCAACGAGCTTACCGGTTATGTGTAGTGATGGTGGTGAGGTGGTCGATTTCGTTCAGGTCGTCAACGGTTGAAAGACAGGCTGGCAGGCTTAAGCAGTGAAGGTTCTAGAAAGAGGTCCGTTCACGGCGAAGGCTGGCTGGCGAATGAGTTGAGTTGACGATAACATACCCAACGGCGTCACCCAATATAAGGAAGTCAAGTCCACACCAGAGTCCTGCAGGAAAAAGTAAGTAGCTAATAAGGCTGTACCCAGAGCATTGAGAATGTTTCCCACGAGCAAGATGCGTTTCCGAGGAACATGGAATATAAAGAAGATTGAGACACCCCTGACAGCAGCAAATATTGCTGTAGCTATACATGAACTTAAAGATGGGTCGAGCCGAACACCTGACTCCTGGAAGATTTTGATCATAAACCCAAACACCACAGACCAGCCACCCATCTCCTTTAGGATCAGTATAAAGGCTGACACTGTTACTGCCCTTAAATTCGACTTCTTCCTTAACGTTTTGAATATATCGCTGCAGCTTGTAGCAGGTTGGGCGTTTTGTGATACAACTCTTAACTCCTCGATTTTCTCAGCGTCAGAACACCGTAATTTGGACAGTACTTGGAAGGCCTCTTCTTTCCTATCCTTCTTCATGAGCCAAATAGGAGACTCTGGCGACACCAGAAGACCCACATAAGCTGGCAGGAACGTCACAAGGGTCATCATCCAAGTCACGGCAGGCCAAGAAAGAAAAAATGCAGCCAGGTAGGCCAGAGGGTAGCTCAATGTTGTGATAAATTCATAGAGGCCAATCAGTCCACTACGACGACGAGCGTCGCCAACAGCGTAGATGTAGATGTAGGCAACGGGAAACATGACTGCAGAAGCCCCACTCTGGTCACCGTCGTGTATAGTAAATAGAAAAAACAGAGAAAACGTTTATTAATGTCACATATGTATTCTGTTGAAATGGAAAACGTAATGATCAGTATGGAGAAGAGGGTATTGACAGTATTTATTACCTATACCTCTAATTTTGTAAGTTCCCTGGGTACATAAGTCTCTGACTTCCTCTACTTGTATTCTCTCTAAAGATGGGTTCTGTGCACCTAACCTCTGTGGACGCCTTGTCGTGTCGGAGCTTCACGTGACGTCAATGCTAGGACCGCGGCACACTTCGACCAACACATAAAACCCTCCCTATGATTTGTTACTAAATTTATGCACATATAGGCTGCTTCTATGGCCTTCCTGTCTAACCCTTTATGTATAATCTGTTGTCTGGCACGATACGTTACGGCCAAGTTCACCAGCTCATATTGCCTTCATTTTAGGAAGGTCATCGAAGCGGCTGATCCTGAGAAGCTACCACTGGGTCTTGAAGTTCGCCGGGCTGCTTCTACTCTAGCATTTCTCCGCACAAGATCATTAGCAAGAGTGATGGAAGTGAGATATTGGCGATCCACAGTATCCTTTTTGCGAGAGCTGCCTTGCACTGCACCTAGACGACATACCAAGCGTAGCTATGGACGCCTCACCACCAGTTCTAACCTAATGTGAGTCACTTAGATTTTAGGTACTTTATTTTTTTGTACAATGGCAGTAGCCATGTGCAGTTTGATTTGTGGAAGTTACCTTCTTGTTCCTTTTAGTAAGATTTTGTTACTTTTATGTATTTTCGTCGAGCCTTGAGTAAGTTATTCTTTTTCATCATGCGAACCGATAAGTTGATTGGCATTTTTGTGTTAAGAATAAAAGTTGTGGCAAAGTGGATTTGCTATTGTTGTTTGTCTTGATGCTGCTATCCACACTCCACCCCCACTTGCAATGCAGCGCAGGTGTGAGAGTTCACGCGTCAGGTGTTGGAGACTACAATAGAAAGCGCAGTGAGGGATGATTGATGCAGCTCCTGTAGTAGTTTACAGTTATTTTTCTCTTTTGTCTTTCGGCAAGGAAGCTTAGTGTAACCTATTCTTGCTTTAGCAAGTATATATGTCACGGAGATTCCCATTTCTCCTCCTAGGCTTTGAGGATCTCCAAACGCAGGTACTGCAACACTAGCGAACGCCCCAAGCCACTAAAAATAGTTTTCAGTCCTTCTAATTCCCCTTCTTAAGAATAAAGTCCGATTGAGAAATTGCGGATATCATTGGGGTGGGATCCATCACAACAATTGTAAGGGCAGATGATAACATTCATTCATTATTTCTTTCGAATTAAATGCGACTGCCTATTCAGCATCTTATCATAATAAGGGATATCAAGCACAGTTCATACTCATGTTATTCACCATTAGCTTATTTATTAGGAAGTAACTTAAAATTTATATAATACTTTAGAAATTTATGTGAATAGGTAAAGGGTATATTTTATTCAAATATCCATTAATAAAGACTTATAATTTCAAAATGAATAGGGAAATTAACTTGGGTAAATGGTAGTGAAAATAAATGTGAAGCTCTATTTCCGGCGACTCAGGTCACTTCTAATACCTTACATTAAGAACATAAGAATGGAGGAAACTGCAGCGGGCCTATTGACCCATACTGGGCAGTCCCATTTACACCTAACCACAATCGCTCACATATCCACCCAACATATATTTGAAGCTATCCAGCGTATTCGAGTTGACGATGATGATGTTTGGTAACTTGATCCACTCATCCACTACTCTATTTCCAAATCAATTTTTACCTATCTCTCACCTAAATCTAAATTTGTCTAATTGGAAACCATTGCTACGAATTCTCTCCTGGTTGGATAGTTTGAGTACCTTTGTTATATCCCCTTTGTTTAACCCTGACTTCCATTTATACACCTCGATCATATCGCCCCTCACTCTACGTCTCTCGAGGGAGTGCAAATTAAGATGCTTTAACCTGTCTCTGTACTCAAGGTTCCTAATGCCCGGGATATGTCTTGTCATTCTCCTCCGAATTATTTCTAGGCATTCTATATCCATTCTGAAGTACGGTGACCAGAATTGAACTGCGTAATCCAAGTGAGGTCTCACAAGCGTAAGATGTAGTTTAGGATAACCTCGCTAGTCTTTTAACTAACACTCCTTTGTATAAACCCAAGTACTTTGTTAACCTTGTTTCGAGCAAATACACATTGTTGTCCTGGTTTCAGATACCTGCTTATTATTACTAGTAAGTCTTTCTCAGTCGGATTTCTCTATAACAACGTTGTTCATCTGATTTGCCGAGCAGCTCTATGCACATTGAAGTTGCCGACAGTGGGTAGAGGTAAATTTGGCTACAACGGGATTTCTAGCCAATAAGGACTCCCAAATATTTGACTTGGTTAGACCTCTGGTGCAGCTGGAAAGATTTAAGTGTAGATCATCATCATTATCATTATTATACCAAATGGACAAAGATAGTTAACAAAGGCTTGAAATTGACTGTATATTTTATATTTTTATTTATCAAGGGAGTAAAATTGGTCGATAGGAACATTAACGCTACTTTAGTTGGCCTCATCATTGGATCTGATTATTGTGGACGATTTTTTAAGAGTTGTCAATAAATTGGGCGTTGAAATGTTCACCGGTATTTGTAACACCACAGGCTCTCATGGTTGGAGGATATTCGTGAACCGATCCACAAGATTTGAGATTTAGACATCATAGGAATGATCCCTGATCAGCCAACTCCCAAAGATGCCATCACCAATGAGCATTATTTAAAGACATTGAAATATGAAGATGGTCAATACTGGGTAGAGCCGCTAAGAGACAAATCCAAACTCTGTTATGTAAATTTCGTTAAAGGTGCGAGCTCCTTGATCATTATCACAGTGTAATAAAGAGGCAACTTAGATGTGATTCTGTGGAGAAAGTCCCTGGGACGGTAAGTCATAATGAGGGTAATTATCTACCTCAGTGCTAGTCAACCTTTTTTGTTGTCGTCCATTCCTGATGACGAAACTTAAAAAGCCATCCACCCCAAATGGTAACCAAGTTTTGCTGAAAGAAAAAGGGAAAACCCCCCAAAAATCTCCCTTGTATTTATTTCTAATTTTGTATTGTAATATAATTTAATAATAAATTGAAGAATCATTGGTATAATTATGAATTTTTGATGAATCAGTGACTTGGCTGCTGCTGTACTATGTCGACTATCAGCTGAAATTGTGGCGTCAGACGAGTTTTGAGCGCACCTGCATGAGGGGATCCACATTCAAAATTACGTTCCTTTTCTTTGATTTGATTATACGCAGAGAGAGAACAAGTACACTTATACGCTCATGAGAGACTCACAAACCTGAGAGTACTGTTAGGAGAAAAGTGAATTCGTGGGATATGATGGGGAAGGAGGTAAGCCTCCATATTACTTTAAAAAATTAATACTTACCAAAGCAGCTTAGCTTTCGTCTTTATTCAAGACATTTGCCTTTAATGCCGTATGTATACTTAAGAACAGAATTGTGAACTCATATAACTCCTGAAATGGATATTAATAAAAAAACGAGTGTTCTTTCAGTGAATAAAAAGATCATTGAATAATCAAAGACAATTTACCTGTATGACTCTAGTAACAAGCAGCAGGAGAACTTGAGATACCCCCACTACCTGACGTAGACCTGACCAGTTGCTTACACCCATGAGAGCGGTAGATCCAGCTAACAGAGGCGTTAGAACCAGCATCAACCTCCTGGGACCTACTCTGTCACTGAGGGGTCCTCCCAGTAAACACCCTGAGATACTCACGAAGAAGGGCATTGATGCTGCAGGAGAAAGGAGGTGGTGAGTAGTATGTCCCCATGCTCTTTTTAACCCCCTCTTTCTTGCTGTTATCATCTCTCTCTCTCACATTGTTATACATATTATTCACTACTTCGCTTTCTACATACCATTCATTCTGTCTCTTTAATTCACATCTGTCCACCATAATGCTCGATCACACTGCCAGATGCCTTTAGTTTCTTCTACCCCTAAAAAAACCCACAATAGAATATAAAGTGAACGTAAATTAATTTGTAAAAAAAAAAAAATAACTGGAAGGATGAATCAAGAAATAAAGAAGGCTGAATACTTCTTTATCCAAGGAGCAACACCTCTACAAAATAAACAACAACTTACATACACCAATTACATCTCAAAATCCAGAGGCATATTATCACCACAATCCATCATTCACCACAGTGAAATCTACAAATCGCCCTCAAGATTTAATATTAAACACTATAGGTCACTCGCTTGTTTTCTTCTTCTTACTATCTACTGGCAAATTTCCCTTCAAAATGGCCTCGCATCAATGACTTAGTCTTATATATACAATATCTCTCTATTTTCATTCAGTTAAAATCCAGAAAATACTTTTAAATACAAATAACCAAAGAAAGTTCACTTATTACCGAAAGTCAATTGCCTGGTCATAGCTAACTGACTTTGTAATCTATTGGCCAAAAAGTAGCTCAGTATATAATGTATTTGTTAATGCATCATTGGTAATCCTTGCTTACCGAACCAGCTGGCTTCTTGAGAGGTGAGGACGAGGGTTGAGTTAGACAGAGACAACTCCGGCAACACAACAGCAGGCAAAGCCCAGGTGAACACCAGCAACGTGCCCACCAAGCAGACTGGTAGCGCCGCCATCACCTTTAAAATAAAACATAAAAAAGTAGATGCATCTCTCTCTACTTTTCCCTCTTTCTATCCGTGACTTTGGATAGCCATCACAGATAAATCAACATTTCTCGTGTTCTAGGATTTCTCAGTATGTTGTTGTTATGAATCATTTGCCTCTACACTTCATATCCTCCAACCTGAGAGGAGCTGTTGTAAACTATTTAATACGGTAGCTGGTGGTCTCTACCAAGTCCCTCTTAAATAAAAACATGTGTATGGAGTCCGAGAGGCTGATTGGACACGGGAGGAGACGGACGTTCTTGCGAGAACAGATTTCCTAACGGTTTTTTCCGCCATAGCCCGCTGCATCTTGTGCAATTTCACTTGCACCTGTTCTTGTTGTTGTTGTTCTTGCTACTCCAAGCATTAACAATTCATCCATCCATTCATCTTTCTTTTAAAAGTGGCTTTGTCACTTTAAATTTTTTGACACCTCACGAGCGCTCAGATTGACAACCTTAGCATTCCCTCCCCACAGTTAGTGTGAGTGACCCACACAACTGAGAGGGAAGCGCTAACTGTTGTCCTTCCTGACGTGGTAGGAGGGCTTTCTCTCTTACTAAATTTCTTTCTAATACTTACCCTGGCCGAGGCACCTGCTGAATTTTTTTAATTCAGTATTCGTGCTAGAGCCCCCCCAGTGGTGCACACCTCACGGAGTGGGATTGTGTGTCTCCAGTGGGGGTCGGGGAAAAGCCTGGGCCAATCCAGCAGTGACGTCTGTGATCGTGCAGGCACACCACTGTTCGGGGGTCGTCCTTAAGTACAAGTATTTTTTTTTTTGCACTTAAGGGCCTTGCATAACCTTAGTGCACCAACATCATATATGTAAGGTATCAACAAAGCTGTACACAAGGGGTGGTTCCCAGCCACCCCAACCATGCCCTCTGGGAGGGGAAGCTCCAAGACCCCCTCTGCTCGTCCAGGCAGGGACAGGCAGAGGCGGGAGGCCAATCATGACCCACGACTGCCACGACCTACGACAAACTCTGACAATCTAAACAACAAAACAACTGACAATGTAACGGCTACCGACAAAACTACGCAACAAAGACCAAACATTCAAGTATCAACTGAGAAGGCCCGAGTAATCCACTTTCGGACTGTTGACCCGTCTACCTCGTTTGACAAAATTAATGGCTTTATCATACATAAGGCCATTAAGGATCAGATAGGGGACGTAGAGAAAGTCCGAAAGACAAGAAAAGGCGAACTCCAAGTTACTGTTAAAGACGCACAGCAAATGAGAGACGCCTTGAATCTTAAAACTTTCCATTCAACGACTGTGGAACCATATATCCCAGCATTTCTCAACACCTGTAAGGCTGTAGTTATCAGCTACGAATTTCAGGGGATGACTAATGACGAAATTAAGTACCACATGAAAGATCAAGGAGTCGTCGATGCTTTCGTATTTAGTAGGAAGACCACAGACGGTGAACGTAAACAATCGACTACAGCAGTACTGACTTTTGACGGACTTGTTAGGCCCACTCATGTCTTGGTAGGATATGAGAGGGTCCAGACCAAAACATATATTCCATTTCCAATGCGTTGTTTCAACTGTCAAAGATTTGGACACACTGGTAAGGCCTGCCGTAACACCCAGGTATGCTCCAAGTGTGCTCAAACTGGACACAGGGACAATGACTGTACACAAACGGAGGAAAAATGCTACCACTGTTCCGGTCAGCATGCTGCCTCAGACAGGAAGTGCCCTTCCTACCTGAGGGAGTATGAGATCGGTAAGGTGAGAGCAGAGAATAATTTGGACTACAGGGAGGCTAAGAGGCAGGTGGAGATGTCCTTGCAGACACCAACACCTGGAATGTCCTTTGCATCTGCTGTATCCAAAAATACCTCACCTCCCAAAATGTGCACCATTGGAACCCAGACTGAGACCAGGACCATCTCAACACAGACTGACTTCATAATCCCCGGTTATTCAACCAAAGACGAGAACACTAATACAACCATGACTAATAACGAGACCACAAAACCCAAACCGACTCGCGACCTTACCTACCCTCAAGTAAAGAGGAGGAGAACGCAGTCACTAGAGAACTTGACAAGAGACTCAACACAACCACCAACCTTTCGCATTGTTGAAAGGTCCCCGGGGCAGGGAGCCCCTGCTGAGCAGAGTACTGGCTCTTCGGAGCTGGGAGACTGCTCACCTGATGAGGGGGATTCTTCCCTGGAACAATTTTCCCCCCGATTTACAAGAGGAAAATCTAAAGCCCAAAACGCTGACCATATCAACTCTCAGACTTAAAATTCAGTATCATCCAGTGGAATTGCAGAGGTGCTAGGAATAAAAATGCTCAATTTCATTTACTTATGTCATTATTCCGGCCGGACGTTTTTTGCCTACAAGAGACGCTACTTGCGGGTCACGACGACCCACCTGTATTCGACAACTACACGTCCTACAGGGGAGACAACCTAAGGGGGGTAGCCCTATACATTCGGAGTTCATTCGCCCAGCAAAGAGTCAGTCTGAACTTGAACCTGCAGGCTGTCGCGTGCAGAGTTAAGATTCGGACTGGCTATGTTGCCATCTGTTCACTATACTGTCCTCCGGGCGGGCTCATTGACGATGGTGAGCTTGAGGAGCTATTCAACCAACTGCCAGGAAAGAAAATGATCCTCGGCGACCTCAATGCTCACCATTTGCGGTGGGGCAGTGTCCGGAGTGACGGAAGGGGAGAGCAGGTGGCTGCAGCTATCCTCAACTCCAACTTGTCTCTTCTGAATGACGGTAGTGCGACTCGAGTGGACGAACGATTTGGCACAGCGTCGGCTATAGATCTTTCTATAGTTGACGCTGCCTTGCTATTAGATTGTAAATTTTCTACATACGACGACTCTCTGGGTAGTGACCATTTTCCGATCTGCATTTCTTATGAGTGTGGCGCCCCGACGGCTACTCCCGAGGTGCGCTACAACCTTAGGAAGGCAGACTGGGGGGCATACTCAGAAGCCGTTCGTATAGACACCATTGGACAAGACATCAACACCAAAATTACACACATACAACAAGCTATAATACACGCTGCAGATTTAACAATTCCTAAGACTTCTGCAAAAACCCACAGGCCTGGAGTTCCATGGTGGACACCAGACTGCCGACGAGTTGTCTGTGAGCGAAATAGGAGTTGCCGTTTATTTAATAGAATTCCATCACTTGTAAACTTAATTGAGTATAAAAAAGCTAGAGCCAAGGCTAGGAGAGTTCTCAGGGAGTGTAAGAGAGAGTCTTGGCGGGCGTTCGTCTCCACTATTAACAAGGATACCCCTTCCTCTGAGGTATGGTCCGCTATAAACCGGGTCAGATCCAAAGGAGGAAGGAGTTTTATCCCACAGGTGAGTAGTGGAGGGCGGATTCTCGACGATCCCCAGGCCATTGCCAACACCCTAGGCCAGAAGTTTGCAGATGCCAGTAGCTCCACCAATCATGATCCACGCTTCGGCGTGTTCCGTGATCGTGCCGAGCTCTTGCATCTCGACTTCGAGAATGGGGACGAACAGGGCTACAATCGAGCATTTTCCCCAGAGGAACTTTCCTTTGCTATTAATAAGGGCAAGGGCTCTACTCCTGGACCTGACGGTATACGATACGAGATGATTAAGCACCTTGACCAGGGAAACCTGGACAAATTGCTAGAAGTGTACAATGAGATCTGGACGTCCAGAACGTTTCCAAACTCATGGCACTTTGCCCATGTCGTACCGATCCCGAAGAGGGACAAATGCCCGAATAACACCAACTCATTCCGTCCGATTTCGCTCACAAACTGTCTGTGTAAGGTCATGGAACGTATGATAAAGCGTAGACTAATGTATTTTTTGGAAAGTAACAACTTATTGAATGATCGACAGTGTGGTTTCCGCCAAGGTAGAAGCACACTAGATCATTTAATAAGTCTTGAAACTGACATCTCAAAAGCTCTTTGCAGTAAAGAAACATTAATTGCAGTATTTTTAGACATAGAAAAAGCTTTCGACATGACATGGCGGACTGGCCTCATGATGAAGCTCCACGCCATGGGTCTGAGAGGTAATTTGCCAATTTTCATCAGTAATTTTTTGCAAGACCGGACTTTTTCCGTCAAACTAAAAGGTAACGTAAAATCAGACATATTTGTCTTAGAAAATGGAGTTCCACAAGGTAGCGTTTTGGGCCCGATTTTATTTCTTGTAATTATTAATGATTTCCTATCACCAGCCCCCAGCTTGAGTGACCTCAAATTCTCCTTGTTTGCTGACGATTGCGCAATCTGGCGCTCCTCTCGAGTTGAGAGGCTATCTGCACAAAGGGTGCAAGCCGGCCTAAAAGCCGCGGAACAGTGGGCAATACAATGGGGATTTAGGTTTTCAGTTGAGAAGACAGTAGGAGTAGTCTTCACTAAGAAACGTAACATTAGAAATCCAGTATTAAAATTAAATGATACTCCTATTAAATTTCAGACTTCAGTAAAATTTCTTGGTGTTCATTTTGACCGGAAATTAACGTGGAAAAACCACATTAACGAACTTGAAAGTAAATGTCTTAAAGTCACAAACATCCTGAAAGTTTTATCAGGTACTACATGGGGAGCCGATAGGAAATCTTTATTAATGGTGTATAAGACCCTGATCAGATCAAAACTTGATTATGGATGCCAGTTGTATGCTTCGGCATGCGACACCACACTCGCAAGGCTAACCAGAATACAGAACCGATGCCTTCGTCTATGTCTGGGTGCCTACAGGTGTACACGTGTAGTTAAACTAGAGGTTGAGGCCCACGTCCCTCCACTTCACATCAGGAGGGACATGTTGACGCTAAGGTACGGGTTGAGTGCGGCTAGGAAGCGCGGCACAGGCCACCCAGGTTGGTGTGCTGTTGCCAACTTCCGTTTCCTGCAGCTGCGTAAGTCCCCGTCCTCGGTTGTCCGCCTCCAGACCTTGTGCCAGGGTGCTGGTATCCATTTCGGAGATGTTGATAGATACGTTCCACCGTTGTGTCCGCCATGGGAGAACCCCAACCTCCATGTGGAAACATCGTGGCTTCCGGGAGCAAAGAATGACTTTCATCCTGAGCTCCTGAGGCAACTTTTCTATCAATTTCTTGAAGGATTCAGCACCTATACTCACGTGTACACCGACGGGTCCAAGACTGACGACAACGTTGGAGCCGGTATCTGGAGCAGAGACGAGGAGTGGAGCTCCCGCCTGCCGCGGCATGCAACTATTTTCTCTGCAGAAATGTTCGCAATTAGTAAAGCCATTGACATTGCAATAACAAGCAATGTCAGTGATGTTGCTGTCATTTCAGATTCCATGTCAGCTCTTAAAGCAATTGAAGGTGGTGATACTACCAGCAATGAAATACAGGGCAACATTATTAATAAATTACATGAGTGTGCCAAGAATATTGTGCTGGTGTGGGTGCCTGGGCATTGTAACATTTGGGGCAATGAACAGGCAGACAGATTAGCAAGAGCGACTGTGGGTCTCGGGGAGACAACTAATGTGCCCTGGGAGACTCAGTCGTGTCTCTCCTTGGGGAAGACATATACATTTGAAAAGTGGCAACATGATTGGACTAGGCTAAATCTCCACAACACCTGGAAGCCTAACATAGGTAACTGGCCCTCAGCATACAGGAAGAATAGGAGGGAAGAGGTCGTTCTCGCCAGACTTAGGCTGAACTGCACCTATCTGACCCACCTAGGGGCCTACCTTGATCAGTCCTTTCCACCCATCTGTTCCACTTGCAACCAAACTCTCTCCATCAAACATATTCTGACTGAGTGCAGCCAGTACGAACCAGAGCGCCGGCAGCTGGTTATCCTAGCTGCCGAGCAAGGCTTCGTGCTGACTGTACCCAACCTATTGCAAGATGATGTCACCATCAGTGACGTTGTAATAACCTTCCTCAAGGAGACCCATCTTATCGGCATGCTATGATTGACACACGCATGAACTCTTTTTATATCTATTATATGTATACAACCATGCCTAAAGAAAATAAAAATGAATAAAACAAAATTAAAACATACAACATGAGAAACACATCACAAACCTTATCATTACATACAACACTCACATTTATCAAGTTAAACTGACACCCACCAACACATATTCAAACAAAAAGACACGGGCTACAAAAGACTTTAAAAAAAAAAAAAAAAAAAAAAAAAAAAAAAAATCACAGAGAAACTAGTCACCTGACAAGCCATTTCATCTGGTTTGTCAGTAAATCACCATCATATCACTCATGCATACCATAATTCATCCCCAATAAAAAACAACAAGAAGAAAGAACTAACCAAAATACCAAGAACAAGAAGAACACAAGAATAACAAGAAAAGAAGAAACAAGAACATCAGATTAGTTGTAGCAAAAAAGAAGAGCAAGATTAGAAGAAGAAAGAAAACATCAGCTCCGGCCGAAATAGCCTAATGGCGAAGAGGCCAGAAATCCCTAACAACTTTGACTTTGACTTTGGAGTCCCTCAGCCACAGCCGAAGTTCTACCACCAGCTGCCAGAGCCCGCGACGATGGTCCTTCCACAGTCAATATAGCCGGTCTTGGTAAATAACATTTACCCAAATTTTCATCATTATTTAGCACTTGCAACCTACTGGAAACATTAACAAATTCTCTTGCGCTCCCGAATGTGATTGTGGAGATAGGCATAAATTTCTCACGTAGGCTGGTGAAAGGATGCTTTAGATAATTTCGTTTCAGTGAAAGTAAATGTGGTGTTGCACTAAGAGTGTTATGTCATATTAATAATTTAAATCTTTGCGGGTGGAAATTTCTCAGAAATGAGAGTAATGGCGACTGCAAAATGTAAGTGAGGAAACGACATAGGTAAGGTTAGGAGTGAGGAACTTTTCAAGAGGTATAGGGAGGCGCTGGGGAAGATAGAGATAGGGGAGGGATCCCGATAGTATGTGGTGTCTTGCCTAGAAGAGGGGTTGGTCGTGAATGGCTGTCCAGGGCAATTGCTATAAATTGCCGACTGGAAAAACATTGTGCAAACAATGGTTGGGCATTCATTGATAACTGGCAACAATTCTATGGCAACGACTACCTGTACTGTCGCGACGGAGTACACTTGTCTCGTGAGGGGGTAAAGACGTTGTCTGCATCCCTGGAGCGTGAAATTGTCACTCCGAAGGGGGGGTTTCGCCAGTAGAGAGGGGTCGGGGAAAGTGGGAGTCAAAAAACAAGCAGGTCCTGGGAAGTAAAATTAGTTGCTCAGGACAAGGGGTAAAACAGGACCAGGGAAGAGTAGGTTTAAATGTATATTATACAAACAGTAGGGGCAGTTCAAAAGATATCGAAGTCTTTAAACTGCTTAGGGAACATATGGGCACGGGGGTGGAGGAGACTGCAGTGGGAGCGGGTAAACAAAGTGAAAGACTACAGGGAAATAGTGTTAGGAATGATGACAAAACTAAATTAGACGGAGTTTAAAACTAAACGCGGTAAGGGGAGGACTCAGAACACGACTAACTTAAATGTATACTACACGAACAGTAGAAGTATGAGAAACAAAATGGATGATATTAGGGCCTTGGTATGTACCGAAAAAATCGATATAATTGCATTCACTGAAACATGGATCAACCTAGACACACGTGAGTTACCAGTCGAATACCAAATTGCGGGTTACAAACTGTTCCATACCGATAGGCAGACCAGGAAAGGAGGCGGAGTAGCAATCTATGTTAGGGATAATCTGAAGTGTGAAATAAATAAGGAAATAAAAACTGAGAGGAATACAGAAACAATTTGGATAGAATTAAGCGACGGTCGGGAAAAATTAATCACAAGAGCAATATATAGACCCCCCAATCTTGATAGCGTCAATGAGGGACTTATCTGGGATGAAATGCGCAGGGCTTCCATACACAACAAAGTCTGTATAGTAGGCGACTTTAACCTTGGCCAAATAGATTGGACTGACCTTACGGGTAACTCAGAATCACAGGATTTTCTCGAGACGATCCAGGACTGTTTCCTAAGTCAACATATAACTGAACCCACACGGGGTAATAATATACTGGACTTAGTTCTGTCGAACAGAGAAAACCTAATTAGCAATGTCGAGGTAGGGAACGAACTTGCAAACAGAGATCACAAAGAAATTCGATTCCAGTTAGATTTTCAGGGCAGACGTAAGGAAAATTCCACTAAAGTACCAGATTTCAGAAGGGCAAACTTTGACAGTTTAAAGAGGCAGCTAAGAGAGGGGGTGTCGCGCTTGGCTGTGAACCTGACAGATGACACCGACCTGATAACGAGATCTGAGATTGCCGAGTTCCACGACAATTTAAATAGTGAGTTACTTAATGCACAAAGGCAGAACATACCATACAAAAAACTCAGATCAGACAACAATGACCCTAACTGGATAAATAATTATTTAAAGAACATCATTGGCCAAAGGAAGGCTATAGGTAGAAGGATAAATCGTGGCGAAATTCACCTCAGGGACTATTATAGGGTATTGGCGAGTAGGGTTAAAACCGAGATAAGGAAAGCAAAGAGGAATAATGAGGTAAGGATAGCAAGGGAGGCGAAGACAAACCCCAAAGGATTATACCAAATGTATCAAACTAAAACGCGAGGAAAGATTGGACCAATACGGTCAGACTTCGGCTAGCTCACTGATAACGACGGAGAAATGAGCAATAATTTGAATAAATATTTTTCAACAGTTTTCACCACCGAAAATTTAAACATGATACCCGAGGCATCGATTCTATTCAGAGATAGTGAAGAAAACAAATTAAGTGAGATAGTAGTGACTAGTAACGATGTTAGTAAGCAAATAGACAAACTAAAGCCTAATAAGTCACCTGGTCCCGATGAGATATTTGCCAGAGTATTAAAGGAATGTAAGGAAGAGCTTAGTATGCCCTTAGCAAAGTTGTTTAACATGTCATTAAAAACATGTGTAGTACCAGAATCCTGGAGGATAGCGAATGTAATACCGATTTTCAAGAAGGGGGATAGATCACTATCCTCTAACTACCGCCCAATCAGTCTAACATCAATAGTAGGCAAATTACTGGAAGCAATCTTTTCAAACTCTATTCGAAATCACCTGGAGAAGCACCGATTGATCAATGATTCCCAGCATGGCTTCACAAGCTGACGTTCTTGCCTAACTAATCTATTAACATTCTTTTCATCAGTTTTCGAATCGGTGGACGAGGGGCACAATTATGAGGTGGTATATCTCGACTTTAGCAAAGCCTTCGACAGAGTCCCCCACGAAAGACTAATTAGAAAGGTAGAAGCTCATGGCATCAAAGGTGACATCCTTAAATGGATTAGGGCGTGGTTACAGGACAGGAAACAGCGAGTGAGCATTAACGGCACTAAGTCCCATTGGAGCAACGTCACAGGTGGAGTTCCCCAAGGCTCAGTACTTGGACCATTATTATTTATTATATACATAAACGACATAGATATCGGCATTGACAGCAACATAAGTAAATTTGCTGATGACACTAAAATAGGACGTGTTATCAAATCTGACGAGGACTCGGCAAAACTACAGGAAGATCTAAACAAATTTTTCGAATGGTCTGAAAAATGGCAGATGAAATTCAACGTCGACAAATGTAAAGTACTCAGTATAGGAGATGTAAACAGGGAAACCAGATACCAGATGAACAACGATGCCATAGAGAAATCTGACTGCGAGAGAGATTTAGGAGTAATGATAAGTAGGAACCTTAAGCCAAGTAAACAATGTGTTTTTGCTCGTAACAAGGCTAATAAAGTACTTGGGTTCATACAAAGGAGTGTTAGTTACAAGACTAGCGAGGTCATCCTAAAACTGCATCTTGCTCTTGTGAGACCACACCTGGATTACGCAGTAGGGTGTGTCAATTTAGGGGGTGAAGTGGCTAAATTGAAAATCGAGTAATTTGGTAGCAATTTATTGTAGTCTTTAAGCATGCAAAACAATATTCTGGCATAAATTTTTTTTTATAATAAGTCCTACCTACATCAAATGGATTTTTAAATGTACATATTTGTGAATTTATAACATAACCAGCGTTTGCACACATGTTACTGTTTCAAGTTTCAAATTATTATATTTTATTATCCGTAGTCTATTTGAAAGTAACCAATGCCTTCATACTCTCTTTGCTTTGGTTTCTTGTCATCAGTAGTCTGCTTGCTATTTGTGCTTTGATGTAACCTTCTCGCCTCTCGTGGCTGTAAACATGGCCCGCTGCTTCTGTGACCATTTTCACACATCTCTCCACACTTTGAGTGTGGGAAGGCCACTTCGGCACCTGCATTGGAGTCTCTTTAAGGTTTCTCAATTCTTGGCTAGTTAGACTTGTTGTCAATGGTGGCTCTAAGACTTCCAAACTCAAGTCAACCAATTCTGACAATTTGGTGGCATTGACGTTTATTGGGGGAACTTTTCTTGAATGAAACGAACAGTCTCCCAACTGGTCGTCATCTATTAGCGTTCCTCTAATCTTTAGAATGACTTCTACAGCCTCGGTTCGGAGATTGGTACATTGACTGCAAAGCATTGCTTGCAAAACTGCTTCTGATCGAGCATACCAAGCGGACCTTCTTGCCACAGGTAACACGATGTCCCTCACTACCTTCCTCTGTGTTCTTACTAGCTGCAATTGAAACAAAAGGTGATTGGGCCCATCCACCCACATAGGATTAAGTTTCACACTAAACCACTGGGGAAGATAAACTCCAATAATAAATTCAACAATTAACCTCAAATTCTTCAGCACTTTGCCCTTCAATTCGTGTTTGGAAATCCAAATCCTGCAGAAACGAAGAGCTGTAGTTAACCAACGGCTGTGACTGACAGGTCCAATCTCCAAGAGAGCCAATGACTGAGGCACTTCTCCTGATCTTATTGCTTGGGCAATACGATAAGCATAGGATTGATCTGTGCTGAGATCTTTGATGACTCCTTCAGACAACGCCGGAAGGGGAGGGCCAACTTCGACCTTTGGAAAGGTTGTATTTATTTCTAGTTGTGTTGCTTCATCCAGCATGATGCCAAGGGGACCTGACCACTTGTTGTTGCTCTTTGTAGGACCATCAAGTTCCTGGATGAGATGACGAAGAGGTAGCTCGCCTGTATGTAAATCACATACAATCCAAACAAGTCTTCTTCCTAGTTTTTTCTCTAAATGCGTCATTACACCCCCCTGCCATCCGGTGTTCACTGCAGTTGAATCTCCACCAACAGCCTGCAGTGAACTGCCAAGTCCTCTCTCCTGAACCCAACATAAAATATGATCAGCAATGACCTCTGCATGTTTCTTCCCTTCTACTTCAGTTTCGGGAGCAAAGTGAAACAAAAACCGACCACCAGGCTCAGAACAGACAGAGTAGTGTTCTTCTTTGATGAGACCTGGAAACTTTCTGTTCACTCCCTCTACTTCTAGCAAAACTTTTGTGTCATCTATTCTTCCATCAAACAAAAGACAGGAGAGCCCTCCCTCGCTTAAATCTTTTTCATGCTGATCAGATATTTCCTTCATTATTTTTTCTTGTGCTCTTCTAATTTTATTATGATCTATCACCAAAGATACATCCTCTCGGCTGATGAGGCCTGCATCTATCCAAGCGGCAGTTGCAATTTCTGCAGCCTCACGAAGTCCAGCATGGTGGCGAATACTAGCTAAAGCAATGTTTGAAATATTTCTTGTGTTGTATTTCATTTTCTTTGGTAAAGGTTCAGATGGCTCTTTGGAACTATCATCTGATGTTGCTTCCTGTTCATCAGAAGAACTATCAAAGAAGTGATAAACATCTTGACACAGCTCTTCCTCTCTTTGGATGGCTTCTTCACTCTTCATTTTCTTCTTTTGTTCCCTCTCTCGGATTTGTTCTCTCTTCTTGGCATTAGCAATCTGCTTCTTTGTTTCTGAATAATCTATTGAACCCATTTGCATACTTCCTTGGCCTTCTGCCTTTGTCCTCTGTGCCTTTATAAATTCAAGCTCTAAAACAGGGATCTTCTTTTCACGAGGACAACCACAATCAATGTGGGAATTATTTTCTCTCTTACCTGAGTGAGAACAGTTGGATTCAGAACATAATTGTATGGAGCACTTGCAGGTTAAAATGTCAAACAGAGTATCAAGTGTGTGCAGAAATTCATTTTTCCTGGCCAAGTTTCCTTTACCAAGTGATGTTTCAACTGCTTTGTGCCATAATTTCGTTAGTTTTAGCTCAATAGTTCGACACTGATTAATCACAGGTGGTTTGAATAGTGCATTAGCTTTTGTCCATTGATGCAGAAGAGGGACTATCATGTCATTTATGAGTTCTTTATCTGTATTTTTCCTTCTGTCCTTTGCATTTTTTTCTCGAAGGAGTAACCCTAATCTTAGCATGTCTCTCACTGTTGGAAGTTCTGATACAGGAAGCTCCTTCCCTTTACCAACTAGCAGGCTCAAGTGGGTTGACAACTGACTTCTTGTCTTCAATTTTGACATCTTCACACTATCTGACAAATAGAAAAATATTTCAATGTTTCATAATTCAATTGTTGTTTCAAAAAATATCAATTTGTTTATCAAAAATGCTGTAACAGAAATAACATAATAATTTCTTAGAACATAATGTTTTATACAATGATATAAGTAACTGCGACAATCAATATGCCCTACTTACAATAATTAAAATGTAGAATTCGTCTGGTAGAGTAGGTGCAAGTGCAATGAGAGCAAACCACCGTCTATGATATCTAGAAGGAGAGTGAGCCGGGCGCCTTATCCTCACGCTTGGTACAAGTCAAAACAAGAATTAAACTGTCCCACACGGAGAGCCTGTTCATGTTCATGTTCTGACATGCATATTGTACACAAGCTATAGAACCATAAAATACTCCATAATCCATATGCTTACATGAGATTAGTTAATATCAAGTGAATAATTCTAATCAAGTCTCATTAATTTGTTGAAATACTGATATTTGAAACTTTAAGGTATAATTGATGTAGGTGAGTGTTATTTCAATTCATTTTTGTTTGCTAATCTCAAGTTTAGACATAAAGAGGCACAATATTTTTACTACCAAATTTGATTTTTAACATGTTGACAAAATTGACACACCCTATTACGCAGTTCAGTTCTGGTCACCGTATTACAGAATGGATATAGAATCCTTGGAAAGAATTCAGAGGAGAAGGACAAGACTAATCCCGGGCATTAGGAACCTTGAGTATGGAGACAGGTTAAAGTATCTTAATTTGCACTCCCTTGAGAGACGTAGAGCGAGGGGCGACCTGATAGAGGTGTATAAGTGGAAGGCAGGGCTAAACAAAGGGGACATTACAAAGGTACTCAAACTATCCAACCAGGAGCGAACTCGTAACAATGGTTTTAAATTAGACAAATTTAGATTTAGGCGTGAAATAGGTAAACACTGGTTTGGAAACAGAGTAGTGGATGAATGGAACAAATTACCAAATATCATCATTACCTCGAATACGCTGAATTGCTTCAAACATAGGTTGGATGCTCATATGAGCAATAGGGGTTGGGTGTAAACGGGACTGCCCAGTATGGGCCAATAGGCCCGCTGCAGTTTCCCCCATTCTTATGTTCTTATGTTCTTATGATACATAAAGTGGAAATTATTGATACAGGTCTAAAGCAATGCGTGGCCCTATGGAGGTCTTCTTACGTTCACTGTAACGATGGGTAATATCTTACCAAAGTGCCATATTAGCTTGATCGTACTAAGAGTCTTGTACATTATCAGTAAATTTACAATTAATAACCATCACTAAAACATCACAGAAAAATAATAGTGACGACTTGAACTTCATCGCTATTTAAGCAGATATTCTTTCCACTGTGTGTTGTAGTTCAGTGGACATGTACTGTATAATTATATACTGTAGTGCTCAAGATGTGGGTGCTATGATATTGCCGAAACAGTGGAATATACCAGAGCTGGGGCACAAACATTGGAGGTTGTTGCCCTGCAGCAGTCTGTCGCTTCTCCCTGTTCATACAATGACTTGCTGTTATTTAGTAATTGAGGACAAGGGCCCACGATTCTCTTCTACACTCACCTACTAGTCCACTATTCTGCCCGCAAAGAAGTGCTGCTAAACATTCAGAGCAGAATGTGGCAACAGCTATAAAATACTCCATATATGTCTTAGGAATATTTTTCAGACACGTTGTTACTCTCGCTTTGGGGATTAAGGGCTTACAAAGGTCAAGTGAGGTCATGGGATACAAAGTTAAGAAATATACTCCTTTCTGTCATATACTGTAGTGTATTTAAATGTCACATTCCTGTTTTGAAATCAAATAACATACAACTTTCGTGATATCTGTCGTTGGTCTTGGAAATGCCGTAGTAAAATATAACTATCTGTTGGGGCCATTTTGGATTTCATATGGCCGCGGCATAAAATTATTAAACCTTCTTTGACATCTCAGCTTCTAATCTTGGTTAAAATATCAACATTGTTCCTGTACCCACATTAATGTCGTTAAAGAATCTATTTATTGTCTAATAAACATAACAATGTATCAATATTTGAAGTTAAATGGAATAAACAATTCAAAGAATATGATTTTAATCCCATTAAAAAAATTAACCATGTATTTCTTATTGATTCATCACTATATAGACTGCTGTTCCACACTGGAATGTTCTCATGCAAAATTATGTATTTATAACAGAAAATTATTTATTATTGTATTCATCTAACACAGGTCCGCAACCTTCATACACTAGTCGGTCACTTAATGGTGCAAGAAATTAGCAATCGGCCGCAGGTGTATTAAGCCAACATAAGTCAGCTCTGTGTTCCATAGAACTGAATGTCAAATTAGAAATTCAGGATTATGTTGTAATATCAGATAATAGTTATAAACGACAGCGATATTTAAGACTAAACATAGCTTTAATTTTCAGCTTATGCCAAATTCTGCTTAAAAATAATAGCACTAGTCACTAGCCTAGTTAAATATTCTGTAAAGAAATTAGGGAAAAATAACTTTTAGCAATACAAAATAACGGTTTAATAACCGATTTGCACCCGAAATACGAGCATATAGGGGGAATTGCTTTATAAAGTAGTATTATGATATCCTACAGTATAATAAACCCCCAAAATTGTGTAATATTATTATAAATGACAGAGAAAAGTCCTACATGAGTTTTGTTCATGTAAAATATTTTTTTTTTTCCATAGGAAAATCAGGGCTTCAGTTCCAAATACAAATATACAGAACAATTACCAGAACTCATGTGAGGGTTGAGCCTGGATGTGATTTGCAGTTTCAGAAGAAGTTGGTTCAAAGTGTTACGGCAGCCTTCACCAGTTCTGTGGTGTGACCGCTTGTGAGTTTAGAACGGCACTTGTTCTTCACAAAGGTAAGCACACTGAATGTCTGATCACAGCAGTATGTTGATCCAAACATTGAAAGAATGATGAAAGCTACTCTTTTCAACGTTGACTGATATACATGTAGCGTGGGTGACCCACACTCCTGCTGGAGGGCAGTTTTTTCTTGGCCTTCCTCACGTGGCTGGATGGCTTATTCTCCACCCTTACATTTATTATTTCTTACCCTGGCCGAGGCACCTGCAACTGTTTTATTTTATTTTTATTTTGTTTAAGCATTCGTGCCGGAGCCCCTCCAGTGGCGCACACCTCACACCTGTGTAGGATTGTGTGTGGCCATCGGGGATAGGGGAGAAACAGGCCGAGCCCATAGTGACGACTGTGATCGTACAGTCACTCCACTGTGCGGGGGTTGTCTTTGGTAAAACACAGAAGGGTCTCCAATAACCTTCTACATGAAAGAATGGCAGTTAACCTAAGAATAAAAGTAAAAGACAAAAATAAACCCGTTGATAGATCAAGTGTGATTACCCTAGCATATGTTGAGCTAGGTGTATCCTTCAATAGGGTGTTTAACCAGAATGAGGGATTTAAAGTCATTTGACGCAATGAGAACGATGCAGACAAACTGCTCACGACGAAGACAAAACAAATCTTTGCCAGTAATAGACTTAGTGTGGTCGTGCCCCCTGAGCTTAAAGCAAGGAGATCAGTTTTAGTATGGAAACTTGATTCTCAAGTAGGTGAGGAAGAGCAGAATTCTTGAAGACAGATATAGAGAACAGAAATGAAGGACTTAAGCTTAAAGATCTGCTTCGAAGAAACGGATATGGCAGACAGGGTTCTCCAAAATGACTTCCTAACATGCAGCATGCCAATATCCCCACACTAAATAAAGAGGGAATAGTTCACAAGCCTCCTTTCGTGCTTCACGTGTTTCAAATTTGAAGAACATTCTACAAAGTACAGCCCAGAAAAGAAAAAAAAAATACTGCTCCAACTGTGCAGAGGAAGGGCATGTTTATACACAGTGCAATAACACCAACAGAGGCTGTGTAAACTTAAAAAGAACGGAGAGGTATATCAAACCCTCCCAACCATTGCCATGTACTGCCCTATTAAAAAGACCCCCATAAATACAAACAGGATGCAGAAGACCAAAATGAAAAGAACAAAGATCAATATGCATATATAAAAATAGCAGAGGGGGTGGTAAAGGAGGTAACTAAGCCAACCATTGACACCTTAGTGAAACCTTAGTGAAACAGATCACTTCAAGGTAATGGTAGCATGCTCACCAGCAAAACATTATAGCCCCAGGGTTCTGTGCCGATGAACTAAATAGAATGTTGGAAATAAACAACATCCCACGAATGAACTTCCCAGCAAACCCAAATTCAGCAAATATCTTACACGCCACCAGCACTCCAGAGCATATTGAACACTTTAGGCAAAGATTAGTCGTTCCCAAAGAAGCAACAGCAACACCAGCAACCCCCGATACCGAGCCTGAAAAAGCCATACAACCCGGAGACAATAACGAGAAGCCAAGAGACCCAAGAATACCACGAGTCACGAGACAAAAGAGGAAAACAATGACCAAGATAAAAGAGGAACTTAACAACGCCTACCACCCCAATACCTGAAGACGCAACAGATAAAGGACTTAGGTTCTATCAAACATCAAAAATACTATTCCCACCAATCAAAGAACCTTCAGGAAAACTCATCGAGGACTTGGTTACATCAAATGATATTGTATGGCAGTACACAGATGAACGATATGATAAAGACACCGTATGGAGAATGATCATGAAAGATAAAAAAAAAATTGGCACAAAGGACTTCTTTGTATTCTCAGCAGCAGAACTAAATAGGAAAACATCGGGACTTCGTTAAACGCCTGGACAAACTAAAATTAAAACACTCTACCACCCCCATTGACTTACCAATGAAACTCTTCAAGGAGTTCTCCCCGGAGCTTGCTAAGCCACGATGTTCCATCATCAATGCTTCTCCCAGTCAAGCCAGATGCCCAGCTGACTGGAAGACCTCTTATGTATCACCAGTGCCCAAGTCAACCAGCCCACAATCCTTAAATCAGCTACGACCTATTGCAATCACCCCAATACCCAGCCTAATCTGTGAAAGTTTTGTGTTCGACTGGGCTTATGCTGATATTGCAGGAGTCGTAAACCCTCAGCAATTTGGCAATATGAAAACTTCCTCCACCACTCACTGTCTTGTCAGCTTTCTCGATTACATATACCGCCATCTCGATAAACGAAAAACGTCTGTAGCTGTCGCCTTCATTGATTTCACTATAGCATTCGATCTAGTCGACCACAATATAATCATCAACAAAGCTATTGACCTCGGGCTTCGGAGAAGTCTTATACCATGGCTTACAGGCTTCCTCAGTGACCGACGCCAAGCTGTACGCTTCCGAGGGGCTGTCTCCACCTTTCAGTCACTCACCTGTGGCGTCCCCCAAGGCACCAAGATGGGACCACTCTGCTTCCTTATGCTCATCAATGATACCCTAAGAGAAACCCCTGCGCGCTGGAAATATGTCAACGACTCCACCATGGGGATCAGCGTCAACAATTCTGCTCCCGACTATACCGCCCTTCAGGATTTATTGAACAGTCTCCAAAACTGGGCCACCAGCAACCATGTCACCATCAACCATACCAAGACCATGGTTATGCACATCAACCTCTCCTCCGACATTGTCCCACCTCCTTCCATTACTTTAGGTCCGAACACACTCCAGGTTGTAGATTCCACGAAGCTCCTCGGCGTCACAATAGACAACAAACTAAATTGGAAACCACACGTCAGTGAAGTTGTCAAATCCTCCAGTTCCGTCTCCACCTCCTCCGCCGACTCAAGTCCCTCGGAGTTCCTGCACCCGAGCTCCTCAGTGTTTACGCAACATTCATACTTCCCTAGCTCACCTATGCCTCCCCCACCTGGTCTTCCTCCCTAAATGCCACACAACGTAAACACCTAGAAAAAGTGCAAAAGAGGGCATGTAAGATTATTCTCTCCCCTTCCTACTCCACATATCAAGAAGCGCTCAACACACTGACCCTTTCGACTCTCACTGACCATCACCACGACCTCATCTGCAAATTTGGTAAGAAGCTTCTACACCATCTTCGACACCGGCTCCTACTACCACCTGAGATCCCTAGCCCGAGAATTGCTGTTCGACACCACAGCCGCATCCAGCCCATACGTGCACGAACTGATCGCTATAAGAACAGCCCAGTCCCAACCATTGTAAAAATTATCAATAACTTGTAATAAACCAGTGTATTCACTCCCAGTAAATACTACTTCTTGCACTGTCACTATGTTGAAATGCACTGTAGTTTGAGCTTCTCCCCATCTAGTTATTATATATCTTATTTGTATCACTTATGTTACTTGTATATTATTTGTAATTCGAAACCCATTCCCCAAATATGTAACTGTATATTTTCAGCCTTCTGGCTGCCAAGCTATTTCAATAAACCGTTTATTATTATTATTATTATTATTATTATTATTATTATTATTATTATTAAATGAGATCACCGCCTCAACTACAATCCTCAAAGAAAAAGAAATAATGGATCATCTTCAACTGAAAACACTCAAGTTCCTGCAGCACACTGTCCGTGACTGGAATACGTGCAAAACATCAGTTTGCAACATACACAACAGAATCAGTCCGGACATAATTCTAATAAGTGCACATGGCGAACCTGACAAAAAAGAATAATAAAAATATTCAACTACGACACTCACCAATCGAACAATAGTGGGCAAAAACATGATGGAATGGCAGTAGCGGTGAAAAAAGGAATCTAATATATAATAGTAGACAACTTTAACAGTGAATTTATTGCTATCAAGCTCCAAACAACTCAGGACGAAATAGTAATTGCAACAACTTACCTCTCTCTCGAAGACCTCCTTAAACTACAATATCCCAATGTACATCCTGGGATATTTTAATATTAAACATCGCATATTTAACAATGGCAACAATAAAAACATAGTTATAGCACTTGAACAAATAATAAACACCGGAAGACTACGTACTTCACCACATGGATGGGACCAAACAGCGTCTCAACACCCGACAAAATCCTGTGTAACAAGAAAGCATTTTTTTCACGTGAATTAGCCCACCCAGGCGGCACAGCTCACTGACCCACATCGGGGCCTGGGGGGGGGGGGTTGCTGATCTGACTTTCTGCCTCATTTACACACAATTGCAGGGTCTCAATTGTTTCTCTTGCTTTGACAACACAACATACATATATTGTTTCTCACTATTGATTGTTTTTTAATTTTTGCATTTCTTTATGGTTCTTTATTATTATTATTATTATTATTATTATTATTATTATTATTATTATTATTATTATTATTATTATTATTATTATTATTATTTTAATTTTGTACTTTTATAAATTTTATTTATTTTTTATTATTTATTTTTTTAATTATTATTATTATTATTATTATTATTATTATTATTATTATTATCGCTGGATCTTTGGCTGACTGTACATCCACAACACTGACAGTCAATACAGACTGTCAGTGTTGTGGATGGACAGTACAGGTTTCTTTGGTTTATTAGCAGTGCTATTCTTTGTTTCTGAAGCCTCCTTAAAATTCCTAATCTTTGTAAGTGATTGAACTTGAACATTCATGATTGGTTTTATTTGTGAGTTACACTTGGGTTTAAACCATTTACACTGTATACAGTTAGGATTCCAGCGATCAGTAATATGGTGTCAAACACTCTTACAAAACGAACAGGTAACAGTTTTTGAATAACTATTAGTATTATCGTCATGTTTTGACACACTGCGTTACTGTGTAAACTTCCGCAAATCACTAGAATCTCCAGCAGATGAGCCATATGAGTCAGCCTTCATAAAGCGCTTCGAGTTGGGGACCTTTTTCGGAGTCAGTGCATGTCTGCTAACTTAGCGGCTGTAACGACCTCGTATATTTCTCTCTCGTTTAAATACAGGCGAATTTCAGGAGGAAATTTACGCTTAAATTGTTTTAAAATGATAAATTCTTTAAGTTGTTCAAGTGAGATAATGTTACCTGCCTTGAGCCATTTTTCGAAATGACGTTTTAGTTTATCTACAAACACCCAGTAAGTAGTGTTGGGTGCCTTTTGTTGATTCCTAAAATTCGCACGGTAAGTCTCTGCTACTTGATGATAAACCTGTAACACACTATTCTTTACCACGTCATACTTCCTACAATCATCACCGCTAAGACTGGAATAAATTTGTCAAGCTTTACCGACAAATTTGGTTTGTACCAGAACAGCCCTATACTGTTTTTCCCACTTAAGATTAACAGCAAGCTTCTCAAACGTGGTGAAAAAGGAGTCAGGATCATTCTCGTTAAATGTGCCAATAAGCTGAGAATTCTTACCAAGTTTAAAATTTTTCTGTGCTACTGTTGTTGGCATAACTGTGCTAATTGTATCTCTAGCTTTATCTATTCTTATTCCTGTTCCCTGTCTCTCTTTTAGCCCAGAAAGTTCACGTTGTTGTTCATGCTCAAGTTGTTAAAGTTTGACATGATATTCCAGAGTTGTCAGTGAATCATTGTATAATGTGGTTGGACTATAATTTTGTGAAACATTTTCAGAGCTGTTATTTTAAAAATACGGTCCAGGCTGATTGCAGTCTGTTATTTAGAAAATCGCACAACTAATCCTGATCTGAAGGTTTTTGCTCCACAACGGTTTCTAAAGTACTGTAATAATGCAATAAAATTCTGTTGATATATTGGACAAACTAAGGCATAAATTGAGATCATCTTAAAATTTATCATGTTTGTCATCAGAATATATTTTAAATGTTTTAAGTACATTCTCCCACCCACAAAATATGGAGCCAGACACAAATTCCATGTCTCTATCTCTTCAAGAATCTGAGAAATTAAAGAAAGTATATTGTAAATGGTAGCCACTTCGAAATTCAAGATGGCCGCTGCGGCACCCGGGAGCAAATTCAGTGACATCACTTTTTATCATCAGTAATATATATACAAAACATTTAAGCATATTGCCACATTCTACTCTGAATGATTAGAATACTCTCTCTTTTTCATTCCTGCACCCTGCCTATACAGAATATTCCATTCACACACGTGTCCAGTCACAGCCTAGTCCTCACCAGATTATCATTTGCAAGATTTGTGACGTTGCCTTTCGGTTTTCTTGCGCAACATCAGTATGATAAATATTTCTCAAAACGTGCTCGGTCTAACTGCGTTGTGTTAGGCAATCTGGTGTGGGAGTTTCAACTCATCTTCAGTGTTGCCACAGAAATTTAAAAGATAAATTCCCTGACTGAATTCTAACAATTCCTCGACTATTCAAGGGAGACAGAATAAGTGAATTGATTTTTTGTATGAATCTAGGCTGGAGATGATGGTCATACACTGGAGGCTGTACAGTGAGAGAATGAAGTATAATGAAACCTGACGACCCCTTTATAAAGTTCCACTGGCCACTGCTAACTGTTGTTGTTGTTGTGTTTGATTTGCTGGCCGTCGACTTCAAGGGTTATTACGGCTGTAGCAATTGTTGTGAGTGGTGGACCCGTGGACTTTCAAGGTGTTATTTCTGCTCCGTCGATGTTTTATTAATGTTGTGTCACTAGCGGTCAATCAATCAAAGGAACATCGGACTGAAGGGATTAATTGTCAACCAAAACAATCAGAAAGTGGGCAACACTTTACTTGATTTCATCACAGCTATAATAAAAAAATATCGACATTCAACTTTACATACATTATGTTATCAAAGCTATAATCAAAATTAGCTTTGATAAGGTTAGAATCATCCACCAGCAGGTCTGATGACATCGGGATTGGACCTGTATAAAAATCTTGAGATTATTGGAAGAATTTCAGAAAATGTTCACTAAATTAAAAAATATCTTTTATTAGTAGCAGTTATATTTTCTTAGATATATTATGAATATAACAAGATTTTAAGATATCTCTAGGTCACTGAGCAAAACAGTATTTATTTTGGCAATAGATTCTGGGCAGCTTCACCCCTCGAAATTTTGCGCCAAGATTCCAATATTTTCATGAACGCACCAAATTTTGTTATCGCAAAATAACTTTTAACACACCGATTGTGTATTGGGGAGAGTTTGCGGACACACAATTCACTTTTAACATGTGGCCATTAAATAATAGCTTCTTCTATGTTGTCAACTGGAAGGAACCCTCGACTCCGACTCCCCCGCGCTCCCTCTGCCTCCAACTCCTACTCTGGGTTGCTGTTAATCAAATCACTGCAAACAATAGAGTAGAAAATTGTTGTTCCTCTCATTTCGACGATGCAATTACGATGAAAATGCAAATACAAGTAATACTCAGTATTTCAAGCAACGGTCATGAACTTATGAATTAAAACCGCATTTGTCTGATAATCCATTATCTGGTCATTGTATCATATAGGCGGAATCACGCCAGAATGGTATTAGGACGTTTGGCCACAGACATTTGGGCCATTGGTCACGGTCTCTGGACGTTTGGGCCATGTACCAAAAATTTTCTGACTGTAAATTATAAACCTTTTAATATCCCTGGGAACCTTGAAGTCTGGAAGTGTCAGATTAGGAGCCTTCAGGGTTAGGTTAGGTTAGGTTAGGTTAGTTTATTATGTTGTTATTTATATTACTTGACCCGTGGCCTAAGCGCCCTAACTACCTTGGCCCGAATGTCTGTGGGCCGAACGTCCTACTTTCTGTCAAAATATAGAGATAGTCGAGAAGTAGTTTAAGGCGCAACAATTTAAACACTCAGATTGTGTGTAAAATGACATTTATTCTAATACCTAATAATGTGAACGAGTAGCAAACATTAATAACTCTCACATTTCGGTTGCTTGAAATATTGTATTCTCATCATAATTGCCTCATCATAATTGCCTCATGGAAATGAAAGGCCACAACATTTTTGCTCTGGAAATTATCTGTAGTAATTCGACTACCAGAGTAGAAGTTGGGTAGTGGAGGCAAGGGGGGGGGGGGGGGTTGGTGTAGGAGTTGGGAGGCGAGGGTTCCACAAGCTGCCTACACAAGCCTGCCGTCACGTTCAGTACACAACATGAAAACTATATTATTTAATACTTTTAGGCAACAGTAATATCGGTTTGCATCATACTGTAAATTGCACATTTAATAATAATAATAATAATAACAATAATAATAATAATAATAATAATAATAATAATAACGTCTCTTTTATCGTTTAACCTCACTATTTGGCACAACTGAATTATGAGATTTGCTGATTCTTGTCAGACAGCTGCCAACTGAATTATCGGTGCTCACATTAAGCTTATATTGTAATAAATATGTGGTGTCTGTATGTATATTATGTATGCTGGATTATATATCATGTATGTATATTATGTATGTGCTCCATTTATGTATTATTTATTCAGCCTAGCTAGCAGCATGTGGCAATGTTATTACCATATCCCACACGCTTAATTAATGTGCCTGGCGACGTATGGAAGCTGCTAATGTATCACTTGCCATACGTCGTCTATAGCAGTTGACCAGCAGGAGCCTAGCCAGGGAGACCGCTGCTCTCCTTTGTGTACATACTCTTATCCAGTAAACCGAACCTACAAAACTATACAGGTGTTTGTGTTCTCTCCTGTATATAGAACTTATTATTCAGAACCTAACATGGCGCAGTGATCCGATCTTACTGGATAATTACGAGTGAAAGTGCAAAGTTTGTGGAAAGCCCGCTATGGACTCTCTCGCTTGGGTCAACTCCCGCGTGTCACCTCTCCTCGAAGAATTTAGCAACTTTGAGCAGTGTCAGTGATTTTCTGTGAAGTGTTTAGTGCATTGTGTGTTCGTGCCATTCATGTGTGACCTTGTTCTAAAGGATTCCCAAGGTATACGGCACGTTCTGGGCATTTGTAAGGAGTAGAGTTCAGTGCACCCGTCTCTGACCGCGTCCTGAGGGTACTGGGCTGACTGGGAGTCGCCGCGCCTCTCCCTCCACCCCCCTCACAGCGCCGCCTCCACCTCCCCTCACAGCTGGGGCGAGACGCTTTGCCCGCCCGGGACACACACTCACTCGCACACGTACACGCACTAACACTCGCTGACCGCGCGGCTTCTTATATATATTTTATATATATAACCTACTTATCTGTGTATTTAATTAATTTTTTGTCTGAAATCTTGTTGATACGACGGGCTGACCGGTCAACACTGATTTAAGACATAGTACACAGAGGAAGTAGTTATGTCTCACGCCTTACGTAGCCGTGGACCCAGCGTCTGGATGACTCAGGCGGGTGATAGCCCCGCAGAGATGGATGACCAGGCCGGCCACGACGCTCCAGCCCCCACATCGCGCAGTCCCTCACCTCAATATTCAGCGTTGTCTCCAGAGATAATTGCTTTACTGAAGTTTATGAGAGATGAGAAACGCGAGGATGAAGCCCACAGACGTTTGGCGGATGAGCACAGAAGGCAAGCAGAGGCAGAACGAGACAACCAACGGAGATTGGAAGACAGTGAACGGTTTGAAGCCTTGATATCTCGCCTCACTGTTAACCAAGCCCCTGGCTCTAACACTGCCTCGGTACTGACTGGTTCAGATACCTCATCCATGCTTCCTTCACGCCCCCCAGCCCCACCTAAAGCAGCAGCTCAAACGCCGCCCATCTTGAAGCCTGATGAGACTTTCCAGACTTTTCGTGAATGGCGGCGACGGTGGACTGATTATTCTACAATGGTGGATCTCCAGAGTTTGTCACAGCCTAAACAACTCATCCAGCTGCGTATGTGCCTGTCCTTGGAAATTCAGCGTGTCTTGGAACATACGTTGCAGGTACCCCCAACCTCTTTGCTGTCTGTAGAGGAGGTACTGGACGTTCTACAACGGCACATCAAAGGACAGCAGAATGAAGCTCTGCGCAGGAGGGAATTGTTTAGCTGCAGACAGATGGAGGGTGAGTCTTTTGATGCCTTTTACGTGCGTCTTAAGAGAGCCTCGGAAGAGGTAGATATATGTCCAGGCCACCACCAGCAGTGCGAGGAGACCCAGTTGAGGCAGGTGATCCTGATGGGTGTTAAGGACGAGGAACTTGTCCAACGCCTCACCTCCCTCGACTCTTCCTCTTCTCTTAAGGATGTGTTGACGATATGTCGCTCCTATGAGGCTGCCAGGTGTGCCACCTCTGCCATCCGTGCTCCCCCTACAGCTGTACGCGCTGTGTCCCGGTACAAGAAGGACAAGAAGTCTGTTCCTACGCCTTCGCCCACCACGTCCACGCCCGGTTTATTTTGCAACAACTGTGGTAAGCAGCACGGAACACAGGTGTGTCCAGCTGCTCAGTCTACCTGCAACAGTTGTGACCGTAAGGGCCACTGGTCACTCACAGTACGGTGCCCAGCCAAACGCGTCCAGTGCAATGTGTGTGGTCGTCTGGGCCACTATGACAAGTGTTGCCCTTCCAACATACCCAAGGGACCGCGTCGGCGGAAGCTTCAGCCCCCCTCCACCAGAGAGGGCCGCCCACAGTCTTCCAATCAGAGGTACGACGACTCCTGACAACGCTCGAGCCACATTAGGAATGTGTGCTCCCCCCAGCGTCCCAGGACCAAAGTCCCCCAGTACATCAGCGTCATCGTGACCTACGGCGGTGTGTCATCCCGTCTTCAGATGTTGCCCGACACCGGCGCTGATGCTACAGTCATCGGTCCCCAGCATTTGCAATGCTTGGGGCTCTCTCCAAGTGATCTAGGACCGCCCCCCAAGGATCTCCGCTTTATGGCAGATGGTTCACAGATGACCCCGGCCCTAGGTTCACTCTATGCACACGTCACCTTTGGCAACAGGTCGTGTCAAGCCTGGATTGATGTGCATAATGGCGTCCCGACTCCTTTGCTGTCCTACAGACATTGCCAAGAGTTGGCCATCATCTCCCAGGACTTCCCAACACCGATTCTCGAGGTAAAACACGCCAACAGGGTGCACGAAGGGAGCAGCAACTACCCTGCTGCCGCCCTGCCCCTACCTCTGGCCAGTGACACCTCTCCTTCGGTAGTTGTCCCTGCTGCTTCAAGTCTCCACGCCTTGGCTCGCCTCCACGACAGTCACTGTGGAGCCGAGGCCACCAAACGGCGTGCAAGACAGACTGTGTTCCGGCCTGGCATCGACCCCGACATCTCCAATGCTGTCCGGGTGTGTAAGCCCCGCCGCGTATTACAACCCAGCCAGCAGCAGGAATCCTTTATGAGTGACGACAACCCCACCCGCCCCTTTGAGTCTGTGTCGGCCGACTTTTTCTGTGTGTCAGGAAAGTCCTTCCTCGTTATCGTCGACCGTCTCTCTGGTTGGCCGGTTGTCATCAAGTGCGGTAATGACACGACGTCTGCCGCCACCATCAGCAAGTTCCGCCACTACTTCCGTGACGTGGGCGTTCCTGTACGCCTGCGAACCGACGGAGGGCCTCAGTTCACAAGCCGGGACTTTGCTGTGTTCCTTGACCGATGGGGAGTCCGGCATGTGTTGTCATCGCCCCATTACCCGCAGTCCAACGGCCACGCTGAGGCTGCTGTCAAATCCCTGAAGCACCTCATCCTTAAGGTGGCCCCTTCTGGGAACATTGACTGCGAGGCCTTCGACAGGGGTCTTCTTGAACTCCGCAACACACCTAACTACACCGGACGCTCCCCTGCCCAGGTTTTGTATGGACGCCCCCTTCGTTCTTGTGTCCCTGCTCACCCTCAATCCTTCTCCAAGGAGTGGCAGGCCAAGACAGAGGATTGTGATCGCCGAGCCGCCGAACGTGTTCAGGACGTCGTCGCCCGCTACAATGACCACGCCCGTTCTCTCCCCAGGTTGAGTGTCGGCACCCAAGTCCGTGTTCAGGACCCGACCTCCCTACGTTGGGACAAAGTAGGCGTAGTCATGGGTCTCGGCAGGTCACGGGACTACCAGGTGCGGTTACCCAGTGGTCGTGTGTGGTGGAGGAACCGCCGTTTTCTCCGACCCGTAACAATGCCTTCTGCTGGCCCCGCCACCAGTGTTGAGTCCCATACCCTTCCCAGTGATGAAGTCCCTCGACGCTCAGAACGGATCCAAAAGAAAAGGTCCGCTCAAGACTTTGCTATGAGCGTATAGGGGGGAGGGAGGTGTATGTATATTATGTATGCTGGATTATATATCATGTATGTATATTATGTATGTGCTCCATTTATGTATTATTATTCAGCCTAGCTAGCAGCGTGTGGCAATGTTATTACCATATCCCACACGCTTAATTAATGTGCCTGGCGACGTATGGAAGCTGCTAATGTATCACTTGCCATACGTCGCCTATAGCAGTTGACCAGCAGGAGCCTAGCCAGGGAGACCGCTGCTCTCCTTTGTGTACATACTCTTATCCAGTAAACCGAACCTACAAAACTATACAGGTGTTTGTGTTCTCTCCTGTATATAGAACTTATTATTCAGAACCTAACGGTGTCCACTTCCTGATTGTTTTGATAGCAAATTAATCCTTTCACTATGACGTCTTCTTATCTACTTTATTCTTTCTACCGCCAGACGATTATATTCAGATAGGGAAGTTCCATCTCGTAGTCAAAGGGTTAATTAAGACTTCGCTGCTTCAATAAGATATAGATTCAAACATATTCATAATTCGTTTGCTCACAAAGGGACGCTTTACTTAGAGCATAAATTCATCCCCCTCTCATTGTAACTATACTGTAGATTTTTCATCTGGCTAGTGCAAGACTATTACACTCAACTGACAAAACCCCTATTAATTATCAAAGCGTTATTCTGTATTGTAATCTCTCCCAACTGATGTATACACTGAGCACTTTCCCTCCTCACCAACTAGTACTTCGTCTCATCCACTATAAAAATACACTACACTGACACTCCCTCTCCCCCACTCTCTCTCTCCCTTTACCAAGTATTGCTAGGTAAAATTGCGAGCACGAGAACCAGGGTGTGGTCGGTGCATCTTTGGCTGACTATACATGCGTGAATACACTTCCCTTTACCACATCTGCCTGAATATAAAATATGTCCATAAAACGTACCTGCCTGAAAACTGGTGTGAGAGTAGGACTGTACATGCTCCTGCAACCACAATGATCAGAGCAGAGTGAACATGAGGAAGGAGGCAATGCCTGGGACAAGTGGAACTCCAGCACTACATGGCAACTCAGCTAGTAATTGTGTCGTCACCACGGAGTTAAAACGCATAAAGTGTGTGGTAAGTGAAATTGCTCCCGAAGATAATTATGACTGCCCATTAGGGACATTCATTTATTACCAGATAATTTCTTTAAAACTATATTTAAGGTTCTTAAGTCACATTTTACCTTCACTGGAGATATGATGCATAATGCGCTACCACACGAGCACATGTCACTGTCATGGTTTTGGGTGTATCGGTGGTAGTATGAGTGGATTATATTATATGTCGTATTTCTTATTTCTTACCGTAGAGTTCGATACCTTCACACTGATTACTTACAGGAGATTATGGCGTATCTACGTAGAAGTTCACTCCACCACTCGACATTCCATGATTTATACTTGATAAATGATGATTTAATGAATTCATTTAATTTTCAACATCCATCTAAGTTATTGGTTATTCTTTGACATAACCAATCAGTCATTACCTTTAGTAATAATAAGATAGGATCACAGATACGGGCAGATAATTGCACTTACATTTATTTGTCAAGCTTCCATGCAATGATTTACAATTTGCATGGATATATGATTCGCTCACGTTCACGCTGTAATAAAATTAATCTTCTAAAACAGGGAATTTCCAACTTGGGGACACATGTGATTACTCTACTGTGGGTATGACTTAACAGAGTCTAATTCTTCAAGTGATACATATACTGCCAACCTGGATTGCCTTTGTTACAACCAGGCTTCATCACAAGAACATGTTTCCATGGCCATAGTAACAAAAAGTACTCTTGGGTTACCACATATAGTCTCGCGTCACTGACAGTCACTGTAGACGGTTATCGCGGCAAGGAGAACTGGTAAGCGTGACTTGAATTAACCATTTAGGTGCAATAGACCAGCCTGGATTGCTTTTGTCGCAACCAGGCTTCCACACGTGATATTTCCACGGGGATAACAAACCTAGGTTAACACACTTAGTCTCGTGTCGGTCACGGTCACTGTAGGCGGGTGTCGTGCAAGAGAACTCTGTAAGTGTGAATTAATTAACCATTTACTGTAGGTTTGATAGGCCAGCCTGGATTGCTCTTGTCGCAACCAGGCATCCACACGTGATATTTCCACGGGGATAACAACCTAGGTTAACAGGCTTAGTCTCGTGTCGACGACGGTTCACAGGACGGAGTGGCGGTGGAGGACACTGCGTGGTGTGGTGTCTCGCCCCCTTTCAGGAGGGAGTGAATGGAGACGACGTCTTAACTAACCCATGGCTCAGGGGATACTCCTTAAAATGAGGTTTTTGGGTGTGAAGCGATGAACAGTACAACATTGTTTCACTGCCCACCCCCCTAAAGGCTGGCTAACATACACTAATTGAAAAATACATGTCCCAGTTATGCCTCGCCGGGCATCTTATCTCTGGTAAAACAAACTTTGGAGTTGGTTGCGTGGGTAAGCCTAACGCAACCCATGACAGTCACTATGGCCCATGTGCAAGATCAGCCGTGGTGTATACCATGCTGTAGTACTCCCATGGTTGTTATGCAAGAAGCGTTTTTGGCTAAAAAAAAAATATAGATATGTACGATTCGTTATTGGAACATGGGGAAATTTCGTGGTACACGTACCCCCCCCCCCCCCCCCCCCCCTCCGATGACCACTACGAGGGAACTATTTTTGAAACCAAAAGAAAGAAAATTGATTTGGATGGAAAAAAAATGTATAAATCTGCAAAGGAATAATATTTTTTATACGATATACTCCATATAGAACAGCACATGCAGAATTGTATTGTTCTTTTTAAAAGCGGTCCATGTTTGTGTACAAAAAATGCCGCCAGCCTCTATTTGTCTCATCGCCGTTTATATCCTCCAAATTCGCCTAACCATCATAAAAGGTAAGCCTTTAAGATAACTAATACAACTAATTTATGTGTAGAAATGTATGGAAATCAAATTAAACTAAAAAAAAGTCGTAAATGGTCTACTTGAAGAGTGGTGAGAACAGCTTCCTCTGGGATGGTGAATGACGTCCTTTATCAGAATTAATATCGACCCAATTTTCATAATGAGGGCAATTAATAACAGTCCAGCACTCCCAAAATAATTATTTCCTTAGTATAAATACTTTGTAGCATAAATTTCACACTTTAATAAGTCCAAATATGCCGGGTAACCAATGCCAGGTGAATCCAAACTGGTCTATCCGTGATGGTCGATGGACGTCCTTTATCAGAATAAATATCGACCCAATTTTCGTAATGAGCGCAATTAATAACCGTCCAGCACTACCAAAATAATTATTTCCTTAGTATAATTACTTATTCGCCTAGATTTCATATTTTAATAAGTCCAAATATGCCAGGTAACTAGTGCTAGGTACTTCCCAGGCATGTTTCATTTGTGTATCAGTTTAACCACAATTTGCTACTAATAAGATAAATTCAGTGATCTAAATTCATGTTTTATTTTTTTATTCCCTTAGTGACTACTTTACGACTTGTTTGGGCCAACAGTTGGAGTGGTGATATTAATTAACTTTGCCATTCACAGTGGTTTCATCAAATGTAGATGTATTGGCTTTGCATGTCCATGATTTCAACAAAAATTAATATGTCCTTCTAAAGTAAATGGAATTGATGATATTATTATCTTTTGGCCATCCAGCGAATTTAATGATTTTAAGTTGACCGATTTTTACCAGTTAAGTTAGGTTGTTAGATTAGTTAAGTTGGGTTAGGTTAGGTTTGGTGACATTGAAATTATGTTTTTTCAAATGCCAAGTAGGTGGATGACTTAAACATTCATTTTACCAAATTGATTATGAGTAAATTAAAAACATTAGTTGTGTTTTTTTACAAATTCAGACTCCGTAAAGTTCTAATGACAATCTCTTCATGATAGATATTTCACCCTATACACTAAAGCTACTTTATGTAAGAGGAAAAAATTAGCACCAAATTATATTGTTTAATACCAAAAGAAGTCATTGATGATAATATTTAATAATAATATTTCAGGTATTACGACCTGGTCGTCGAGACGGAACACCGTCGTAAGTCGAGGAGAGACTGTAATACATTTTCATCTTTAAACTCCTTGTATCTTACCTAACTCACCTTGATGCTCCACTCAATTATAGCTAGATGTAATAATTGTAGAAAGTAATCACAGGTATGACTGCCTTTACCGTTAATTTTTATATTCCAATTCTTGGATATTCAAAGATAATGAAATTTTGAATCTTCAATAAATGTGATATACGTACATTCTAATGATGACAACAGAAATATGTCAGACTTGACTAATTAACTGTAACCAGAAATTAACCTAAGTGAATTTGTCCTTAATCCAACCTTTAAAATATGAGACAGTATACTTTATTTTATGATTGTTAAGTCAGTTTCCAGTTAAGTTAAGTTAGGTAGGTTAGGTTAACATTTTTATATAGATCATTAACATTTTAAAGGGCTTATAATATTTGTTCTATGAATTTCTCCAAAAAATGGGATCAAAGTTTTGGAATCACCATAACAATATACACTACAGTACATAAGAAAAAACAATAATTTTTTTAGTGTGTATTGCATATCAAACCAAACAAATCTCAGTTTCCTTTGGAATTATTTATTTTTATTTTTTTAACAGACAAAATTACCCTCACTATTTAGATGTTGGAAACTTATAAATATTAACCCTCATAAATATAGATGTTTCAGAATTCGCACATTTAACTCACACAATATTAATGACTTTATTTTCACTTACAGGTAGAGATACAGCTTGTAGATATATGAGACGAATATGGCTTTAATATGTAACTCTGTACTATTTACCATTATTGATTCAGGTCTCTGTAATATATGTTTTATAATCATACTTCCTTTTGTCACCAAGTGTTAGTTCAGGCTTTGGGCACATGCGCGCTGTAAGCGCATGCGCAGAGAGAGATACCCAGAGAGATTCCAAGATAGGACGCTGTTTATCTCTGTCTTAACTCCTTTTTGTGTTTGTACCAGAAATGGAACTTACGGACTTGACATCAGTGTGTTTCCTTTACCCCTGAGTGTAAGGACCACCTGAGTCTCCCACACAGCTGACTATTCACCCTTCACCAATACTGAAGAAATAAATCCTGGTATCATTTGATTGATGGGAATTTTTTCAGTTCCAGGGAAGATTTTGGAATTTGGTTTCTAACCTAACCTCGGAAGTGGTTCCCAGACTCGGACCAGAAAAATTTCGAGACTTTCCGTAGAATCCCCAAATTACTCATACACCAGCATAAATGCAGTTTCTGGAATTTTCTGATTATATACCTTGGAGAAATCATAACATACTGTATGCCTTAATTATTATTATTTTCTTATTTTACACTCTGCATACATACGTGGATATTACTTATTAATTTATTTGTGAAATTTGTGGATGATTTTTCTTTTAAAATACTTTACTCTTGATCACCCATATATTATAACATATCCTGCTTTTAATAAAGGCTATATTCTGAAATAAGCATTATCATTGTACAGTATTACCCCGCTTAACGCGGTTTCGCTTAGCGCGTTTTACCCCATACGCCGTGCCTCGCCAGAGCCGAACTTTCACTTAACGCGGGTTTTTTCCACATATACGCGGTGAGTGTCCGGCTCGAGACTATTTTTGGATTCGCCCCACCCGCCTGCTCCCGCCTCCTCCCTCCGCTTGGGCAAGCCGCGCGGTAAGGTTGCGCAGTGTGTGTCCTTGTTGCGTTATCACTGACGTCATATGACGTATCGGACTGTGATTGGCCATGCATCCCTACCCCCCTCTGCTGCTAGCTGTAATTGACTTAAAGTATTATGACGTGTCCACCCGGGGGAGGGAGGGAGGGAGGAAAGACGACGCTTGACCTAGCCGCTGCAGTTTCATCCCTCCAGGCCGCTCCGTGTATACGTGAACCCATTGTTCTGTGAAATGGCTTCCGCCGGACCACCACCGCCACCAGAGAGAGACCTTCCCTTACCTGGACCCAGCCACCCTAAGCCCAAGAAGACACGCCGTGGTCTAAGCTACGAAGTGAAGTACCAGATCATTCAAGATTTGGAGAAAGGAACACGGCAAGTTGATCTCGCGCGCCAGCATGGCGTCAACGAATCTACGATTCGCACTATCAAGAAGGATGCAGCCAAGATCAAAGAGCACATGAAAATCACAAAGTCTGCAGGTGCTTCAACGATCAGGTATTGCCAGAACAGGGTGCTGGCAAAAGTGGAAAATTTGCTGGTGAGTTATTTGATTCGTCAGGCGTGACGCAACATGGCGGTGGACACCCGCTCAGTGCAGGAGTATGCACGTGAGCTATACGCAGCAGTGCCACGTAAGCTGGGAATTGCAGAGCCCAAACCCTTCAATGCTTCCTCTGGTTGGCTGCATAGGTTTAAGAAGAGGAACAAGATCACCAACATCAACATTGGTGGTGAGGAAGCGAGTGCTGACCGTGTGGCGGCTAGAGATTTTCCTCCGTTCTTACGTGAGATTATGGAGGAAGGACAGAACACCGACGACCAGGTGTTTAACATGGACGAATCTGGTCTTTTCTGAAAAAAGCTACCGTCCAAGACCTTTGTTGTAAAGAATGCCAGCAAGATTCGGGGACGGAAGCTGAAGAAGGAACGCATCACCGTCCTGTTTATCACCAATGCCTCCGGTACCTGTAAACCAAAGTTATTGGTGATTCACACAGCCCGCAAGCCGCACGCCTACAAGAATATGGACATGAACAGGCTTAATGTCCACTGGCTAACCGCACGTAAGGCGTGGATGTCCTCTTCTCTGTCCCTCTTCTGCTTTGACAACTTTTTTGTTCCTGACGTGAAGAAATTATGCGAGCAACAGAATGTTCCATTCAACATTTTGTTGCTCTTTGACAACGCACCTGGACACTCGCCCCTACTTATGGATCGTCACCCCAACGTAAAAGTGGTCTTCCTTCCTCCCAACACGATGTCATTAATCCAGCCCATGGACCAGGAGTTGATCTGCAATGTGAAAGCTGCATACTCTGCAAAGAAGTTCAAGGTCCTGAACGACTCTACCAACACCAAGGATGAGTTGCGTAAGCTGGATGACACCGACAGCGAGAGTAAAAGCGACGAGGACAAGGAACAAGAGGTGGCGACTCAAGAAGTTCTCGTCAAACAATTTTGGAAGAAGTTTAACGTCAAACAAGCTGTAGACTTCTTGGTGGAGGCATGGGATCTGCTGTCTATTGCTACGATTCATCACGCATGGAGACATGTGTTGCATGGCATACCAGGTGAGAGGAGGAGTGAACCTGAGACTGGTGAGGTTCAGACTGTTGCAGTAGCAGTGGACCTTGCCAGAGAAGCTGCACTCAATATTACAGCTGAAGGCTTCTCCGAGACCACCAACGAAGACATCCTGGAGGTGATCAGAGATCCTGAAGTGACTACTGACGAGATGTTGGAAAAAGATCACGTCAGTGAAGAGGAGGAAGAAGGTGCGTCATTCTCCGAAGAACACAGTTTAACTCATAGTGATATTAAGGGTGCCATGGAGTGTGCAGAGAAAATGAAGTCCTTCCTTTCCCGCGACAATGACGATGACCGCTATGAAGTCTTCCATACCCGGCTGGTGCACGCTATAGAGCCGTACATCACGGTGTATCACGACAACATAAACACCAGCCGTCAAAAAAGCATAACCGAGTTCTTCGCCCGCAACCCACCACAGCCAGCCCAAGCCAGTGATAGTGACAGAGGTAGAGACAGTGAAGATGACTTTGAGGGATTTGTCAGGGAGGCCATAACAAGTGTGGGTGACAGTGATGGTGACTCACCTGAGGGCCAGTAGCCTGCCCTCTGCCTCGGAACCAGCCTCCATCCCCGTACGCCGACCCATCTCTTCTACTAACGTAAGTGTTCCACCTAACTTTTAATTTCCTAACCTAACCTTTATTTTTCCTATGTTGACCTTTATTTTTCCTAACCTAACCTCTTCTATATTACTTGTTTTTTCATACCATCATAAAGTTAAGATAAAATTTTTACTACAACATAGTTATGTGTCGTCAAAAAGTGGAGTTTGGGGGTCGGGCCAGTTTCTATTGGAATTAATCCCATATGTTCTGTTGTTCACTTAGCGCGGTTTTCACTTAGCACGGTACCCTGTGGGTTTTATTGACCGCGTTAAGCGGGGTACTACTGTATTCTTATCCCAGTTTATATTAAACATTAAAAAATGCAGGAATGATTTGCAATTAACATTGCAGACTGTATTGAGGATATTTTTAAACCATTTAATTATCGTCTTGTTCTATGTTTAACATTATTAGTCTCTGATTAGTTAGTAGATTTTCATGACTATACCTACTGTATATGGGTTCCATGACATTTTCTTATAAGATGAACCTAATCTAACCTAACATGTCTTCATTTCCATAATAGTTGAGTACTGTATATGCCTTGTAAACAAATGTCTGCACACTAACTATATGAAGGCTCTCTGGTGAGGATCCATATACAGTATTTACATGTAATATTTTTCCAAATAAAAGACTATTTAAACAGCAGAGACTTTTCTCCGACTTCTGGTTTTAGTCCATGTCTTAACATATTGCATACATTTCTACTCCTGACACTGGGAAAGTGTTCATGTCTTGTTTTTTTGAGAGGGTATTTATTGCATTACTATAATCAGGTGGAGAAAAGGAGGAAACATTATCTCAAGTTTTCATATCTTGTAGATAACTGGCATTGTATAATATGAAAAGAAAAATTTTGGTATAAAGATAATTTCCTGTTTGATAGAAAAATAACAGTTATGGTGATATTTTTTCAAGATTTTATCCCAATTCATCTGTACAGTGAGTTCATCACTGTTATAACAAAATTATAATACCTAATATTGTACTTTGGTATATTTTACTGACTTCATCCACAGAACAGGCCATAGTTCTTTTTATTACACTCATCCAACCCCAAGTTCATGAAAAACTTATAACATTATTGTTAGATTTAATAAGGATAAAGAAGAAAGGAACAGATATTACACTCAATTCCTACGTTTTTATGGTTGTCACAGGCTTTATTTACCTATATTCACTGTAAATGATCGCATTTTATTCCCAGAATTGGCTTATAATCTAAGCAAATAGGAAAATTAGGTGCACCTTAGCTTGGGATTCAAGTTTTTTATGCTCGTAAATCGTGTAGCAAGAGCAAACGTTTCATGCCACTGACAACGTTTTCAGGGTGCAAGCATACCAACCCCCAAGTCTTCCCCCAGTTGGTACACCTGACTACACTACGATGACGTAGAAACAACAAATGACAGTCGGGTACCACCATGGCCCATCTTGAATAATCACACAATTTTCACTCCATTGTATTACGACCACCGTGATACCATGCATGGTGTACACCACGGCTGATCTTGCATATGGGCCTATTGACTAACACCGAAAATATAATGATATTAATAAACAAAATGAATAAACAAATAATAGTAATTAAATAAATACAGAAGTGAAGAAAAGTCATGAGTGAGAATTATATATTGTTACGACTTTGTCGTATTTTTCTATTTGTTTTTATAACATGCTTCCATGTTGTTCCATATTATTCCTGTAATGATGTGTTATATTTACTATTATATAATCTAATCGCCTTACCCTGTTCTGTTAAGGTTTTAACTTTTATTATTTGTTCTAGCCCATCTTATTTTTTCATTTAGTATTGTAACAAGCATTCTTTGTTTCTCTAACGACCATCTGCATCGTTAAACGACCCATGTTTCACAGGCTGGTCGCATTGGCGGGAAACGACCCTATATATAGTACTCCACCTTTAGACAGAGTTCAGTCCAGTCCTCTTGTCATTCAGTTCACGTTCCTTTGAGTGACACTTGTCACCTGTAACTTGTACTTCATTTTATTCTGCATCGACTTCCGCAAGGTCAATGCCGTCACCAGCAAAGACAACTTCCCTCTACCAAGAGTTCGACGACTGCATCGAAGCAATCGGGAATGCCAAGTTACCTCTCTAAGATTGATTGTCTTCAAGGGTTTTGGCAAGCACCATCGACCCGTTGTGTTAAAGACATCTCCAGTTTTGTGACTTTAGGTAAAACTATAAATTTAATGAAACGCCTTTCGGGCTTTGCAATGCCCCTGCCACTTTTCAAAGGCTGATGTCACAAGTCACGGCCAATTAGCCTGGTTGTGTAGTATATTTAGATGATGTAATTTTTTCTGACACTTGGTCAGACCATTTATGTCAACTGGACGCTCTCTTCACTGAGTTAGAAAATGTAGGACTTGTTATAAACTTTGCTAAGTCAGAATTTGTTTATGCTCAACTTTTGTGTCTGGGACATGTAATTGGGTTGGGGAAACTTGCTCCTCCCACAGCAAGGTGTGACACTATTTCTCAGATGCCTGTTCCATGTAACAAACGACAAGTCTGCAGATTTTTGGGTTGTGTGGGTTATTACCGGAGATATATTTGTAATTTTGCCGAGTTGGCACTACCCCTTACTGATTTCTTGAAGAAGGGTAATTTTTTTTTTTTTGGACTTCAAGGATGCTTTTCAAAACATGAAAAATGTATTATGCTCATTTCCTATTTTGAGAGCCCCTAATTTTTCTAATCCTTTCAAGACAGCCTGTGATGCTAGTGATCTGTTATCTAGATCCACAGAATGAACACTTTTGTCATATCAAAATTTGTGCAAGCAAAATTTTATTTTATGGAGGGAAATGTTAGGACCGTGTCGTATTTTTCTATTTTTTTTTTATAACATGCTTCCATGTTCTTCCATATTATTCCTGTAATGATGTGTTATATTTACTATTATATAATCTAGTCACCTTACCCTGTGCTGTTAAGGTCTTAACTGTTATTATTTGTTCAAGCCCATCTTATTTCTTCATTTAGTATTGTAACAAGCATTCTTTGTTTCTCTCACGACCATCTGCATCGTTAAACGACCCATGTTTCACCGGCTGGTTGCATTGGCGGGAAACGACCCTATATATAGTACTCCACCTATAGACAGAGTTCAGTCCAGTCCTCTTGTCATTCAGTTCACGTTCTTTTGAGTGACACTTGTCACCTGTAACTTGTACTTCATTTTATTCCTGTGTTGTTCCTGTCACCACCAATGTGGTATATCTATGTGAGTACCTATTTATGTGTCCATCAGTGCTTGCTAAGTTACATTTAAGTAATTCAGTGTTGTTTCACGATAGTTAATTTCAGTGTTATTTTATTTGTTTATGCAGTGTTAACGTAATCCAATGCTTTAATTTTATTCTTTTGATGTTACGATGTTTTAGTATCATTTTTGTCTTAAGTTTCGATAGTGAATCAATTTGTTGTGACAGCCTACAAGGCTCTTTATTGTGTTAATATTTAATTTGATTACATTCTTAAAGGTTTACTTTATTTATTTTTATTCCTTTTTAATTTACTTCACTTTTTTGTTTGGTTACGCCTAGAACCTGGATATTAAAGTAAATTAAGAGACGGCGTAACAATATGTACTGTATATATATATATATATATATATATATATATATATATATATATATATATATATATATATATATGTAACCGGTCGGAATTTACTGGACTTTATTTTCTCACTTGACTTGGGGTTTATTAAAGATTAATAGATGGTAATGGCAGTGGAAGCGCCCCTTTGAGAAAAATCCTGAACCAGCACAAGAACACTTAAATCTACTAAACAAAATGAATTGTCCGTGACCCGTGGAAGGATAGCGTCTGTGACTGGGATGAATGAGACACACTGTAAAATTTAGACACTTATATTCCCTCCAACACTACAAACACAATCAAATAATGATACACCAATATGCGCACCTCTTAACTTGAACTTAAAACACTACTCTGGGGAATAAAAGTTATACGTGATATAGAAATTATTAGAAACTCAGGCAACAATGAATTTGAAGTATTAAGAAATGTTGCTTGCACACATGAAACAGGCCTTAAGGGCTTTCAACAAAATAATATCCAGACTGAGAAAATGGTATTCAAAAATAAGAAATTAATAATTCCACCATGAATAGGCCTAAAGGGCACTCAATATAATTATGTTACACCAACAGATGCACACCTCCTAACAAAACTTAAACGCTACTCTGGGGAACAAAGGTTATATCAGAGATTGAAACTATAAAGAAATTTTAAATGCACACAGCATACATTAGTAACTGAAAAAATAGTATTAACTACACACAAAAATATTGTCACAATTATAAAGACGTTACTGAGTCCAATACCCGTGAACCATGTTCCCTAGCCTAACACACACACAGATTCCACCTGCACTCCGTAGTCCTTTAAGGCACAACCAACAGGCACCCGTAGTTGAAGGCCCAAATCAGCCTTTCTCCACCTTGGAAAGTGTACCTCTAACTCCACTGACTCTTGGCCCCAGTGTGCGGCCCTGTATCACTCAGCTGGCCTCACTTTACCCCCAGTACATCCGTAAAGTGGAAGGGAGTGAGCCAATCAGACCTTGTGCAGTTGAGAGAAGCCTTAGCTTCCCGTTAGCAAGAGGGTTTCACTAAGCTGCTCGAGACATGTGGTATTGTGAGCCGAGGTAGAGGAGAGCTGATGACCCCAACGATGGTCCCATCGTCAGCTGGGCACCCAGACGGCTAGATTCCCTCAAGAGATCCTTTGATACCCCGCTAAACAGTGACAGGCCTACACTGATCGGTCCAATGGCGACAATCGCCACCCTCAATCATCAACGGCAGTCTCAAACGGCAGTCAATCTCTCGCGGTCATCACTCTCGCAGTCAATTTCTCGCAGTCAAACTCCGGTCAAGTGGGTTTTGATGGAACCCTGAAATGAACTCACTGTTAGCTCTTGTTAACTTTATCACTGTCCTATCTAACCCTGTCTGAGATCGAATGAGACTTACTTGTTATACTGCAATAGTGCAACACAGGTGACTAGGCCACGTGACTATTTCTGTGACGGACGCGCAGGGACGTCTTGTTTGCCTGAATGCTTCCCCGTGACTGAGAGAGAGCCCGCCTCGTGCCCTCTCAAGGCGTTAGCTTAGGCCTATGTGACATATTTTCCGCCTAACTAATAACTCCTTGGGACACCCGTAACATTATTCAGACTGATAAACGATCTATAATAATTTCAAATTCAATAACAGTCCCTTAACTTCATGAATCGCATCATTATTAATTCGGCAAATTACATTTAATATCATATAGGCCTAGTTCCACAACCTCTCGCTATGTGCAGGGAGCGCTCTCTTCCCTCCGACGACCTTGAAAGCTCAGTATCGCCAATTGCGTGGTGTTTGAAATTACTCTGAAATTTCTGAATATTACATATATATATATATATATATATATATATGCTGATAACCACCAGGAAAACACGAAAGCGCTTGGGAACTTCGTGTTTTCTTCTTTCCTGGTGGTTATCAGCATATACCTAGATCAGGCGCACCTACAGTGATTTACTTGCATATATATATATATATATATATATATATATATATATACATCATTAGCACAATAAAGCACGCGGACTTCTACATACAATCAACACCTCAACCCGCCAGGATTCGAACCCACGGCCCACAAACCTATGACTGTGACTGGGGAACGCTAACCGCTGGACCACCAGGATACAAAAGCAGTCCTAGACTTTGTTATATTTCACACAAAGCCTGTTCAACGAGCTTATGGCGCCGTGAACCTCTAATGGGGACCACCGGTATCACGTAGGTGGTCAGAGTAACGTTTTATATATATATATATATATATATATATATATATATATATATATATATATATATATATATATATATATATATACCCCGAAGTATTCGACATGAATTTGAGTAACGGCATGTACAAGCTGGACAATTTTGTAATTAAGAAGTTTTGTGACCAGGTGAGAAGGCCGGGTCACCTGACCATCTGACCTGATCACCAACCGTTGTGTGCTATTTAATGATTAGTAGGGTCATTACCTAATACCTGACCATTGTGGACCTGGTCTCACCCTCCTCTGTGTATATACACCTTGATTTGTATTTCTCTCTCTAGTCTGTACTCACCCCTGAGGCACTAGCGTAGCTAGGGGGGGCGGTCCGCCCCGGGCGGCACTTCTGGGGGGGGCGGCAGTTTTGGGTCTGCTCATCACCCATATCTGCAGCTACTGGAGACGTTAATCCATCCCTTTGTATCGGCGGCAAGTTAATTCTTGTCGTGTCTGACCTAACACCTGACCCACATCATCACGGCCACGTCATGAGCTACACCCTTGCTATGCGCCCCCCCCCCCCCCCCGCCACACACACAACCTGTAACCTGTTGAGGATTAAAGAAACTTATAAAGTTTAAGTATGTTTGGTGTGTATTTAAAGCATACTATATTTGAGTATGTGAAAGTACAGTAATATTATAATGGTACACAAACTATTTAATATATATATATATATATATATATATATATATATATATATATATATATATATATATATATATATATATGCAAGTAAATCACTGTAGGTGCGCGTGATCTAGGTATATGCTGATAACCACAAGGAAGGAAGAAAACACGAAGTTCCCAAGCGCTTTCGTGTAATTCACATCTTCAGGGGTGAGTACAGACTAGAGAGAGTAATGCAAATCAAGTTTATCAACCAGATCCATATTATTCTTGATATTGGAGTTAGAAATGTTGCCAACTAGGGGGTTTAGTAAGGAAACTAACCATTTAGATAGTTTATAAGAGATTGACCCAACTCCAATATCAAGAATAATATGGATCTGGTTGATAAACTCAATAACTTGCACATTAATCATGATTTTAAACTGGTCAGCTTTGATGTAACGTCACTTTTTACAAAGGTCCCAGTTGATGATTTACTAGAGTTCCTCATAGATTCCCTGGATAACATTTCACTGCCCGTCTCGAAAGACGACTTCATCGAACTCATCAAACTATGTATTAAGGATTGCAAATTCGAATTCAATGGGGAATATTATGCTCAAAAATTTGGTATGGCAATGGGTAATCCACTCTCACCTGTATTAAGCAACCTATATATGGAATTCTTTGAAAAGAAACTATTAAGTAATATTTTACCACCCTCAGCAGTCTGGTTTAGATATGTTGATGATGTATTATGTCTCTGGCCATGTAATGAGGACCTAAAAGCCTTCCTACCACAACTTAACAACTTAGCCCCCTCGATCAAATTCACTGTGGAATTAGAGCAAGACTGTAAATTGCCATTCCTAGCCTGTCTGATACACAGAACAGGTAACACTTTTAAGTTCAGTATTTATAGAAAACCAACCAATGTGTGTTCATACATTCATTATTATTCTGCCCACCATAATAAAGTCAAACAGTCAGTATTTACAACAATGTTTTTACGTGCCTTGAGAATTTGCAGTCCTGAATTCATCGATGAGGAATACAAATATATATATAATATTGGCTCAAACCTTAAATACCCTAGATCTTTCATAGACAAATGCTTAAACATTACTAAGAAAACTTTTTATAGAACTGATCCCAAGCCCACCCATGACCATAAGAATATCTTAATATTACCATTTCACAAAAATTTCTCACACATTCCGGCACAGCTAAAAACCTGGAACGTCAATGTGGCATTTAAAAACTCATGCACTGTTAAACAAATGTTAATCAAGAACTCCCCCAACAACACAATTGGTTGCATTTATAAAGTTCCTTGCAAGGAATGTAATATGTTTTACTTAGGCCAGACAGGTAAAGATCTTGTAACTAGAATTAAGCAACACAAATACAGTGTTAGGACAGGCCAGGAATCCAATGCTCTGTTTGTTCATTTGAGGGATAACAAGCATTGCATTGACTGGGATAATGCCTCCTCAATATTACCATGTAATTCAATTGATAGTAGGAACATCATAGAATCTAGTCTTATTAAACATACCGAAGCATTCAACATGAATTTGAGTAACGGCATGTACAAGCTGGACAACTTTGTAATTAAGAAGATTTGTGATCAGGTGAGAGGGCGGGTCACTGGCCCATCTGACCCGACTACCAACCGTTGTGTGCTATTTAAAGATTAGTAGGGTCATTACCTAATTACCTGACCATTGTGGACCTGGTCTCACCCTCCTCTGTATATATTCACCTTGATTTGCATTACTCTCTCTAGTCTGTACTCACCCCTGAAGATGTGAATTACACGAAAGCGCTTGGGAACTTCGTGTTTTCTTCTTTCCTGGTGGTTATCAGCAGTATATATATATATATATGTATATATATATATATATATATATATATATATATATATATATATATATATATATATATATTTTACGAGTGTCCGCCATAAGTTTCTGTTCTTGGTATGAAATATGTTGGTATGGATGGTGTGTGGTTGGCTTGAGCAGTTTCGCTCATTACTCGCCCACAGTGACTGAGTCATCATTTAAGTATTAAATTTGTTTCTTATATTGTGTAATATTGTATTATTTTTTATTGTATTAGGTTTGTATATAGGTTAGATAAGTGGAATTAATGTCAGTAAGGTAATTTATATAAAGTTTACGTTTTGGCCAATCAGGATATGTTACGTCAGTATTTGGCGGTAGAGGTGAAGTCGATGACCGGCTGGTAGTCGGTAGTCAGTCTAGGCACAGCTGTCTTAAGTTAAAAGTATACCCTCTCTCTGGTGTTTGGGAGCTGGCATTCGACTATTGAGATTTGTTTTGCTTGATATTGATTTTGTGTGATCTTGTTGGACCTTCAGTTCTTACTCAGCCACTTCCAAACATCTTGTATTTTTATTATTTATTTTATTCTATGTACACTCGCGCGTCATAGTTTCGATGCACCCTCTACTCGATGGAAGTCGTACCTTGGCTGCATACCGAACGTCCTCCCACCCATCGTTCAGTGGTGCAATGTGGTAGCTCGAAGCTTCGCTGGATTGTGCGAATAGCAGTTCATGATGTAACATTTGAGAGAATATATGCACGATATAGCATTTTTAGTGACTTCAAGACACTTTACTCACCAGGAGAAGCGGTACAGGGTGCATGGAAACTATGGCGCTTGAGTGTACATACAGTATGGGGTGGTGGGAATAAGTTAATAAATGTTCATATTTTTATTGACTTGTTTAGGTTTTCACCTGTTAACTTGACCTTTGGTGGGAGAACTTGGGATTAAGAATATAATAATAAATAAAGATATATTTGAAAGACTTAAGTGATTTGTGTTTATGTAACGATCTACCCGAGGGTCATAACAATATATTTATATAAACTCAACACTGGAGATGATTGAGCGGCACATCCCCGTCCTCCATCAATTTGTGATGTGGAGCTCTATAGTGTTGTGGATTGAGGACATAACAGTGGATGCTGCGCGCTTGCATCTCTTCTTCCACAAGGATCCTCTGCCTCCCAGCAGTGACGCACTACACCAGCACATCCTCAGAGCTGCCTATCAGGTATAAGTGCTCAAAATGAAAATCTTTAGAGCCATGTATTTCTTGATTACTGTGATTTAGTTTATTAGATTCAAAAGATTTAAAATATGTAGCTACGGCTACAGTACATATGTCATATCACAAGCTTGCGTGTAGTTTCAGAGTGGACACGTGTGGGGAATTTCTCTGAAGAACGATCCTCAACCAGTACCTTCCACCGGATGGGGATGGAAACAGAAGACCCTGGACACTGCCCCAGTACCAGTCTATATCACAATACCTACCATCTCGAGGAAGTTACCGGAGCTTGCCATCTGTGGCTGCTCCAGTGAATGTAAACTCAGCCAAAGATGCACCGACCCCACCCTGGGTCTCGTGCTCGCAATTTTACCTGGCAATACTTGGTAAAGGAAGGCTGTATGTAAAGGTGATTGTGATTGGTGGATCTGTTTTCGGCTGTATCACTGTCAGGATAAGTATTAAACAAACAGGTAACATTTTTATAATAATAAACTATTCATTGTTATTTAAGATCATGAGAAGTTTCCAAATGTTCGATTTTTTTTAAAATAATGAAGAAAATTATATTAATGAATTGCCAACTGAACTACCCGTGTACAACCACAAGATTCTTATATCAAATTTTCTTAATTATTTTAAACAAATATACGAACATTTGGAAACTTATCATGACCATAAATAACAATGAATAGTTTATTATTATAAAAATGTTACCTGTTTGTTTAATACTTATCCTGACAGTGATACAGCCGAAAACAGATCCACCAATCACAATCACCTTTACATACAGCCTTCCTTTACCAAGTGTTGCCAGGTAAAATTGCGAGCACGAGATCCAGGGTGGGGTCGGTGCATCTTTGGCTGACTGTACAATCGCTTGCACTTATACCTGGTACAGTGAATGGCGGGCTTTGAGAATTGGCAGAAATATTTGTTGACGCTATAGTATATTGAGGTGAGTGGGTGTAAGCAACCTTGTTATAGTGGTCAGATAACGGTGTTAAGAAAGTATTACATTCTGATTCCAAATATAACGTCTTTACCTTCTATCTCATAAAAGATGTAGTGTGGTGGGGGTAACGTGGGTGGTGTGACGTAAGGATACAGGGAGGTGGCAGGGTTCATGGGCGTCACGTACTGAGGGCTGGAGAGGAGTAAAGTTGCATCGTCTTTTTATTTAGAATATTATCCTCAGTATGTGAATATTGATGTTTCCTATTTAATTTCAATTAAAACACAGAGCAACAAATATAACTTCATTGCCTCTGCTGTATTATGTGGTCAATATATTCTTTCGTTCTATAGGAAGAAATGCTGTCTGTATATGTATGTTGTATACCAACACAATATAGGACTTATTTAATTGTATAAATAATAGTGTACTTATAGGAGACAAAATAATTTGCCGTAGCAAAACTTAAATTTTACAGAGACAGGTGATGTGGGATTGTGGGGGCTGGATCGAGGCTAACTAAGGCAGTCATAACCAGAGGTCATTATTAGGAATCATCACGTCATATATATTTGGAGAACTAGGCTAAAGCACACCATGTAATTGCTTTATGAAAACATTGTATATTTTTTATGATTAAAGTAGAACCGACACAGCTGAGTTCCCCTCTGTTATACACAAGATATGTGGAACAGATTTTGGGCAACTTTTCATAAGTACTGCCAACAGGCTCGAGTGAAGCTGGGCTAGATATGACAAATTGGTTGGTTCTGATGGCTATCTGAAATGTAACAATAAGCTTTCATACACAAGTACTATCTTGCACAAAAGTCGTGTCCACTACCCAGCCTCAGTGAGGTTTCGAATAGCCTTGAGTCTGAATTTTCGAAACAGCTGGGGGAAATGCTATGGTCGGTCAACAGATGTCGCCCACTGTAGTGTGTGTGTGTGGGGGGGGGGGGGGGTGGATAGAGGAGGTGGGGTTTAGTCAAGTAACAGGCTGTGTGTAGGTGAAGCATTACATCGTAAATTCCACAATCACTGATAACAAGAAGAATGTCATGAAGATAGTTAATGTTATTAAGCATGGTGAGAGATGTGTAACTGGTAAATAAAAGCACTACAACGACCATATCTCTGCCGTTCATGGCTTCGACGGTGAGACTGATGGGCAGTGGGCACACCAGTAATTTATTCTCCATGACTACCAGTAATGGTAGTCACGGAGAATACACAAGTTGTTACCAAGGTTGGCGCCACCCACACCAGGGGAACGAGGTGATGTCGAACACTGAAACAAGCCGAGGGCTCATTCCTACCATCGTCGTCACCAACAGGTAAGTCACATTAATTTGTCAACATAAACCATGTCGTCCTTCTATTATTGCAGGGTGTCCCATGAGTGACAGTAGATATTTGTAGAGGTGAAGGAATATGTGATATTGAGTTGAAAATCTTCTATACACATAAGCATTTTTCGGCTTACTTTAGGCGTGAGGTGGGTTGTAAGAATTACGCAGGGCAAAAATTTTCACATGTTATTTTTTAATGTTATATTTTATTTTTCTTACCAATTGCAACCATACTGTGTGCTGTTGTAATCCTTATTGCAGTAAAATTGTTATATTTCAGTATATTTGTGTTATATTGCAGTATATTTATGTTACTGTATATTGTTATATTTCAGTGTATTTGTGCTATGTTGCAGTATATTTGTTATATTGCAGTATATTTGTTATATTTCAGTATATCTGTGTTATATTTCAGTATATTTGTGTTATTTTTCGGTATATTTGTGTTTTATTGCAGTATATTTGTGTTTTATTGCAGTATATTGGTTATATTGCAGTATATTTGTTATATTGCAGTATATTTGTTATATTGCAGTATATTTGTTATGTTGCAGTGTATTTGTTATATTGCAGTATATTTAAATTATGTCAGTATATTTAAATTATATTTCAGTATATTTAAATTATATTTCAGTATATTTGTTATATTTCAGTATTTTTGTTATATTTCAGTATATTTAAGTTATATTTCAGTATATTTGTTATATTTCAGTATATTTGTGTTATATTTCAGTATATTTGTATTATATTGCAGTATATTTGTATTATATTGCAGTATATTTGTGTTATATTTCTGGATATTTGTGTTATATTGCAGTATATTTGTGCTATATTGCAGTATATTGTTTATACTGAAATATAACCAATATTCTGCAATGTAGCACAAATATACTGCAATATAACACAAATATATCGAAATATAACACAAATATACTGAAATATAACACAAATATACTGAAATATATCAAATACTCTGCAATATAACACAAATATACCGAAATAACACAAATATGCTGAAATATAACGCAAATATACTGAAGTATAACACAAATATACTGAAATATAACAAATATACTGCAATATAACACAAATATACTGACATATAACACTAATATACTGCAATATAACACAAATATACTGCAATATAACACAAATATACTGCAATATAACACAAATATTCTGAAATATAACAAATATATAGCAATATAACACAAGTATACTGAAATATAACACTAATATACTGAAATATAACGCATACTGAAATATAGCACAAATATACTGAAATATAACAAAGATACTGCAATATAATACAAATATACGGAAATATAACACAAATGTACTGAAATATAACAAATATACTGAAATATAACACAAATATAGTGAAATATATGACACAAATATACATAAATATAGCACATATACTGAAATATAACACAAATATACTGTAGTATAACAAATATACTGAAATATATCAAATATATTGCAATATAACACAAATATACTGAAATATAACAAATATACTGAAATATAACAAATACACTGCAATATAACACAAATATACTGCAATATAGCACAAATATACTGAAATACAACACAAATATACTGAAATACAGCAAATAATCTGAAATATTGTGCAATATAAGACAAATAAACAAGAATATAACACAAATATACTGAAATATAAAAAAATTCTGCAATATAACACAAATATACTGAAATATAACAAATATACTGCAATATAACACAAATATTCCGAAATATAGCACTATATACTGAAATATAATACAAATGTACTGAAATATAACACATATATACTGAAGTATAACAAATATACTGCAATATAACACAAATATAGCTGTCATAGAACAGAAGGCTATTAATAGGTGTTAGGTACTTTCAATGACTAATTAGAAATGGTTAATATCATTATCATAATAATTTCAATATGTTAATCAATCAGATTATCTGAGTTCTTTACAAGCTGATATTTGATAGCTGCAAAATGAACAGAACCAAGTGTAGCTACTCTGGCTTACTGACTCCCATAATTTGTTTATATTACAGTTTTTACCACAATTACGTACATTTTTTAGCTTTCAACATTATACTCAATTATTCTTAAATACGTCAGTTAACATTAGGTATGCTGTACATACAGTGCAGTATATTACGGCTACACATAATAGTTCAAAAGTATTCCTTGAGTGAGAATTGGTAGGTGAGGACATACGAGAGAAAATGGACATTTTAGTGGGTGACTCAAGAAACAAGTCATACATGTTCTATGGACAATTTAGCGTAATATGAATCGTCTTATCTAGAGATAATTATCATGTTCTATAATGGTCAGTACAATAGTTAAATAAAAAACTCACTATTCTTACTTCAAAGGTACTTTGCTTGGATAGTTGGCAAAGAAGTCTATTATGTTAGTTAACTTAATGTCATATAATTTATATTACACTCCATAAAACATGTAGCCATAGCGTGTTTCTGGAGTCCTCACTGAAACGTACGTTTTCAATCAAACACTTCAGCAACCATGTTTATGTTTGTAAAGTTCAAATTACAAGTGTAACCGTAGTAGGCAGCTACCAAACAGGGAGGTACTACCGCCTGGGAAGATATTGGAAGCATAATGTGTTGTCTAATGGTAGACCCTGCTGCCATATGGCATCACGAAAATTGTGACCAAGTCCTAGGTTGCTGATCTGACTGGCTAGTTTATTGGGCACTCCCTTACTTCCTGTGCAAGGTGAAGCGCTGAAGCGTTTACAGTGCCCAACTGGGAAGCATGCTAAGTCCATGCTTGCCTTTAAGTCACTAGCCATAATAACGAGGGCACCTTGCTCGAACGGGAGGTAAGGCTTGGTCAAGGTCAATGTAGAGGGGGCGGACGGACAGTGATCTAGTTTTCGCTCCCTCTGCGCAGTGACGTCACGTGAACTATAGTTGGCTGGCCTGCTCTGTCTCTCTGTCAGTCTGTCTCTTTCTCTCTGTCAGTCTGTCTCTTTCTCTCTCCATTAGTATGTTTATCTTTACAGTATCATCATCATAACCCCGTTTCCTATATCTTGGTATGGGGGGGGGGGGGGGGTTGACTCGGAAAGGAGAAAGATACAGCTATAGTAAGAGAGGCTATCTAAAAGGGTGTCATAAAGGGGTCTGGCCACTTTCGTCCCTTCATTGTGGAGGGAAGGACACCTGGCATTATTTGAATATTATTACTAATTTCCTGAAATTCATACGCTTATTTCAATGAAATTTATCTGTACACTTTAGTACATAACTGCCTCTTCTGAAATGTTTCCGTATTAGTGTGTATGCATCTAAAGGGGGGGGGGGATAAATATATTATGATAACTGATATTTTATTTACACACACAGGTTATAAATAAATAACATATATGATTCACATCAACTGTAACCCAAGGCAATCTGCTTTTCCTATTATCATATTGATATTTTCATAAATTTTCTATTTTCAATTCTGCAATTCTTACTTATTTTCTTATTTATCCTAATACTAATGTTCAGTTTAAGGAACGCATATTTTAGCAAAGAAGAATAAAACATCACGGGGTACATCAACTCTATCTCAGACACAATTGTTTTGAAACAGTCTTTCCCCTCCTTAAGACTGTCCCCATGTACAGCCTTCAATACGTTTCTCATAATGGTTAATAGAGTGTCAGAAGGAACATACAGTTCACCTCTGTTTATTTCTTCTGTCCATGTTTTGGTCATGGATGTGTACTCAGTGACTTTCTGGCCTAAGTGAGGGTATTTCACGCAAAACCTTCTTACAATATAGCCACCAACGTACCCAAGAGCTTCCTCATTTATGACGAAATCTATCGCTTTTTGAAACATTGATTAGTTATACAGAGTTCTACTTTCAGCTCTCTGTCATTGAAAGGTGTACCTTTATCATTTGTTTGTTTAAGACCAATATTTGTTGACAAGCAGTCGAAATTATCATTAGTTGCGTTAGATTTCTCAGAAATTAGTGAAACGTCTTTTCCCGGGACTAACTTCTTGAGCCAGAACTTAAAATTCACAGCATTTAGTTGGTCGTAGGTTCCATGCATCTGTCTCATCCACCCAAACAAATGTTCCAGACAATCTTGATTTAGTTTTCTAGTTAGAATGAATTTAAGATTAAGAGACGTCTGGAACATTTTGTACAACCCTATAAGTAACAGAGGTGATAATATTATCCCTTTCTCAAACTTGTAAGGGCCTCTCAACAGTGGTATTTTTACTCTCATTGTTGTCACCAATTCAATCATTTTATGCAGAACATTTACTTATGAGAAGACTTAATAAGGTCAAACCAATCGTCCACCAGATTTATGAAGTCGGCAGTTTCCTTCCAATTTCTACTTTCCAGTCGTCCTCTTTCTCCAAGATATTTCAGTGAGGTAGAGCAAGTTTTTAACAACAATTGGACTGCATATTTAACCCGCTGTCGCTGCTGACCCCATACATTTAATTTATTTATATTTTTTAACTTTTTTTTTACGGGAATTGGCCCATCCGGGCACAGGTCAAACGACCCACAACGGGGCCTGGGGGGCGAAAAGAAAAAATAGAAATAAATTGAAAATAGAGAAGAAAAAGGTTATACTGTGTTAATCCACACCACGAAGATGCCGGAAAACCAGCTTTTTAAAGTGAGACAGATTGTATAAGTATGGAAACACAGAAGAAGGCAGATCATTCCACAATTTGGCTGTGTAAGGAAAGGAGGCACTATAACGGGTTATTCTCGTGTGACCGACATCCACAGAGAAAAGGTGGGCACCGCGGGCAAGACGTGTGTTACGAGCCCGCGGCCTTGCCGGCGGTACACAGGATGCAATACATTCTATAATATTCTTACATAATTAATACATCAATATGTACACGAAAATTTTGCTGACTTTGGCAAAATAACTGCTGCATGGCCCTGGGACAGAAAACAATCAGAACACCTAGTTTACACAATTATAATACGAAATTATGCCTCGGCATAACAATACTACAGTATGTGCACCACCCAATTGTTAAAATTACAGGTGGTCCAAAATGAAGCCCCGAGATTCGTCACAGGTGAAAGATACCCCTTCACCAGAACCATAGCCGAAATACATAGAAACCTGAGAATAATACCTATCAACCAGCAGCTGCACACCCTGACCAACAGAGTCTGGCAAAAGATAGAACGATCAGAGCAAGAACTCCTTCAAAGACTCCCACCAGATAACGACAACAACCATACATGGTTCCCAAAAAGTTACCAAATCTCAAAAGGTCCATTACCACCCCCGATCTATACGGCCAAGCAATAGACAACCTCCCTAGACCAGGATAGGGTAGGCTGTCTAGTGCCTGTATCTACAGACAATAACTAACCCATGACACAACCCTAACACACGATTAGCTTAGCTAACCCAGAACACGGCGGTCAACCCGCCCTCTCCTACCTGTTCCTAAATTTCTTCAATTTCCGAACTATTACTTCCTTCCTCCACCTCTAATCTTCTTTCATCCCATCTTTCTCTACAATAAAAACACATCGCTGTGTCTCTGGTGTTCTTTTGCCAATTTGCCATAAAACTGCTAAGTCTAGCAAGAATAGTCCCAGCACTATAAACAACAACAAGTCTAACGCTCTGTCTCGTCACTTACTTTAAATGAATAAATGGTAAATTGTAATAAGATAGTCTTGGTAGTACAATGATATTATAGAAATAGATAACAACGAAAATGTAATTAAAAAATTCAGCGAGTATGACACTATGAGGGAACTAAACCGAACTATAACGTTCTGCCGTGTACAATACCTGTCTGTATTGGTTTATCCAGAGAAGGATATTCTATAACCTCTCTAATTATTCTGATTGACAGTCTGTAGCCTGACACAACGACTTGTACTACTACTAAAAAAAGAGGTGCAGTGTGGCTGTATTTTGACGATGAGAATTCAAGTAATGTGTCAGATAGTATTTCTAAACGGTTACCTACAAAAAATTAAGATTAATTAGTTTTTTTGACTTTTCCCCTTATCATACTGATACTATTTTCATTTAAAGAAGTATTTTCCAAGTTCATGAGAATAAGTTATTTACCCTTTCTTTTTCCTTTTAAAGAATTGCACTTCATTTAAATACACATGTCATGTATATTATTTATTATTTCTTTAGTTAAGTTACTTTTTATGATATGATATTGTTGCAAAGTACTCAAGACAGCCGATACCGACTTCACAAGTACTTGGTATCGGTACTCGACACTTCCGATACTGAACTGAAAAATAATTGGTAGCGTATCGAATCAAAATCCTTGGTATTGCCCATCACTAGGAATCACGTAAGCTATTTTCTAATTACTGGGAACCTTTTGCTCATCTAAGCATTTACAAAACAGCATCTTAAGGGGCTCGGCAAGCTCATTGCACAACTCTTTTAGCACTCTGGAATGCACCATGACAGGGCAGGGACTCTTATGAACCTTTAGCTTTGACAATTTATTTCTATAATCTCTTCTGAGAACACAATGTGGTCAGTGCTGTATCGAACCGTCTGTCCTTAAACGCAGGAAGATTGTTCACATCCTCTCTTGTGAACATCGAGGAAAAGAAACTGTTCAATGCCTCCGACTTGTCCTGGTCAGAATGTGCTTGACTACCATCTTTAAGCTTAAAGGTCCGATACACTTACTCGGGTTATTAATTTCGACTTTGCGTAGCGGTAAAACGCCTTTGGGTTTGACTTGATCTCGATTGCAATCTGCCTCTGGAACTTTTTCAGCCCTTCTACACTCGGACTTTCCTTGGTTCCTGGATCTGGCATACATCATCCTGTCCTGTTCATCGTATATCCTAACCCACGTTTCGAAATTCTGAGTTTTCTTCTGAACTCTGTCGACCGCCACATGGTTCATGTGTAACAGTCTCCTTATATTCGTGGAGGCACTGGGTTTACAGGCATTGCAGTAACACAAAGTGAAATTACCGTGTCCATAGTTTAAGCATTGCTCGGTGGTTTAAAGGGAATGTTTTACGCCTACATTACTGCAGTACCAACAATGTCAGAAAAAACTCACTCAATACCACGAACCTATTTTATTGAGCTGTATAAGATAGTAATTATTTGTTTACAGTAAATGACGAGAATCTCACCTCCCACACACACACACACACAGCTACATTGTCCGTTAGCCATCTCCATTATGAAAGAAAATTAGTGTTTTAGAGTGTCTTATCGTGTTTGTTAACCTCCTTAATACATTACGTATATAAAATATATTCGTTTAGTATTATGGAAGGTGATGACTTGTTCAAAGACCAACCATTTGGTCACTTCAATTACCGACGACCACGACCACATTTACACCCAGCAGGACAGATCTTTAGCATGCATAACGCCGGGCGAATTATTAGCGATATCGCGTTTTTATGGCATTGGGAATTTTAGAGATCTTCCCAGCAAGGCAGACGGCGTGAGGATTCTCAATGACATTTGCTATGTATTGTAATTAGTGAAGGAAGCACAGGTAAGAAATTGATTTACTGGACATTGTATTGTATTATTTTTTCTTCATATTAATTACGGTATTTTATATTAATGTACAACTAATATCACCATGGCAAATTATTAATATGAAACATATTTTAATACGTTTTTGCATATAGGCCTATGTACCGTATACCCTGTATTTATATAATTATCAATGGTAGATTACAAAGAAATTCCTAATTAAAACATATGAATAAACACATAAAAGAATTATATTTAAA
>CAUDMG010003426.1:0-61864 GCA_958450375.1 Homarus gammarus | reverse complement strand
GAGTGTGAGAGAAGGCTCGAAGAGTGTGAGAGAAGACTGGAAGAGTGTGACAGAAGACTGGAAGAGTGTGAGCGAAGGAGAAGGCTGGGAGAGTGTGAGAGAAGGCTCGAAGAGTGTGAGAGAAGACTGGAAGAGTATGAGAGAAGGCTAGAAAAGTGTGAGAGATGGCTGGAAGAGTGTGACAGAAGACTGGACGAGCGTGAGAGAAGGCTGGAAGAGTGTGAGAGAAGGCTGGTAGAGTGTGAGAGAAGGCTGGAAGAGTGTGAGAGAAGGCTGGAAGAGTGTGAGAGAAGGCTGGAAGAGTGTGAGAGAAGGCTGGAAGAGTGTGAGAGAAGACTGGAAGAGTGTGAGAGAAGACTGGAAGAGTGTGAGAGAAGACTGGAAGAGTGTGAGAGAAGATTGGAAGAGTGTGAGAGAAGGCTGGAAGAGTGTGAGAGAAGGAGAAGGCGGGGAGAGTGTGAGAGAAGGCTCGAAGAGTGTGAGAGTAGACTGAAAGAGTGTGAGAGAAGGCTGGAAGAGTGTGAGATTTGGCTGGAAGTGTGTGACAGAAGACTGGAAGAGTGTGAGAGAAGATTGGAAGAGTGTGAGAGAAGGAGAAGGCTGCGAGAGTGTGAGAGAAGGCTCGAAGAGTGTGAGAGAAGACTGAAAGAGTGTGAGAGAAGACTGAAAGAGTGTGAGAGAAGGCTGGAAGAGTGTGAGAGAAGGAGAAGGCTGGAAGAGTGTAAGAGAAGGCTGGAAGAGTGTGAGAGAAGACTGAAAGAGTGTGAGAGAAGGCTGGAAGAGTGTGAGAGAAGGAGAAGGCTGGGAGAGTGTGAGAGAAGGCTCGAAGAGTGTGAGAGAAGACTGAAAGAGTGTGAGAGAAGGTTGGGAGAGTGTGAGAAAAGGCGAAGGCTGGACGAGTGTAAGAGAAGGCTGAAAGAGTGTGAGAGAAGACTGGAAGAGTGTGAGAGAAGGCTGGAAGAGTGTCAGAGAAGGTTGGGAGAGTGTGAGAGTAGGCGAAGGCCGGAAGAGTGTGAGAGAAGGCTGGAAGAGTGTGAGAGAAGACTGGAAGAGTGTGAGAGAAGGCTGTAAGAGTGTGAGAGAAGGCTGAAAGAGTGTGAGAGAAGGCTGTAAGACTGAGAGATAAGGCTGGAAGAGTGTGAGAGAAGGCTGGAAGAGTGTGAGAGAAGGCTGGAGAATATGGGAGAAGGCTGGAAGAGTGTGAGAGAATGAGAAGGCTGGGAGAGTGTTGGAGAAGGCTGGAAGAGTGTGAGAGAAGGCTGGAAGAATGTGAGACAAGGTTGGGAGAGTGAGAGAGAAGGCAGGAAAAATGTGAGAGAAGGCTGGAAGAGTGTGAGAGAAGGCTGGAAGAGTGTGACGAAAGGCTGGAAGAATGTAAGAGAAGGCTGGGAGAGTGTGAGAGAAGGCTGGAAGAGTGTGAGAGAAGGCTGGAAAAAAGTGAGAGAAGGTTGTGAGAGTGTGAGAGAAGGCTGGAAGAATGTGAGAGAAGGCTGGGAGAGTGTGAGAGAAGGCTGGAAGAATGTGAGAGAAGGCTGGAAGAGAGTGAGAGAAGGCAGGAAGAGTGTGAGAGAAGGCTGGAAGAATGTGAGAGATTACTAGAAGAATGTGAGAGAAGGCTGGTAGAGTGTGAGAGAAGACTGGAAGAGTGTGAGAGAAGATTGGAAGAGTGTGAGAGAAGGCTGGAAGAGTGTGAGAGAAGGAGAAGGTTGGGAGAGGGTGAGAGAAGGCTCGAAGAGTGTGAGAGAAGACTGGAAGAGTGTGAGAGAAGGATAAGGCTGGGAAAGTGTGAGAGAAGGCTGGAAGAGTGTGAGAGAAGGCTGTAAGAGTGTGAGAGAAGGAGAAGGCTGGGAGAGTGGGAGAGAAGGCTCGAAGAGTGTGAGAGAAGACTGGAAGAGTATGAGAGAACGTTGGAAGAGTGTGAGAGAAGGCTGGAAGAGTGTGAGAGAAGACTGGAAGAGTGTGAGAGAAGGAGAAGGCTGGGAGAGTGTGAGAGAAGGCTCGAAGAGTGTGAGAGAAGACTGGAAGAATTTGAGAGAGGCTAGAAGAGTGTGAGAGAAGGCTGGAAGAATGTGACAGAAGACAGGAAGAGTGTGAGAGAAGGCTGGAAGAGTGTGAGAGAAGGCTGGAAAAGTGTGAGAGAAGACTGAAAGAGTGTGAGAGAAGGAGAAGGCTGGGAGAGTGTGAGAGAAGGCTCGAAGAGTGTGAGAGAAGACTGGAAGAGTGTGACAGAAGACTGGAAGAGTGTGAGCGAAGGAGAAGGCTGGGAGAGTGTGAGAGAAGGCTCGAAGAGTGTGAGAGAAGACTGGAAGAGTATGAGAGAAGGCTAGAAAAGTGTGAGAGATGGCTGGAAGAGTGTGACAGAAGACTGGACGAGCGTGAGAGAAGGCTGGAAGAGTGTGAGAGAAGGCTGGTAGAGTGTGAGAGAAGGCTGGAAGAGTGTGAGAGAAGGCTGGAAGAGTGTGAGAGAAGGCTGGAAGAGTGTGAGAGAAGGCTGGAAGAGTGTGAGAGAACTGGAAGAGTGTGAGAGAAGACTGGAAGAGTGTGAGAGAAGACTGGAAGAGTGTGAGAGAAGATTGGAAGAGTGTGAGAGAAGGCTGGAAGAGTGTGAGAGAAGGAGAAGGCGGGGAGAGTGTGAGAGAAGGCTCGAAGAGTGTGAGAGTAGACTGAAAGAGTGTGAGAGAAGGCTGGAAGAGTGTGAGATTTGGCTGGAAGTGTGTGACAGAAGACTGGAAGAGTGTGAGAGAAGATTGGAAGAGTGTGAGAGAAGGAGAAGGCTGCGAGAGTGTGAGAGAAGGCTCGAAGAGTGTGAGAGAAGACTGAAAGAGTGTGAGAGAAGACTGAAAGAGTGTGAGAGAAGGCTGGAAGAGTGTGAGAGAAGGAGAAGGCTGGAAGAGTGTAAGAGAAGGCTGGAAGAGTGTGAGAGAAGACTGAAAGAGTGTGAGAGAAGGCTGGAAGAGTGTGAGAGAAGGAGAAGGCTGGGAGAGTGTGAGAGAAGGCTCGAAGAGTGTGAGAGAAGACTGAAAGAGTGTGAGAGAAGGTTGGGAGAGTGTGAGAAAAGGCGAAGGCTGGACGAGTGTAAGAGAAGGCTGAAAGAGTGTGAGAGAAGACTGGAAGAGTGTGAGAGAAGGCTGGAAGAGTGTCAGAGAAGGTTGGGAGAGTGTGAGAGTAGGCGAAGGCCGGAAGAGTGTAAAAGAAGGCTGGAAGAGTGTGAGAGAAGACTGGAAGAGTGTGAGAGAAGGCTGTAAGAGTGTGAGAGAAGGCTGAAAGAGTGTGAGAGAAGGCTGTAAGACTGAGAGATAAGGCTGGAAGAGTGTGAGAGAAGGCTGGAAGAGTGTGAGAGAAGGCTGGAGAATATGGGAGAAGGCTGGAAGAGTGTGAGAGAATGAGAAGGCTGGGAGAGTGTTGGAGAAGGCTGGAAGAGTGTGAGAGAAGGCTGGAAGAATGTGAGACAAGGTTGGGAGAGTGAGAGAGAAGGCAGGAAAAATGTGAGAGAAGGCTGGAAGAGTGTGAGAGAAGGCTGGAAGAGTGTGACGAAAGGCTGGAAGAATGTAAGAGAAGGCTGGGAGAGTGTGAGAGAAGGCTGGAAGAGTGTGAGAGAAGGCTGGAAGAAAGTGAGAGAAGGTTGTGAGAGTGTGAGAGAAGGCTGGAAGAATGTGAGAGAAGGCTGGAAGAGTGTGAGAGAAGGCTGGAAGAATGTGAGAGAAGGCTGGAAGAGAGTGAGAGAAGGCAGGAAGAGTGTGAGAGAAGGCTGGAAGAATGTGAGAGATTACTAGAAGAATGTGAGAGAAGGCTGGTAGAGTGTGAGAGAAGACTGGAAGAGTGTGAGAGAAGATTGGAAGAGTGTGAGAGAAGGCTGGAAGAGTGTGAGAGAAGGAGAAGGTTGGGAGAGGGTGAGAGAAGGCTCGAAGAGTGTGAGAGAAGACTGGAAGAGTGTGAGAGAAGGATAAGGCTGGGAAAGTGTGAGAGAAGGCTGGAAGAGTGTGAGAGAAGGCTGTAAGAGTGTGAGAGAAGGAGAAGGCTGGGAGAGTGGGAGAGAAGGCTCGAAGAGTGTGAGAGAAGACTGGAAGAGTATGAGAGAAGGTTGGAAGAGTGTGAGAGAAGGCTGGAAGAGTGTGAGAGAAGACTGGAAGAGTGTGAGAGAAGGAGAAGGCTGGGAGAGTGTGAGAGAAGGCTCGAAGAGTGTGAGAGAAGACTGGAAGAATTTGAGAGAGGCTAGAAGAGTGTGAGAGAAGGCTGGAAGAATGTGACAGAAGACAGGAAGAGTGTGAGAGAAGGCTGGAAGAGTGTGAGAGAAGGCTGGAAAAGTGTGAGAGAAGACTGAAAGAGTGTGAGAGAAGGAGAAGGCTGGGAGAGTGTGAGAGAAGGCTCGAAGAGTGTGAGAGAAGACTGGAAGAGTGTGACAGAAGACTGGAAGAGTGTGAGCGAAGGAGAAGGCTGGGAGAGTGTGAGAGAAGGCTCGAAGAGTGTGAGAGAAGACTGGAAGAGTATGAGAGAAGGCTAGAAAAGTGTGAGAGATGGCTGGAAGAGTGTGACAGAAGACTGGACGAGCGTGAGAGAAGGCTGGAAGAGTGTGAGAAAAGGCTGGTAGAGTGTGAGAGAAGGCTGGAAGAGTGTGAGAGAAGGCTGGAAGAGTGTGAGAGAAGGCTGGAAGAGTGTGAGAGAAGGCTGGAAGAGTGTGAGAAAAGGCTGTAAGAGTGTGAGAGAAGGCTGTAAGAGTGTGAGAGAAGGCTGTAAGAGTGTGAGAGAAGGCTGAAAGAGTGTGAGACAAAGATGGAAGAGTTTGAGAGAAGGCTGGAAGAGTGTGAGAGAAGGCTGGAAGAGTGTGAGAGAAGGCTGGAAGTGTGTGAGAGAAGGCTGGAAGAGTGTGAGAGAAGGCTGAAAGAGTGTGAGACAAGGCTGGAAGAGTGTGAGAGAAGGCTGAAAGAGTGTGAGACAAGGCTGGAAGAGTGTGAGAGAAGGCTGGAAGAGTGTGAGAGAAGGCTGAAAGAGTGTGAGAGAAGCCTGGAAGAGTGTGAGAGAAGGCTGTAAGAGTGTGAGAGAAGGCTGGAAGAGTGTGAGAGAAGGCTGTAGGAGTGTGAGAGAAGGCTGAAAGAGTGTGAGACAAGGCTGGAAGAGTGTGAGACAAGGCTGGAAGAGTGTGAGAAAAGGCTGGAAGAGTGTGAAGGAAGGCTGGAAGAGTGTGAGAGAAGGCTGTAAGAGTGTGAGAGAAGGCTGGAAGAGTGTGAGCGAAGGCTGTAAGAGTGTGAGATAAGGCTGGAAGAGTGTGAGAGAATGCTGGAAGAGTGTGAGAGAAGGTTGGAAGAGTGTGAGAGAAAGCTGAAAGAGTGTGAGACTAGCCTGGAAGATTGTAAGAAAAAGCTGGAAGAGTGTGAGAGAAGGTTGGGAGAGTGTGAGAGAAGGCTGGAAGAGTTTGAGAGAAGACTGGAAGAGTGTGAGAGAACTGGAAGAGTGTGAGAGAAGACTGGAAGAGTGTGAGAGAAGACTGGAAGAGTGTGAGAGAAGATTGGAAGAGTGTGAGAGAAGGCTGGAAGAGTGTGAGAGAAGGAGAAGGCGGGGAGAGTGTGAGAGAAGGCTCGAAGAGTGTGAGAGTAGACTGAAAGAGTGTGAGAGAAGGCTGGAAGAGTGTGAGATTTGGCTGGAAGTGTGTGACAGAAGACTGGAAGAGTGTGAGAGAAGATTGGAAGAGTGTGAGAGAAGGAGAAGGCTGCGAGAGTGTGAGAGAAGGCTCGAAGAGTGTGAGAGAAGACTGAAAGAGTGTGAGAGAAGACTGAAAGAGTGTGAGAGAAGGCTGGAAGAGTGTGAGAGAAGGAGAAGGCTGGAAGAGTGTAAGAGAAGGCTGGAAGAGTGTGAGAGAAGACTGAAAGAGTGTGAGAGAAGGCTGGAAGAGTGTGAGAGAAGGAGAAGGCTGGGAGAGTGTGAGAGAAGGCTCGAAGAGTGTGAGAGAAGACTGAAAGAGTGTGAGAGAAGGTTGGGAGAGTGTGAGAAAAGGCGAAGGCTGGACGAGTGTAAGAGAAGGCTGAAAGAGTGTGAGAGAAGACTGGAAGAGTGTGAGAGAAGGCTGGAAGAGTGTCAGAGAAGGTTGGGAGAGTGTGAGAGTAGGCGAAGGCCGGAAGAGTGTAAAAGAAGGCTGGAAGAGTGTGAGAGAAGACTGGAAGAGTGTGAGAGAAGGCTGGAAGAGTGTGAGAGAAGGTTGGGAGAGTGTGAGAGAAGGAGAAGGCTGGAAGAGTGTAAAAGAAGGCTGGAAGAGTGTGAGAGAAGACTGGAAGAGTGTGAGAGAAGGAGATGGCTGGGAGAGTGTAAGAGAAGGCTGGAAGAGTGTGAGAGAAGACTGGAAGAGTGTGAGAGAAGGCTGGAAGTGTGTAAGAGAAGGCTGGAAGAGTGTGAGAGAAGGTTGGGAGAGAGTGAGAGAAGGTTGGGATAGAGTGAGAGACGACTGGAAGAGTGTGAGAGAAGGTTGGAAGAGTGTGAGAGAAGGTTGGAAGAGTGTGAGAGAAGGTTGGGAGAGTGTGAGAGAAGGCCGGTACAAAATAAGTCTTGAACGCTTTATATTTGTCTTTCTGCCATAAATATGAGTCTCTCTCTCTCTCTCTCTCTCTCTCTCTCATTATAAGCCAAAATATCCTTTTTCTTTCCATCTTTATCTGGGTCAAATATATTGGTTCTCAAAAGCCTGTGAGTTGCCAGTATTAGATAAGTCTCACATATTTTTGGGGGAAAAATATGCAATATTTTGAACCTTTGTCCAATTATTTCATCTTTTTCAATGTGATTTACAAACACACAGCCTTTACTAGAACTTCTGTGTGTGTGTGTGTGTGTAATAATAATAATAATAATAATAATTAACGATTTATTGAAAGAGCTTGGCAGCCAGAAGGCTGAAAATATACAGTTACATATTTGAGGAATGGGTTACGAATTACAAATAATATACAAGTAACATAAGTGACACAAATAAGACATATAATAACTAGATGGGGAAAAGCTCAAACTACAGTTCATTTCAACATAGTGACAGTGCAAAGAGTAGTGTTTACTGGGAGTGAATACACTGATGTGTGTGTGTGTGTGTGTGTGTGTGTGTGTGTGTGTGTGTGTGTCTGTGTGTGTGTGTGCGAGTTAATAATAATTGATTTTACTTAAATCTTACTGTAAGATGATCTTCCTGAACTTGCAAGAGTTTCCCAGTAAAAAAAAAAAAGGAGAGACAACTTTTCTGATCTTAAACTTTTCGTGAATCCTGAAAGATATCCCCGGAGAAAGAGAGAGAGAAGAATCTTGCCCGCACCCCATCTGTTAACTTTAACTATTATGAGATATTCAGAGAGATAAAGGGAGAGACAGACAGACAGACAGACAGACAGACAGAGAGAGAGAGAGAGAGAGAGAGAGAACTCACCTTGAGCTATCAGTTCAAGGTTCCTGCAAATATCCCAAGAGATAAAATGAAAGAGAGAAAGAGAGAGAGAGAGAGAGTGAAATCTTACTTCCAGCCTATCAGTTCCCGGCGACTCTTAAATACACATTATCATCAACAAAGTCTCGAAAAATTAAAGAAACTGCTCTTGTGTGTGTGTGTTTGTGTATACTTCATACTGCATATGTCTTAATATTTTTCCACCTTGTTTCTCTTGTTGAGATTGTATTTTTATTCTTTCTGTTTCTATGCTCTCTCTCTCTCTCTCTCTCTCTCTCTCTCTCTCTCTTTCTCTCTCTCTCTCATCATACATAACAAATATGTACAGTATATGTCTATATGTCATATTTGAACAGGGATCGCTACCACCGCGTCACAAGGGCAACAAAATCCATCCTAGTCTTTGTTTTATGTCACTCCAAACCTGTTAATTCGTCTTATTTTTAAGCAAAGTGAACCTCCATCGAGGATTCCCGTGACAAATATGTGATCCTCGTGGCCCGGTGGTAGTGATCCCTGTACACTCGCAGATGTCCTGAGTTCGATTCCCATCTAGTGAGGCATGTTTATATATGGAAGTCCACGTGTATGTAGACTGTTGAGATAAATATGTAGCCTCGTGTTTCCCATCTGGAATCCATAAAATGTTATTAAGACATCCCTAATGGAGTTTCACGTTGCTTAAAAATAAGACGAATGAACAGGCTTTCAAAGCATTTTTAACCTTGAGCCACAGTTGAATAATTTTTTATAACATATTATCAGTTTTGTACTGACCATCACTAAGGCTTATAGAATTAATTTCCTTAATCAGACTTGCTTCAATCAGAAGTCTTTCTGTGACACATGTTGATTTAAACACTTGTATACTGTTTTACCAATCCATGGGATGATAATTGTTCCTTATATGAACGAAAAGTTTTGTTTAATTTAGGTTGTAATGCTTCCTCAGTCTGACCTATATAATTTCCATTACAATTGATACATGAAATACAGCAAACATTTCCAGTTACATTCAAGATTGGGCTGTTCTTAATTAACATACTGGTAATTGTTGAGTCATACTTAAATACAACATTAATGTTTAGTAATTTAAGGGATTGAACTAACGGGACAAATTCATTGCGATAAGGTAGAGTCAAAATATTCTTAAATGTAGGAACTTGTCTAGTATGCGTACAATAAAGGGAATTTTAGCCCTTTTAAGACAACGATCAACAAACAATGAAGGGCAGCCAAATTTTTGTGCGATGAACTGAAGGTGTTGCGGTTCTTCTTCTATGTGGTTTTATCGATATATATATATATATATATATATATATATATATATATATATATATATATATATATATATATATATATATATATATATATATATATATATATACCTGTATATACAGTATATTAGGGTGGTCCTTATTTCTCAACTTTGGAATTTTTTACCACAGACCCTGCTAAAAGTGTCCATTTGGGACAAAAACAGTGTGTGTAGAGTTATTTGTAAATATATTAATATTTAGAGGTTGCTCAAAGCTGTCAAAAATTAAGTAATCAATGTATTCGATTACTTTGTAGCCGATTACGCCCACCACTAGTGCGTCGCATTTGTCACGATTGTGGTGAGTTTTTGCTGGTCGTGATTGATGATTGGGGAAATTAGAAACAGTTCTGCAGAGTATTCTCATTATTAATTTATATTAATAGTTAATTTCTTTATTCCTCAGGTCTAAATGGCTAATGCAGGAGTAAAACCACGAGAAAATGTGTATTTGATAATGACATTATGTGATGACATTACAGGGGCTAAGTTACCTTTAAACAGGCAAGTGTTACAGTATTTTTTAAGCCTGCATCGCATACAAAAAAAACCCATCAGAGTGGCAGCTGGGAAGTCACAGACAAAGTTCTTCAATTTTGGACAAAAGCAAACATTCCCACACACCACAAACCAGATTGTGTGAATCAAGTGCACAAAATGTTTGACAAGTGGAGTAGTTTGAAAAAGAACTCTTTAAGAAAGACAGAAACTCAAAAGCAGAAAGAGAAAGAGTTCACTGATACATTTGAAGATCTCTTTGACATTGCACATGTGAATGCTTTGAATATAATGACAATTTAGGAAGATAAGAATTTCTTAATAGCGCAACGAGAAAAGGGGCGTCGGGGGGCAATGTCATCTCCTGACAAAGTATTCCTGAAAAGATAAAAACGACGAGAAAAGACTCTCAAGAAAGCAATGAAAAGGAAGTTGGCTACAGACAGTGCAGAGGAAGAAGCCAAAAAATGCCAGGCCATCGTTGTCTTGGACAGCAGTAGTACGTCTTCTTCTGAGGAATCCAACCCAGTTCCTGGCCCATCAGCACTTCAAACTCCACCTACTGTCAAGAAGCGTGAGTGAAAAGAAGTTCTAACTTCAGAATTTTCTGCAGCATTAGATCGAACCAAGTCCTCAGATAGAATGGCCATGCACATTGTCACCCAAATTGCTCGGAGTCTGGGCCATGATGTCAGTGAATTGATTCTGAATCGATCAAGCATCAGGAGGAAACGTCAGCATCATTGCAGTAGCAGGGCAGCTGAAATCCTTTCAAACTCCAAACCAGAGTCAGTTTTAATTGTTCACTGGGATGGTAAATTGATGCTTGATTTGACGGGGCATAGGGGCCATGTTAACAGACTCCCAGTTCTTGTCTCAGGCAATGGCACCTCCCAGCTTCTTGCTGTTCCAAAACTTCCCTCTGGTACCTGTGATGAACAAGCAAAAGCTGTTGTGAAGGCTTTGCAGCAATGGCACATTGCAGACATCGTGCATGGCATGTGTTTTGATACAACAAGCTCAAATACTGGTCACCACAAGGGTGAGTGTGTCAAAAGTGAGCAGTTGCTGGGTCGGGATTTGCTATATTTTGCCTGCCGCCACCATATACTAGAACTTGTAGCTGGAGCTGCTTTTGAAGCTGTAATGGGGCACTCAGCTGCTCCTGACATACAGCTGTTCCGAAGATTCCAAGCCAAATGGGAACAAATTGACAAGCAGAAGTTTGAAGACTCCTCCACCGACGATCTGGCAGAAGAATCTATCAGAGCTGTTAGGGACGATCTAACCAACCTCATTGAGAAGGCTCTATTGGAGACACACCTTCGAGATGATTATCGAGAGCTGCTAGAGCTGGCCTCCATCTTCCTTGGCACATCACTTTCTCGGGGAGTACGATTTTCTGCTCCTGGTGCAATGCACCAAGCACGATGGATGGCAAAGACCATTTATTCCTTCAAAGTGTGGTTATTCCGTTCTCAGTTTAAGCTTACTCCAAAGGAGAACAGAGGACTAAGAGATTTGTGCATATTCTTTGCCCGAATATATGTGAAGGCTTGGACAACTGCTCCACTTGCTGCAAAGGCACCAAAACGAGATCTGATGTTGCTTAAAGCTCTACAAGACTACAGTACCATCAGCGATGCCATATCAAAGGCAACTTTCCACAAAATGATGAGACACCTCTGGTACTTGTCAGAAGAGTTGGTTACATTGGCCTTCTTTGATGACGATGTTCTCCCAGCAGTGAAGGACAGCATGTTGGAAGCTATGAACATCGTTATTGGAGAAGAAAAGCATGTCAAACGGGTTACAATCAATCCAGACACACTCCAAGTGAAGAACCTATATGATTTTACGACAAAGAACACAAAGTCATTTTTCAAAAAGCTCAACTTGAATACAGATTTCCTGGCCCTCCCAGTAGAACAGTGGAAAGATGATCCTGGTTTCCAAAATGCAAAAGCCGGTGTACAAGCTTTGTCTGTGATCAATGATCATGCAGAAAGAGGAGTAGCCTTAGTCCAAGATTTCTCAGGCCGCATCACCAAGGACGAACAGCAACTGCAGTATCTACTGCAGGCAGTTACTGGCCACAGGAAATCATTCCCTAATGCCCTCAAGCAGACCTTACTGGGCGACAAAGAGTGAGACTGGTCCTCATGCGACCCCTGCCTTCAGCAGCTAATACCCACTTGGACTAAGGGGAGGGGGGCCCAGGCTGGGGGCTAGGAAATGATGTGTTATGAACATTAAGCATAGGCATAATATTGTTAAATTTCATTTGACTTGAGCAACCTCTAATTATTAGGATATCTAAAAAATATTTTACCGGCAATGTTTCTACTCCAATTGAAAACGTTTGTCAGGGTCTGTGACAAAAAATTGGCAAATTTTGTTTTTTGCCCCAAAATCAGGACCACTCTAATATATATATATATATATATATATATATATATGCAAGTAAATCACTGTAGGTGCGCGTGATCTAGGTATATGCTGATAACCACCAGGAAAGAAGAAAACACGAAGTTCCCAAGCGCTTTCGTGTAATTCACATCTTCAGGGGTGAGTACAGACCCCTGAAGATGTGAATTACACGAAAGCGCTTGGGAACTTCGTGTTTTCTTCTTTCCTGGTGGTTATCAGCATATATATATATATATATATATATATATATATATATATATATATATATATATATATATATATACAGTATATTTATAATATATATATATATATATATATATATATATATATATATATATATATATATATATATATATATATATATATATATACTGTATATGCTGATAACCACCAGGAAAGAAGAAAACACGAAGTTCCCAAGCGCTTTCGTGTAATTCACATCTTCAGGGGTGAGTACAGACTAGATAGAGTAATGCAGAACAAGATGAATATATACAGAGGAGGGTGAGACCAGGTCCACAATGGTCAGGTAATGACCCTACTAATCTTTAAATGGCACACAACGGTTGGTGGTTGGGTCAGATGGGACAGTGACCCGCCCTCTCACCTGATCACAAATCTTCTTAATTACAAAGTTGTCCAGCTTGTACAAGCCGTTACTCAAATTCATGTTGAATGCTTCGGTATGTTTAATAAGACTAGATTCTATGATGTTCCTACTATCAATTGAATTACATGGTAATATTGAGGAGGCATTATCCCAGTCAATGCAATGCTTGTTATCCCTCAAATGAACAAACAGAGCATTGGATTCCTGGCCTGTCCTGACACTGTATTTGTGTTGTTTAATTCTAGTTACAAGATCTTTACCTGTCTGGCCAAAGTAAAACATATTACATTCCTTGCAAGGAACTTTATAAATGCAACCAATTGTGTTGTTGGGGGAGTTCTTGATTAACATTTGTTTAACAGTGCATGAGTTTTTAAATGCCACATTGACGTTCCAAGATTTTAGCTGTGCCGGAATGTGTGAGAAATTTTTGTGAAATGGTAATATTAAGATATTCTTATGGTCATGGGTGGGCTTGGGATCAGTTCTATAAAAAGTTTTCTTAGTAATGTTTAAGCATTTGTCTATGAAAGATCTAGGGTATTTAAGGTTTGAGCCAATATTATATATATATTTGTATTCCTCATCGATGAATTCCGGACTGCAAATTCTCAAGGCACGTAAAAACATTGTTGTAAATACTGACTGTTTGACTTTATTATGGTGGGCAAGACCCATCATTAGCTCTGTTGGGTCAATCTCTTATAAACTATCTAAATGGTTAGTTTCCTTACTAAACCCCCTAGTTGGCAACATTTCTAACTCCAATATCAAGAATAATATGGATCTGGTTGATAAACTCAATAACTTGCACATTAATCATGATTTTAAACTGGTCAGCTTTGATGTAACGTCACTTTATACAAAGGTCCCAGTTGATGATTTACTAGAGTTCCTCATAGATTCCCTGGATAACATTTCACTGCCCGTCTCGAAAGATGACTTCATCGAACTCATCAAACTATGTATTAAGGATTGCAAATTCGAATTCAATGGGGAATATTATGCTCAAAAATTTGGTATGGCAATGGGTAATCCACTCTCACCTGTATTAAGCAACCTATATATGGAATTCTTTGAAAAGAAACTATTAAGTAATATTTTACCACCCTCAGCAGTCTGGTTTAGATATGTTGATGATGTATTATGTCTCTGGCCATGTAATGAGGACCTAAAAGTTTTCCTACCACAACTTAACAACTTAGCCCCCTCGATCAAATTCACTGTGGAATTAGAGCAAGACTGTAAATTGCCATTCCTAGACTGTCTGATACACAGAATAGGTAACACTTTTAAGTTCAGTATTTATAGAAAACCAACCAATGTGTGTTCATACATTCATTATTATTCTGCCCACCATAATAAAGTCAAACAGTCAGTATTTACAACAATGTTTTTACGTGCCTTGAGAATTTGCAGTCCGGAATTCATCGATGAGGAATACAAATATATATATAATATTGGCTCAAACCTTAAATACCCTAGATCTTTCATAGACAAATGCTTAAACATTACTAAGAAAACTTTTTATAGAACTGATCCCAAGCCCACCCATGACCATAAGAATATCTTAATATTACCATTTCACAAAAATTTCTCACACATTCCGGCACAGCTAAAATCTTGGAACGTCAATGTGGCATTTAAAAACTCATGCACTGTTAAACAAATGTTAATCAAGAACTCCCCCAACAACACAATTGGTTGCATTTATAAAGTTCCTTGCAAGGAATGTAATATGTTTTACTTAGGCCAGACAGGTAAAGATCTTGTAACTAGAATTAAACAACACAAATACAGTGTCAGGACAGGCCAGGAATCCAATGCTCTGTTTGTTCATTTGAGGGATAACAAGCATTGCATTGACTGGGATAATGCCTCCTCAATATTACCATGTAATTCAATTGATAGTAGGAACATCATAGAATCTAGTCTTATTAAACATACCGAAGCATTCAACATGAATTTGAGTAACGGCTTGTACAAGCTGGACAACTTTGTAATTAAGAAGATTTGTGATCAGGTGAGAGGGCGGGTCACTGTCCCATCTGACCCAACCACCAACCGTTGTGTGCCATTTAAAGATTAGTAGGGTCATTACCTGACCATTGTGGACCTGGTCTCACCCTCCTCTGTATATATTCATCTTGTTCTGCATTACTCTATCTAGTCTGTACTCACCCCTGAAGATGTGAATTACACGAAAGCGCTTGGGAACTTCGTGTTTTCTTCTTTCCTGGTGGTTATCAGCATATACCTAGATCACGCGCACCTACAGTGATTTACTTGCATATATATATATATATATATATATATATATATATATATATATATATATATATATATATATATATATATATATATATATATATATATAAATATATATATTTATAACAAAGAAGTATGTGTGTGTGTGTGTTTGTTTGTGTGTTTGTGTGTATGTGTCTCCGCAAGAGAATCTCGGAAACTACTTTACCGATCTGTAGTGATGATGGATGGTGTTATATGTAGTGATATTGATGGGTGGTGTTATATGTAGTGATGATGGATGGTGTTATATGTAGTGATGATGGATGATGTTATATGTAGTGATGATAGGTGGTGTTATATGTAGTGATGATGGGTGGTGTTATATGTAGTGATGATGGATGGTGTTATATGTAGTGATGAGTAGACAATAAAATAATAACAGTTTTATGCTAAGAAAATATACTTTGCTGTACCGTTGTAGTGAAAAACATGGTGGAACTTACATACACCGCTAATGAACTATTGATGGAACAAGAAGTTTTGGGGACTGAACAGTGAGACAATGTGGAGCCTCCCGGAGGGTGGCGTCCTACTGTGGCCTAGCGGATGAGCCGCCCAGAGCGAACGGTGGACAGTCGGTCACAGAAAACAGATTAGGAAAGGGAAACCCGTCTTAATGCTAACAGAAAGCGAACAGCGGACAGTTGGTCACAGGAAACAGATCAGGAAAGGGAATCCCGTCTTAATGTTGACAGATAGCAAACAGGAGAAAGGCCTTCTCTAGAAAATGATCAAGAGCATGAAATTCGTTTGAATGCTAATAGACAGAGAGCTGCGGGATCCAGAATTCTAAAAAAGAATACACAGTGTTCTGGGTAATAAGTTCAATATACAGGAGCGAACACAAACATCTGTATAAATTTGTAGGTTCGATTTACTGGATAAGAGATATGTACACAAGGGGAGTAGCGCTCCTCAACCCGTCTGCTGGTCAACTGCTCTATAGGCGACGTATGGCAAGTGACACACTAACAGCTTCCATATGTCGCCAGGCACATTAATTAAGCATGTGGGACATGGTAATTACATTGTCACACACTGCTAGCTAGGCTGAATAAATAATATATATAAATGGAGCACATACATAATATACATACATAATATATAATACAGCATACATAATACAGAATATACATACAGCACCCACTTGCAAGAGCCCCATTTAACTATGACAATTTTTTTTTTTTTTTTTTTTTTTATTGGGCACCCCCCTACATCCTTTTGTAAGGTGAAGCACAGAAGAGTTTACAGCACCCAACAGGGAAGCATACTAAGTTCATGCTTGCCTTTATGTCTCACGAGTTAAGGGCGTAGACTCCTGAAGAGTCAAGGGCGTAGAAGCCTGAAGAGTCAGTGGTTTATGTCCTCAAGTTATTGGAAGCTCCAACAACTTGTCCCTGAATACGAATTCGCAACTTTCGACTTACAACAGGTACCTACTTTACTGCTAGGTGAACAGGGACTAATGGGTACTAGGAAGTAAGTCCAAACAATTTCCACAGGCCCGGGAATCGAACCCGTGACATCTCGCTTGCGAGGCAAGAACGGTACCGCTTCTACCACCGGTCCCCCAACTATGACAATGAGATAGAATATGAAAAGTATCCCTCTGTTGTCATTGGCAACATGGATAAGAAATTTGAACACTGCTGTGCAAAGAAGTATAAAGGAGAATTTGCTGGACTGTGCTGCTCTCTTGGGAAAGTACAACTGCCAAATTTGAAAAAAACCACCACAAACATTGAAGACTCTGATGCTGGGAACAACACCAGAGTCAAAACACTTCTTGGAAAATATACTGAAGTACAATTCATGCTACCAGATGACATCCTTTGGAGCTACCAGAGTAGTTCGTGAGCACGGATACATACCAACATTCAAACTCCAGGGTCAAGTCTATCACAAAAGCAGGATCCCTCTTACCACTGGAAGATGAGCAGGCAAAGTTCATCCAAATCTACTTCATGGGAGATCATGAAAAGCAGACTACTATCAGTTGTGGCAATATTCAAGGTGTCAGACATGACATTGTCCTATCTAATAAAGAAATGCTGCATGAGCTCAACATGTATGTACAGTCATTTAAATGCCCTGGAAAACATGCCTTCTGACGAGTACAAAGACAGGATCAAAGAAGACACGACCCCTAAGGGAGAACATGAAAGAAGATTCAATGCTCCTGAAGTTGATGAAGTAGCTATCCTGATTGTCGGTCAAGAGTTTGAGAAACGAGACATCATACTCAAAATGAGAGACGAGTTGCTCGCAAGAAGAACATGATGCCACATGTACTGGAAGCTACATTACTGACAGGAAAAGCTAAAGGAGAGGACGTTTTTATACCAAGGATACCTCACATCACCACTGACCTGCCATTTGAGTTCAAGCGACTTCAGTTCCCGGTTAAAGTGAGCTTTGCCATGACCATCTACAAAAGCCAGGGACAGCCCCTAAAGATGGTTGGCCTAAACTTGGTGTTTCCTTGCTTCTCTCATGGACAGTTCTATGTTGGATGCTCCAGAGTGGGAACTGGCAAAAATCTGTAAATACTTGCTGCTAATGACAAAACCAAAAATGTGGTCTACCTTAATGCACTACAGTGAGACAATGTGGAGCCTCCCGGATGGTGGCGTCCTACCGTTGCCTAGCGAAAGAGCCACCCGGAGGGCGGCGATTCCGTTAGTGTATACTGTATATATGTGTAACCGGTCGGAATTACTGGACTTTAATTTCTCACTTGACTTGGGGTTTATTAATTATTAGAGAGAAATTGCAGTGGAAGCGCCCCTTTGAGAAAAAACCCGAACCAGCACAAGAACACTTAAATTTACTAACAAAATTAATTGTCCGTGACCCGTGGAAGGATAGCATCTGTGATTGGGATGAATGAGACACACTGTAAAATTTAGACACTTATATTCCCTCCAACACTACAGACACAATCAAATAGTGGTACACCAACATATGCACACCTCTTAACCTGAACTTAAAACACTACTCTGGGGAATAAAAGTTATACATGATATTGAAATTATTAGAAACTCAAACAATGCCTCATTAGACAACAATAAATTCAAAGTATTAAGAATTGTTGCTTGCACACATGAAACAGGCCTTAAGGGTTTTCACAAAATAATATCCACCACTGCATAAGTGGTATAAACATAAGAAATTATTAATTCCACCATGAATAGGCCTAAAGGGCACTCAATAGAATTATATTACCCCTAACAGATGCACACTTCCTAACCTAACTTAAACACTACTCAGGGGAACAAAGGTTATACCTGAGATTGAAATTATAAAGAAATATTAAATGCATTAAAGGAACTAAATCACAGTATCACTCTGGTTTCAATTAGTGACACAAACTTAAAAAAACAATACTATCAAAATTATTTAAGAAATATTGAACTACACACATCAAGATAATATCAGTAACTGAAGAAATGGTATTAACTACACACAAAAATATTATCACTATTATTAAGAAGTTACTGAGTCCACCAACTCAACATACACCCGTAATAAGGGAGATAAAATGTTTCTCTAGGTATCCCCTAGACTCCTGGTCTCAGTGTGTGACCATTAATTTACTCAGATAGCCTCAGTGTACTCTCAGTCCGTCCATGGGCGGGAAGAGAGAACGCCAGCAGGTGACCCTGGCCAGTAGGTAATACTTCTAGCTGACCGAAGACACTTGGTGTTGTGCACCCACGTGGGAAGAACTGATCACCCAATGTTGGTCCCTTGTCGTTTTAGTTGTCGGCAGCACTCGTTCACTCAAGAGATCCCTTGCTAACCAGTGACCTGCACTGATCGTTCCAACTACGACAATCGCTAATCATCAATCATCAACGGCAGTCTCAAACGGCAATCAAAGTCTCTCAGTCAATTTCTCGCAGTCAAGTGGGTTCTGACGGAAACCCTAGAATGAACTCACTGTTAGCTCTTGTTAACTTTATCACTGCCCTATCTAAACCTGTCTGAGATCGAATGAGACTTACTTGTTATACTGCAATAGCGCAACACAGGTGACTAGACCACGTGACCGTTTGTGGACGGACGCGCAGGGACGTCTGTCTATCTGACCGCTGTCGTCTGACTGAGGACCAGCCAAGCTCGTGCTTACCCAAGGTGGTAGCTTAGGCCTACGTGACATATTTTCCGCCTAACTAATAACTTTCTTGGGACACCCGTAACATTATTCAGACTGGTAAACGATCTATATTAATTTCAAATTCAATAATAGTCCCTTAACTTCATGCATCGCATCATTATTATTTCGGTAAACTACATTTAATATCGCATAGGCCTAGTTCCAAAAGCTCTCACTACGTGCAGGAGCGCTCTCTTCCCTCAGACGACCTTGAACTTAGTATCGCCAATGGTGCGGCATTTGAAATTACACTGAAATTTCTGAATATATATATATATATATATATATATATATATATATATATATATATATATATATATATATATAATATATATATATATATATAAGTAAGGAATACAGTTACTTTCATAGTGTTTATGTGTTTAAGATGGTATTATTAAGATCACTGTGGGAGAATATCACATCTTGATACACGCCTTCTAATATACATCACAAAGTCATTTTATACATCACGAATTTTTGTAGTCTTCAGAAGGGACTTATAAATTTATTCACTTCAGAATTTACAATCATAATCCTAAGAATCAATAAATTTACTACGTATCTACAGACACAACTTCCAGTTTTGAGAGACCAAATTCAGTAGTCCAGATATAACTTTTGGATCCCCGGTAGTCTAGGAGGTAATATTACTATTTCACAAGTGGTCACTGTGAGCTAATCCTCTAGGTGCCCTGCCTCACCTGTCACCTGGATCACCTAGACGTACCTAGACCACAGGTGACGTCCCTGTGTATCATCTGTAGAGCAGCAGGGCTTCACGCTAATGGTCTAAGTTCTGGGGTTGTTTACCTTGTGAATGTGTCGCTGATGGTGCACATTGTCTCTGCTTCCTACGCTACATATTAAGGTAATAATGCATCTAGTTATGATTGAGACTCAGAGATTCTATACCAAAGTTTTGGTCGCCATCTTGGTTTCGTGGTTTAAATATTCTTACTTTAACGTTTAAAGAAAATTTTTACTTTGGAACCTTTAAGCCTTAAAGGCGTAGATTTGTTGTTTGTTTGTGTCCTGGTCTCTCTATGGTGGTTTCAGTAATGTAGAAGTCCACTGATGACTAATCATGAATATACATGACAAGGTGTGTCCATACATGGAAGAGCAACACCAACGCAGTCTGTAAGTGTTGATGTCATACGTTTTGGAACTTCAACTTCTTTAACAATATTAGAAACTGTAATAAACACACATCAATCAATGTAAACAATAATCACCTTTGAATATTAGAAAGTGAACTATGTATATCCTGCAAGGTGCTGGATCACTATCATTAATGTTGAAAACTTTGGCTCCTTGACACGTCGACCACATGACATCCTTCACAACATCTATTTCGACAACACTGTTTCATACTTAAAGTGGAATGTTATCAGGGATATCAGGAAGTTTAACGGGTCTTCAATGTCTTTGTGACATCAATTTCAATGAACATTGAGACTTTAACCTACCAGCAGTCATTTGGATCTCAACTTTCATTGCACAATGATATCTATATCTTTTCCCCAACTGTGTTAAGTCTGTTATACACCAGACATCCTGTACAGCTCACACACACACTCAGTCGCCGTATTTGTTGTTTTTAGATCTCTGTGCCAACCCAACCCCAACCCCGAACCCATGAGACCCTCTAATCCTCTCACCAGACCTCTATGACTTTTTCATTCCATCCCGGGACACCAGAGACTCTCCTTACTCTACCCCTAAACCCCTAAGACTCCCCGAACTCTACCCGTGGACTGGGGGTCCATGGGTCTAGTCTCTTACTGAAAACAATATTCACGAGGTGTTGGAATATATTATGACCCCAGAACAATTTTTCCCTACTGAGTACTGTGACTATTACTGTACTGGTACTTTTACTCATCTTATAATAATACTAATACTGTTACTGATACTATTACTAATACTAATACTATTACTATTACAGATAATATTACTAATAATAGTACAATTACTATGACTGATACTATTAATAATACTAAAAATATTACTGATACTTTTACTGCTACTACTACTTTGCTGTCACTCGGAATTGAGTATGACAATTATCCAGCTATGAGACATTGATATGAGTTATTAAGGATATCACCTTCGTTGGTGAGCTCTGGGGTGACTAGAGGGGCCGATGCGGAACCGGCAGTGTCGTCCACAGATGCTACACATGTGGAGGCGCTTCTCTGCCTTGGTATGCAGTCGGGCTAACTGGAAAGTATTGTGAGTTTCTCGTGTGGTGCTCCTCCAAGCGTTACGATGTGTAGTAATCGTCTCCCAGGTGAAGGGGACAATTTGACACTTTTTCAGGTTTGTCTTAAGATTATCCTTGTACCTTTTCAGGTACCCGCCAGCGTTACATTTACTATTCGTTAGGTGACTGTAAAGTAGCAGCTTTGACCGTCCACTGTCATCCATGTGGATAATATGACCCGTCCAACGTAGTTGTTCATGGATAATGGTAGCCACAGCGAGAATACCAGCATTTTTATCTTGTCTTCCCAACGAACTCGGAGATTGGAACATAGACTACGTTCCTGAAAGTTTTCAAGTGCCTTTAGGTGCCTCTTGTACGTGACCGATATCTTGTTGCCTTATAACAGGGTGGGGAGGACCACTGCCGATAAACGTGTAGCTTTGGAGATAATTTCACCTCCCCACAACTGAAGACGCGGGTACGGATTCTGTCAAGGCCTCGAGATGCACATCTGGTCAGATGTTGACACTCTTCATCGGTGTCCGCGGTGGTGGACAGGTGGGAGCCGAGATACTGAAAGTGGGTAACATTAGAAAGGGTAGTACCATTAAGCTTAATGGATGATGCAGGTGTGGGTGAGCCAGGGGCAGACTGAAAGAGAATCCGAGTCTTACGTACATTCACTATCAAGGCCAAAGTGTGGGTAAGCATCTGCTTAGGTGTTCAGGATCTCCTGTACGTCGCAATCAGTGTGAGTAACAAGAGTGAGGTCATCTGCATATTGAAGCTCAGACACCTTTGTTCCTGCCTGGAATCGTCTTATGTGAAAAGACCCTTCATCTGGTATTGGATGTCCACCCAGATGGCTAAATTGGCACTGGCACGAGTAAGGAAAGCAGCCAAAAAAATTGAAAAAAAATTGATGACAGTACTCTTCCATGTTTGATCCCAGTTTGAATGGGGAAGAGCGCCAGACTGGGTGTCATTGTGTAGGACACTGCCGTTCATGCCATCGTGGAGTTGCCTCACAATGGAGATCAATTTTGGTGGGCAGTCGATACGGCTGAGGGTCCGCCAGAGGGCTTCCCTGTTGACCGAGTCGAAGGTCTTGGTTAAGACGATGAAGACCATGTACAGATCACGACGTTGTTCTCTGCACTTTCCTGTATCTGGATGGCAGCAAAGATCATGTCAGTGGTGCCTCGTGATGGTCTTAAGCCATATTGAGATTCTGGGAGGAAGTCTTCCGCCTCAGGAAGAAATCTGTTTCGGAGGACTCGGACAATAATCTTGCCAGCTACGGACAGCAGCGACATCGAGTTGTAGTTGCCAGCCAGACAGGCCTCCCTTTGTTCTTATAAATATTGATGATGGAGGTGTCTTTAAGAGTTTAGGGGATTTCCTCCTTTTCCCATATATTCTCCAGGAGAGAGTAAAGACGGCTAATAAGAAGAGATCCTTCTGCTTTATACATCTCGGCTGGGATTCCATCACGCCCTGAGGCTTTAATATTTTTCATCTGGGTAGTCAAGATATTCACATCGGTGTTTCGATTGAGCAACGAATGGTAGTGCTCCTTCCAGCACTGAAGGAGGCCTTCTTTGTCTTTAATTAGGGGGTTACTGTCGGACGAGAGGAGGGAGCTATGCCATGAGTGATTAACACTTAAAATGTTTTAGTGGTATTGAAAAATTCGTGCGTATCTTGTGTTGATCTGCAAGATTTTGCATCATACATGCTTTATTTTTAAACAAATCATTCTTTAAGTTTGGAAGCTCATGCTGGGCTGCCGCTTTCTTCTTGTGGAAGGTATCAGCTTTGGTTCGATACTGAGGGTTGTTCTGCCATTCAGTTAAAGCAGCACCTTTATCATTTCCTGGTCAGTGTATTCTTTCTATCTGGCCGAGGGTCTCTCTGCAGGTTTTTGTCATGACAGTATCGAGAATACCCCATTCGGCACTGGGATTTGGGTTGTTTGTTGTTGGGTTATTTATCAACCCATGTTTGAGCCGCTCTCTGAAGGCATGTGATAGCACTGGCTCCTCCAGACGCTTAGACTTAAAACTACTTCTGGAAGCATGTTGCCTTCGCCGTTTTGAGGCGACATGAAGTGAGAGCTTGGCTCTGACGAGCCGATGATCAGTGTCGCAATGGTCTGAGCCACACATGCCTCGGATTATGAGGGCATCTCGGTGATCTTCTTCTCTGACAATAATGTAGTCAATGAGATACTAGTGTTTGGATCGTGGGTGTTGCCACGAACCCATGAACTTTTTGGCTTGCCTGAACAAGGTATTGGTGATAGAGAGGTGGGCAGCAACTTGCTGAGGAGGAGTAGGCCATTATGATTACACCTGCGTAGTCCATTTCTCTCTATGATTTCCTGCCAAATGTTAGCATCTGTGCCAACTCTGGCATTGAAGTCACCTTGGAGCACAACCTTATCTTCTCTGGGGATAGAGGTTATCACTCTGTCAAGGCCAGCATAAAAGGCCTCCTTGATGTCATCCTCTGCATCCAGTGTTGGGGCGTATGCACTGATGAAGAAAGCATGACGTAAGTGATTCAGTGGAACTCGGAGCGTCATGAGGCGCTCATTGATCCCAACAAGCATTTCAGTTAGCGTAAGTAGGATGCAATGGCGGAAGGAAAAGCCAACTCCATAAATGCTTACCCTTCCAAAAGAAAGTATAGCCAGACCCCCGTTCTGTAAGTCGACCCTCATATGGATGCCGGGACTCAGTAATGGCTGCTATGTCAATGTTATATTTAGCCCGCTCTTTTGCCACAAGGACAGATTATTTTTTGAGGATGCTCATTTGTGCCAGTAACCAGAAGTGTCCTGACATTCCATGCAGTGGTCATAAGAGGATGTACAGCTCGATTTTGCTTTGATCTATGATTATGATTTTTTTTCGACCACATAGAATGTCCTTACTGGTTGCGTTTTTTAGTTTAACAAATTTATTGGCAGAGCTTGTAGTACAGTTTGCCTATTCTGAGTAATTCAGTCAGGTCTTGACACTGAGGGTGGTATCACTTCTCACTGCTACGCAGGACAGAGGTTCATACACAAAGAAATACATCATATTCATTAATAGCTATAAATATATAGTGGTCAGATTCATATGGGTAATGTCACTGTTCATTGCCATGCAGGACAGAGGTTCGTACACAAAGAGATGCATCATATTCATTGACAGTACATATACATATATGTACACACACACACACATATATATACACACATATACATATATACATACACATATACATGTTCATATATATACACACACGCACACACACATACATATACGTCGGTCAGATTCATGTGGGTAATGTCACTCTTCACTGCCATACAGGACAGAGATTCGTACACAAAGAATGCATCATATTCATTGACACTATATATAGGTCAGATTCATGTGGGTAATGCCACTGTTCACTGCCATGCAGGACAGAGGTTCGTACACAAAGAAGGAAATACATCATATTCATTAGCAGTATATATAGGTCAGTGGATCACATACATTAGAGTCATATTCTAATTGAAGACTAATCAGTGTGGGCTAGCAAATTTGGGATAAACAGCAAGAATGTCCTCAAGCACACCTGATTCAATGAAGTAATTACATAGTTCTAGATACAATAAGTCAGGTGGCCTGAAGTCTTTGACAGTGTCACATTCAATAATATAGTGTTCAAGTGTATGTTTTAAAGGTTTATCACAAAGTTTACATGCTGAGTGTTCCGGTATGGGTACAGCGTTACTAACTTGCCAGATGCGTCTGTATCCTCGCCTAATTCTGGCCACGCCTACATCACATTGTCTGGTTCTGTCCTTATGCTGGCCATACCGGTACCTCTTGTCACAAAATTTGTCATATTTACTAATGCTACAACTGTCAGGTCTCTGCATTTCTCACTTCTTCTAGATAAGAGTTCATGATTCTGACTTGAATGTTTTTAATTACAGCATTGGACAGGCCAAGGTCACGGTCAACATTTTCTTTCTTACATGCCTCATTGGCCAGTCTATCAGCACGGTCATGATACCTGATGCCAACATGGGACGGAATCCACACAAATTCGATACGAAAGTTGTTCTCATTGGCAGTTATCACATTCCTTTTAATATCACATACAACTTTAGACAGAGCCTGACGGGCTGTTCATTGATTTCAAAGCACTTTGAGAGTCACAGAATATCACCCCACCTCCATTTTCTTTGAGGTAGTCTGTGGCTAAGTAGATTCCAGTTAGTTCAGTTTGTGTTGTGCTGGCCCAGTTGTTCAGCCTTTGTTTGTTTGACACTATCATCTCTTTTTCTTTATATATTACAATTGCACAGCCTGTTCTACCTGTGTTTGTTTGCACAGAACCATCAGTAAAAGCATAACATTCACTTGATTTAATACTCTCTATGTGTCTGTTAATAGTTTCTAGTGTGACACATCTCACCACATCGGTGTTTAACATTTGCTTACTACCAACAGGAGGCTGGTTGCGGTTGAGCAGTCAGGATGGTTCTTTAGGCAGACTATGTTTAGGGTACCTTTTCTAGTCCCCTCCCTATGTGTGGTGAGCAGAGTGGGTCCTCGAGAGGGCTGCTCAGTCGCATAGACAGGACCGGATTGCACTGCTGCCTTGATCCCAGTGCATAAACAACCATCTTATCTATGCCGCCCATGTGCAGAGTTGTTAGCAGAGACTCTCGGCAGCCATCTCTGTCTGTCCCGGTCGCCACTCGTCCATGGCCATAGGAATTTTTGGGGTATAAGGGTTTTGATGATGATGAGAAGTATGAGCAGCAAGATGGCTGCACGTGAGTTGATTTATGTGGTGAGACAGGAGCGCAGGCTGCAACCACACATCTTGGCTCTCTCTTTTCCTGATCCAGTGGTGCAAGTGTTGCAACGACTGGGGAGAGGGAGAGTTGCAATGGACTGCCGATAGCCCAGTTTGTTGGGTTTCACCTTAGTAGCCTGTCTATCATGCATTGCCTTCATCTGCTGGTGTAGTAGTTGGGTTCCCATGTTGGTCACCTCTTCTGCCTATACTGCTGTTGGGGTCTTGTTGGAGCTCTGTAAGCATGTCTGCCTGATGCGGGGCTCCATGGCAGATTTTTCGTTCGGGGATTACTCCCGTAGCCTTATACCTACCAAGGTTAATCCACAAGCAGCGGGGCAGTGGTTGGTAGGCGCCCGGATGTGTCCACATGCTAGTGGGGCACACTGCTGCTCCGAGATCCCCTACTGGTCTCGCCTGAGCCCACGAGGCACCCAGTTACCGTGTGTTGCCACGAGGAGGCACAGCAGGAGTCTTGATGGTTAAGAGGGTGTCAACTGGCAGGAGAAGACTTGTGCAAGTTACTTCCCTGTTCACCACGAGGGCTAGCCAGCGGGGGTAGCTGAAAGCGAGACGGAGCAAGCAGTGCTTGCACCTTAACACTAACATAATGCTGCCACACTAGACGCATTACACCACACCCTGTGCACACACACACACACACACACTACTATTACTATTACAAACGTTAATATTAATACTACCACTCATAATAATGATGATAATAACATCATTACCAGTATTAGTAACAGTATTAATATTTATACAAGGTGAGCAGAGGGAAGGTACAGTACCAGTAAGTTGTCAACATCAGTGCGTCAAGACATGGGTTAGTTCGGTCCAAGAGAGAAATACTCCGGTCATTACCCAAGAAGAGGAAACATATACACTACACCTAATGCAGCTCTGCTTCCTCTTACTGCCTCGCCTTAACACACTTTTAAACTCCACAACACAAAGGTAAAATACCAGGAAATAATTTCAGGACGGTAGTTTAACATGGACTTAATGTAATGGTAATTTTTTAACTGCTCAATCATTGTCGTTACGTGTGTATAGTAGAACAGTGGAACCTTTTGTGTGTTCCACTGCATATTGTTTCTGTTGTTTACCTGATATCTATAGCTGGCTCATTACCTACATGAGCCGACAAATTCACATTGGACAAAATCCTAACGGACTGATTCCTGCTGATCAAAATTTTGAGGACAAAATCACGAGTCAAAATTTCAAGTGTACAAAGCTCCCACCGAACACAATCCCATCGGACAAAATATCACTGATAAAATCCTGCTACACAGTCCACCATACACTGGCCTAATAAATAAAAATAAATAATACACCAGATAACACCCAATTGGATGAAATTCAGCCGTAAAAATATAATCCTATCAAAACCATTTTCTACACTATTAAATGTTAGTTACTCGTAGTGAGAAACTTTTTAGTCGTTCCATCGTATGACCTCAAGTGTGTGTATCTTGTACTGAGTTTAGTTTAATGTTCACTCCTACACGAATTATTTAACCAGACACTTATAGCTGGGAATAAATTAATTATCAATAATCCATTATAAGATAATTACCGTGTTAAATCCTTGACTCCTGATTATTCATTCTTCATTATTTATCTATTTATAGTTACTTCATAAAATGGGAATATTACTTATCATCATTAGTCGTTGTGTTGTGTGGATATTTATTCGTTATTCTTATACCTTTGTTTCCACAGTCTTTATATTTGCTTTGCTTGGTTTTCAACTTCAACGACCACACAAAGATTTCGCCAAGCATCGCTCTGAGGGCGACGTGTAATTTATTATTCATTCAACTGCCTAGAATTATCCAGATCTAACAGAGGACTCGTTTCGACCCACTGACCTGAAGAACTGCAGAGAATTTATAACTTAGAAGCCTTAGAAATCAGGAGAACTGGAGAACTTAGCAGCAACCTAGAGCTATACAGATTTTGCGACCTACTTTCTACAATCAGTACTGACACATTTACAACAGGGTATTTCTGGTGTAGTGTGTGAGGGTCATGTGTGTGAGAGTTTATGTGTGGGAGTGTAGTGTGTGAGGGTGTAGTGTGTGGGGGTGTTGTGTGTGAGAGTGTTATGCGTGGGAGTGTAGTGTGTGAGGGTGTTATGTGTCAGGGTATTGTGTGTGAGAGTGTTATGTGTGGGATAGTAGTGTGTGAGGGTGTTGTGTGTCAGAAAGTTGTGTGTGAGAGTGTTGTATGTGAGAGTTTTGCGTGTGAGAGTGTTGTGTCTGAGGGTGTTGTGTGTTAGGGTATTGTGTGTGAGAGTGCTGTGTGTGGGAGTGTAGTGTGTATGAGGGTGTTGTATGTGGATATGTAGTGTGTATGGGAGTTGCGTGAGGGAGTTGTGTGAGGGTGGTGTGTGTGGGAGACGTGTATGTGTGTGAGGGTGTTGTGTGTGAGGGTGTTGTGTGTGAGGGTGTTGTGTGTGAGGGTGTTGTGTGCGAGGGTGTTGTGTGTGAGGGTGTTGTGTGTGAGGGTGTTGTGTGTAAGGGTGTTGTGTGTGAGGGTGTTGTGTGTAGTGGTAAAGTATGTTGGGGTATTGTGTGGGGTTGTTGTGTGTGGGTATATTATGTGTTAGGATGTAGTGTGTGAGGGTGTTGTGTGTGAGGGTGTTGTGTGAGGGTGGTGTGTGTGAGGGTGTTGAGTGTGAAGGTGTTGTGTGAGGGTGCTGTGTGTGAGGGTGTTGTGTGTGAGGGTGTTGTGTGTAGAGGTATAGTATGTTGGGATATTGTGTGGGGTTGTTGTGTGTGGGTATATTATGTGTTAGGATGTACTGTGTGAGGGTGTTGTGTGTGAGGGTGTTGTGTGTGAGGGTGTTGTGTGTAGAGGTATAGTATGTTGAGGTATGGTGTGGGGTTGTTGTGGGTGGATATATTATGTGTTAGGATGTAGTGTGTGAGGGAGTTGTGTGTGAGGGTGTTGTGTGTGAGGGTGTTGTATGAGGGTGTTGTGTGTGAGGGTGTTGTGTGAGGGTGCTGTGTGTGAAGGTGTTGTGTGTGAGGGTGTTGTGTGAGGGTGGTGTGATGAGGATGTTGTGTGTGAGGGTGTTGTGTGAGGGTGCTGTGTGTGAAGGTGTTTTGTGTGAGGGTGTTGTGTGAGGGTGGTGTGATGAGGGTGTTGTGTGTGAGGGTGTTGTGTGAGGGTGGTGTGTGTGAGGGTGTTGTGTGTGAGAGTGTTGTGTGTGAGGGTGTTGTGTGTGAGTGTGTTGTGTGTAGAGGTATAGTGTGTTGGGGTATTGTGTGGGATTGTTGTGTGTGGGTATATTATGTGTTAAGATGTAGTGTGTGAGGGTGTTGTGTGTGAGGGTGTTGTGTGTGAGTGTGTTGTGTGTGAGGGTGTTGTATGTGAGAGTGTTGTGTGTGGCGGTGTGGTGTGTAAGGGTGTTGCTTGAGGGTGTTGTGTGAGGGTGGTGTGTGTGAGGATGTTGTGTGTGAGGGTGTTGTGTGTCAGGGTGTTGTGTGTGAGGGTGTTGTGTGTAAAGGTGGTGTGTGTGAGGTTGTTGTGTGTAGAGGTATAGTATGTTGGGGTATTGTGTGGGGTTGTTGTGTGTGGGTATATTATGTATGATGGTGTTGTGTGTGAGGGTCATGTGTGTGAGGGTGTTGTGTGTGAGGGTGTTGTGTGTGAGGGTGTTCTGTGTGAGGGTGGTGTGTGTGAGGGTGTTGTGTGAGGGTGGTGTGTGTCAGGGTGTTATGTGTGAGGGTGTTGTGTGTGAGGGTGGTGTGTGTGATTGTGTTGTGTGTGAGGGTGTTGTATGTCAGGGTGTTATGTGTGAGGGTGTTGTGTGTGTGTTGTTGTGTGTGGAGGTGTAGTGTGTAAGGGTGTTGCTTGAGGGTGTTGTGTGAGGGTGGTGTGTGTGAGTGTGATGTGTGTGAGGGTGTTGTGTGAGGGTGGTGTGTGTGAGGGTGTTGTGTGTGAGGGTGTTGTGTGAGGGTGGAGTGTGTGAGGGTGTTGTGTGTAGAGGTATAGTGTGTTGGGGTATTGTGTGGGATTGTTGTGTGTGGGTATATTATGTGTTAAGATGTAGTGTGTGAGGGTGATGTGTGTGAGGGTGTTGTGTGTGAGGGTGTTGTGTGTGAGTGTGTTGTGTGTGAGGGTGTTGTATGTGAGAGTGTTGTGTGTGGCGGTGTAGTGTGTAAGGGTGTTGCTTGAGGGTGTTGTGTGAGTGTGGTGTGTGTGAGGATGTTGTGTGTGAGGGTGTTGTGTGTCAGGGTGTTGTGTGTCAGGGTGTTGTGTGTAAAGGTGGTGTGTGTGAGGTTGTTGTGTGTAGAGGTATAGTATGTTGGGGTATTGTGTGGGGTTGTTGTGTGTGGGTATATTATGTATGATGGTGTTGTGTGTGAGGGTGTTGTGTGTGAGGGTGTTGTGTGTGAGGGTGTTGTGTGTGAGGGTGTTGTGTGTGAGGGTGGTGTGTGTGAGGGTGTTGTGTAAGGGTGGTGTGTGTCAGGGTGTTGTGTGTGAGGGTGTTGTGTGAGGGTGGTTGTGTGTGAGGATGTTGTGTGTCAAGGTGTTGTGTGTGAGGGTGTTGTGTATGAGTGTGTTGTGTGTGAGGGTGTTGTATGTCAGTGTATGTATATTATGTATGCTGGATTATATATCATGTATGTATATTATGTATGTGCTCCATTTATGTATTATTTATTCAGCCTAGCTAGCAGCGTGTGGCAATGTTATTACCATATCCCACACGCTTAATTAATGTGCCTGGCGACGTATGGAAGCTGCTAATGTATCACTTGCCATACGTCGCCTATAGCAGTTGACCGGGAGCCTAGTCAAGAGAGAGTGCTGCTCTCCTTTGTGTACATACTCTTATCCAGTAAACCGAACCTACAAAACTATACAGGTGTTTGTGTTCTCTCCTGTATATAGAACTTATTATTCAGAACCTAACATGGCGCAGTGCGTAGTCTTACTGGATAATTACGAGTGATAGTGCAAAGTTTGTAGAAAGCCGGCTAGGGTCCCCTCCCGTCTTGGGTCAAGCCTTGGGTCAACTCCCGCGCCATCTCTCCTCGAAGAATTTCAGCAACTTTGAGCAGTGTCAGTGACAGTGATTTTCTGTGAAGTGTTTAGTGCATTGTGTGTTCGTGCCATTCATGTGTGACCTTGTTCTAAAGGATTCCCAAGGTATACGGCACGTTCTGGGCATTTGTAAGGAGTAAAGTTCAGTGCACCCGTCTCTGACCGCGTCCTGAGGGTAACTAGACTGACTGGGAGTCGCCGCGCCTCTCCCTCCACCCCCCTCACAGCGCCGCCTCCACCCCCCTCACAGCTGGGGCGAGACGCTTTGCCGGCCCGGGACACACACTCACACGTACTAACACTCGCTGACCGCGCGGCTTCCTTATATATATTTTATATATATAACCTACTTATCTGTGTATTTAATTAATTTTTTGTCTGAAATCTTGTTGATACGACGGGCTGACCGGTCAACACTGATTTAAGACATAGTACACAGAGGAAGTAGTTATGTCTCACGCCTTACGTAGCCGTGGACCCAGCGTCTGGATGACTCAGGCGGGTGATAGCCCCGCAGAGATGGATGACCAGACCGGCCACGACGCTTCAGCCCCCACATCGCGCAGTCCCTCACCTCAATATTCAGCGTTGTCTCCAGAGATAATTGCTTTACTGAAGTTTATGAGAGATGAGAAACGCGAGGATGAAGCCCACAGACGTTTGGCGGATGAGCACAGAAGGCAAGCAGAGGCAGAACGAGACAACCAACGGAGATTGGAAGACAGTGAACGGTTTGAAGCCTTGATATCTCGCCTCACTGTTAACCAAGCCCCTGGCTCTAACACTGCCTCGGTACTGACTGGTTCAGATACCTCATCCATGCTTCCTTCACACCCCCCAGCCCCACCTAAAGCAGCAGCTCAAACGCCGCCCATCTTGAAGCCTGATGAGACTTTCCAGACTTTTCGTGAATGGCGGCGACGGTGGACTGATTACTCTACAATGGTGGATCTCCAGAGTTTGTCACAGCCTAAACAACTCATCCAGCTGCGCATGTGCCTGTCCTTGGAAATTCAGCGTGTCTTGGAACATACGTTGCAGGTACCCCCAACCTCTTTGCTGTCTGTAGAGGAGGTACTGGACGTTCTACAACGGCACATCAAAGGACAGCAGAATGAAGCTCTGCGCAGGAGGGAATTGTTTAGCTGCAGACAGATGGAGGGTGAGTCTTTTGATGCCTTTTACGTGCGTCTTAAGAGAGCCTCGGAAGAGGTAGATATATGTCCAGGCCACCACCAGCAGTGCGAGGAGACCCAGTTGAGGCAGGTGATCCTGATGGGTGTTAAGGACGAGGAACTTGTCCAACGCCTCACCTCCCTCGACTCTTCCTCTTCTCTTAAGGATGTGTTGACGATATGTCGCTCCTATGAGGCTGCCAGGTGTGCCACCTCTGCCATCCGTGCTCCCCCTACAGCTGTACGCGCTGTGTCCCGGTACAAGAAGGACAAGAAGTCTGTTCCTACGCCTTCGCCCACCACGTCCACGCCCGGTTTATTTTGCAACAACTGTGGTAAGCAGCACGGAACACAGGTGTGTCCAGCTGCTCAGTCTACCTGCAACAGTTGTGACCGTAAGGGCCACTGGTCACTCACAGTACGGTGCCCAGCCAAACGCGTCCAGTGCAATGTGTGTGGTCGTCTGGGCCACTATGACAAGTGTTGCCCTTCCAACATACCCAAGGGACCGCGTCGGCGGAAGCTTCAGCCCCCCTCCACCAGAGAGGGCCGCCCACAGTCTTCCAATCAGAGGTACGACGACTCCTGACAACGCTCGAGCCACATTAGGAATGTGTGCTCCCCCCCGCGTCCCAGGACCAAAGTCCCCCAGTACATCAGCGTCATCGTGACCTACGGCGGTGTGTCATCCCGTCTTCAGATGTTGCCCGACACCGGCGCTGATGCTACAGTCATCGGTCCCCAGCATTTGCAATGCTTGGGGCTCTCTCCAAGTGATCTAGGACCGCCCCCCAAGGATCTCCGCTTTATGGCAGATGGTTCACAGATGACCCCGGCCCTAGGTTCACTCTATGCACACGTCACCTTTGGCAACAGGTCGTGTCAAGCCTGGATTGATGTGCATAATGGCGTCCCGACTCCTTTGCTGTCCTACAGACATTGCCAAGAGTTGGCCATCATCCCCCAGGACTTCCCAACACCGATTCTCGAGGTAAAACACGCCAACAGGGTGCACGAAGGGAGCAGCAACTACCCTGCTGCCGCCCTGCCCCTACCTCTGGCCAGTGACACCTCTCCTTCGGTAGTTGTCCCTGCTGCTTCAAGTCTCCACGCCTTGGCTCGCCTCCACGACAGTCACTGTGGAGCCGAGGCCACCAAACGGCGTGCAAGACAGACTGTGTTCCGGCCTGGCATCGACCCCGACATCTCCAATGCTGTCCAGGTGTGTAAGCCCCGCCACGTATTACAACCCAGCCAGCAGCAGGAACCCTTTATGAGTGACGACAACCCCACCCGCCCCTTTGAGTCTGTGTCGGCCGACTTTTTCTGTGTGTCAGGAAAGTCCTTCCTCGTTATCGTCGACCGTCTCTCTGGTTGGCCGGTTGTCATCAAGTGCGGTAATGACACGACGTCTGCCGCCACCATCAGCAAGTTCCGCCACTACTTCCGTGACGTGGGCGTTCCTGTACGCCTGCGAACCGACGGAGGGCCTCAGTTCACAAGCCGGGACTTTGCTGTGTTCCTTGACCGATGGGGAGTCCGGCATGTGTTGTCATCGCCCCATTACCCGCAGTCCAACGGCCACGCTGAGGCTGCTGTCAAATCCCTGAAGCACCTCATCCTTAAGGTGGCCCCTTCTGGGAACATTGACTGCGAGGCCTTCGACAGGGGTCTTCTTGAACTCCGCAACACACCTAACTACACCGGACGCTCCCCTGCCCAGGTTTTGTATGGACGCCCCCTTCGTTCTTGTGTCCCTGCTCACCCTCAATCCTTCTCCAAGGAGTGGCAGGCCAAGACAGAGGATTGTGATCGCCGAGCCGCCGAACGTGTTCAGGACGTCGTCGCCCGCTACAATGACCACGCCCGTTCTCTCCCCAGGTTGAGTGTCGGCACCCAAGTCCGTGTTCAGGACCCGACCTCCCTACGTTGGGACAAAGTAGGCGTAGTCATGGGTCTCGGCAGGTCACGGGACTACCAGGTGCGGTTACCCAGTGGTCGTGTGTGGTGGAGGAACCGCCGTTTTCTCCGACCCGTAACAATGCCTTCTGCTGGCCCCGCCACCAGTGTTGAGTCCCATACCCTTCCCAGTGATGAAGTCCCTCGACGCTCAGAACGGATCCAAAAGAAAAGGTCCGCTCAAGACTTTGCTATGAGCGTATAGGGGGGAGGGAGGTGTATGTATATTATGTATGCTGGATTATATATCATGTATGTATATTATGTATGTGCTCCATTTATGTATTATTTATTCAGCCAGCTAGCAGCGTGTGGCAATGTTATTACCATATCCCACATGCTTAATTAATGTGCCTGGCGACGTATGGAAGCTGCTAATGTATCACTTGCCATACGTCGCCTATAGCAGTTGACCGGGAGCCTAGTCAAGAGAGAGTGCTGCTCTCCTTTGTGTACATACTCTTATCCAGTAAACCGAACCTACAAAACTATACAGGTGTTTGTGTTCTCTCCTGTATATAGAACTTATTATTCAGAACCTAACAGTCAGGGTGTTGTGTGTGAGGGTGTTGCGTGTGTGTGTGTTGTGTGTGGAGGTGTAGTGTGTAAGGGTGTTGCTTGAGGGTGTTGTGTGAGGGTGGTGTGTGTGAGGATGTTGTGAGTGACGGTGTTGTGTGTCAGGGTGTTGTGTGTAAGGGTGTTGTGTGTGAGGTTGTTGTATGTAGAGGTAAAGTATGTTAGGGTATTGTGTGGGGTTGTTGTGTGTGGGTATATTATGTGTTAGGATGTAGTGTGTGAGGGTGTTGTGTGTGAGGGTGTTGTGTGAGGGTGTTGTGTGTGAGTGTGTTGTGTGTGAGGGTGTTGTGTGAGGGTGGTGTGTGTGAGGGTGTTGTGTGTGAGGGTGTTGTGTGTGGAGGTGTAGTGTGTAAGGGTGTTGCTTGAGGGTGTTGTGTGAGGGTGGTGTGTGTGAGGATGTTGTGTGTGAGGGTGTTGTGTGTGAGGGTGATGTGTGTGAGGGTGTTGTGTGTGAATGTGTTGTGTGTGAGGGTGTTGTATGTGAGGGTGTTGTGTGTGGAGGTGTGGTGTGTGTGTGAGGGTGTTGTGTGAGGGTGGTGTGTGTGAGGGTGTTGTGTGTGAGGGTGTTGTGTGTGAGGGTGTTGTGTGTAAAGGTGTTGTGTGTGAAGTTGTTGTGTGTAGAGGTATAGTATGTTGGGGTATTGTGTGGGGTTGTTGTGTGTGGGTATATTATGTGTGAGGGTGTTGTGTGTGAGGGTGTTGTGTGTGAGGGTGTTGTGTGTGAGGGTGTTGTGTGTGAGGGTGGTGTGTGTGAGGGTGTTGTGTGTGAGGGTGTTCTATGTCAGGGTGTTGTGTGTGTGTGTGTGTGTGTGTGTGTGTGGAGGTGTAGTGTGTAAGGGTGTTGCTTGAGGGTGTTGTGTGAGGGTGGTGTGTGTGAGGATGTTGTGTGAGGGTGTTGTGTGTCAGGGTGTTGTGTGTAAGGGTGTTGTGTGTGAGGTTGTTGTGTGTAGAGGTTGTTAGGTTCTGAATAATAAGTTCTATATACAGGAGAGAACACAAACACCTGTATAGTTTTGTAGGTTCGGTTTACTGGATAAGAGTATGTACACAGAGGAGAGCAGCGGTCTCCCTGGCTAGGCTCCTTGTCAACTGCTATAGGCGACGTATGGCAAGTGATACATTAGCAGCTTCCATACGTCGCCAGGCACATTAATTAAGCATGTGGGATATGGTAATGACATTGCCACACGCTGCTAGCTAGGCTGAATAAATAATACATAAATGGAGCACATACATAATATACATACATGATATATAATCCAGCATACATAATATACATACAGAGGTATAGTATGTTAGGGTATTGTGTGGGGTTGTTGTGTGTGGGTATATTATGTGTTAGGATGTAGTGTGTGAGGGTGTTGTGTGTGAGGGTGTTGTGTGTGAGGGTGTTGTGTGTGAGGGTGTTGTGTGTGAGGGTGTTGTGTGTGAGGGTGGTGTGTGTGAGGGTGTTGTGTGTGAGGGTGTTGTGTGTGAGGGTGTTGTGTGAGGGTAGTGTGTGTCAGGGTGTTGTGTGTCAGGGTGTTTTGTCTGAGGGTGTTGTATGTCAGGGTGTTGTGTGTGAGGGTGTTGTGTGTGTGTGTGTTGTGTGTGGAGGTGTAGTGTGTAAGGGTGTTGCTTGAGGGTGTTGTGTGAGGGTGGTGTGTGTGAGGATGTTGTGTGACGGTGTTGTGTGTCAGGGTGTTGTGTGTAAGGGTGTTGTGTGTGAGGTTGTTGTGTGTAGAGGTAAAGTATGTTAGGGTATTGTGTGGGGTTGTTGTGTGTGGGTATATTATGTGTTAGGATGTAGTGTGTGAGGGTGTTGTGTGTGAGGGTGTTGTGTGTGAGGGTGGTGTGTGTGAGGGTGTTGTGTGTGTGGTCTTGTGTGTGAGGGTGTTAGGTGAGGGTGGTGTGTGTCAGAGTGTTGTGTGTGAGGGTGTTGTGTGAGGGTGGTGTGTGCGAGGATGTTGTGTGTCATGGTGTTGTGTGTGAGGGTGTTGTGTGTGAGGATGTTGTGTGTGAGGGTGGTGTGTGTGAAGGTGTTGTGTGAGGGTGCTGTGTGTGAGGATGTTGTGTGTCATGGTGTTGTGTGTGAGGGTGTTGTGTGTGAGGGTGTTGTGTGTGAGGGTGCTGTGTGTGAAGGTGTTGTGTGAGGGTGCTGTGTGTGAGGATGTTGTGTGTGAGGGTGTTGTGTGTGAGGGTGTTGTGTGTAGGGTGTTGTGTGTGAGGTTGTTGTGTGTGAGGGTGTTGTGTGTGAGGGTGTTGTGTGTAAGGGTGTTGTGTGTGAGGTTGTTGTGTGTAGAGGTAAAGTATGTTAAGGTACTGTGTGGGGTTGTTGTGTGTGGGTATATTATGTGTTAGGATGTAGTGTGTGAGTGTGTTGTGTGTGAGGGTGTTGTGTGAGGGTGGTGTGTGTGTGAGGGTGGTGTGTGTGTGAGTGTGTTGTGTGTGAGGGTGTTGTGTGAGGGTGGTGTGTGTGTGAGGGTGTTGTGTGTGAGGGTGTTGTGTGTGAGGGTGTTGTGTGTGAGGGTGTTGTGTGTGAGGGTGTTGTGTGTGTGGTGTTGTGTGTGGTGGTGTTGTGTGTAGGGTGTTGTGTTGAGGGTGTTGTGTGAGGGTGGTGTGTGTGAGGTGTTGTGTGTGAGGGTGTTGTGTGTGAGGGTGTTGTGTGTGAGGGTGGTGTGTGTGATTGTGTTGTGTGTGAGGGTGTTGTGTGTGAGGGTGTTGTGTGAGGGTGTTGTGTGTGTGTGGTGTGTGTGAGGATGTTGTGTGTGAGGGTGTTGTGTGTGAGGGTGTTGTGTGTCAGGGTGTTGTGTGAGGGTGTTGTGTGTGAGGGTGTGTGTGTGAGGGTGTTGTGTGTGAGGGTGGTGTGTGTGAGGGTGTTGTGTGTAGAGGTATAGTGTGTTGGGGTATTGTGTGGGTTGTTGTGTGTGGGTGTTGTATGATGGTGTTGTGTGTGAGGGTGTTGTGTGAGGGTGTTGTGTGTGAGGGTGTTGTGTGTGAGGGTGTTGTGTGTGAGGGTGTTGTGTGTGAGGGTGTGTGAGGGTGTGTGTGAGGGTGTTGTGTGTGAGGGTGTTGTGTGAGGGTGTTGTGTGTGAGGTGTTGTGTGAGGGTGTTGTGTGTGAGGGTGTTGTGTGTGAGGGTGTTGTGTGTGAGGGTGTTGTGTGTCAGGGTGTTGTGTGTGAGGGTGTTGTGTGTAAGGGTGTTGTGTGTGAGGTTGTTGTGTGTAGAGGTAAAGTATGTTAAGGTACTGTGTGGGGTTGTTGTGTGTGGGTATATTATGTGTTAGGGTGTTGTGTGTGAGGGTGTTGTGTGTGAGGGTGTTGTGTGAGGGTGGTGTGTGTGTGAGGGTGGTGTGTGTGTGAGTGTGTTGTGTGTGAGGGTGTTGTGTGAGGGTGTGTGTGTGTGAGGGTGTTGTGTGTGAGTGTGTTGTGTGTGAGGGTGTTGTATGTCAGGGTGTTGTGTGTGAGGGTGTTGTGTGTGTGTGTGTTGTGTGTGGAGGTGTAGTGTGTAAGGGTGTTGCTTGAGGGTGTTGTGTGAGGGTGGTGTGTGTGAGGATGTTGTGTGTGAGGGTGTTGTGTGTGAGGGTGTTGTGTGAGGGTGGTGTGTGTGATTGTGTTGTGTGTGAGGGTGTTGTATGTCAGGGTGTTATGTGTGAGGGTGTTGTGTGTGTGTTGTTGTGTGTGGAGGTGTAGTGTGTAAGGGTGTTGCTTGAGGGTGTTGTGTGAGGGTGGTGTGTGTGAGTGTGATGTGTGTGAGGGTGTTGTGTGAGGGTGGTGTGTGTGAGGGTGTTGTGTGTGAGGGTGTTGTGTGTGAGGGTGTTGTGTGTGAGGGTGTTGTGTGTAGAGGTATAGTGTGTTGGGGTATTGTGTGGGATTGTTGTGTGTGGGTATATTATGTGTTAAGATGTAGTGTGTGAGGGTGATGTGTGTGAGGGTGTTGTGTGTGAGGGTGTTGTGTGTGAGTGTGTTGTGTGTGAGGGTGTTGTATGTGAGAGTGTTGTGTGTGGCGGTGTAGTGTGTAAGGGTGTTGCTTGAGGGTGTTGTGTGAGTGTGGTGTGTGTGAGGATGTTGTGTGTGAGGGTGTTGTGTGTCAGGGTGTTGTGTGTCAGGGTGTTGTGTGTAAAGGTGGTGTGTGTGAGGTTGTTGTGTGTAGAGGTATAGTATGTTGGGTATTGTGTGGGGTTGTTGTGTGTGGGTATATTATGTGTGAGGGTGTTGTGTGTGAGGGTGTTGTGTGTGAGGGTGTTGTGTGTGAGGGTGTTGTGTGTGAGGGTGTTGTGTGTGAGGGTGGTGTGTGTGAGGGTGTTGTGTAGGGTGGTGTGTGTCAGGGTGTTGTGTGTGAGGGTGTTGTGTGAGGGTGGTTGTGTGTGAGGATGTTGTGTGTCATGGTGTTGTGTGTGAGGGTGTTGTGTATGAGTGTGTTGTGTGTGAGGGTGTTGTATGTCAGGGTGTTGTGTGTGAGGGTGTTGCGTGTGTGTGTGTTGTGTGTGGAGGTGTAGTGTGTAAGGGTGTTGCTTGAGGGTGTTGTGTGAGGGTGGTGTGTGTGAGGATGTTGTGAGTGACGGTGTTGTGTGTCAGGGTGTTGTGTGTAAGGGTGTTGTGTGTGAGGTTGTTGTATGTAGAGGTAAAGTATGTTAGGGTATTGTGTGGGGTTGTTGTGTGTGGGTATATTATGTGTTAGGATGTAGTGTGTGAGGGTGTTGTGTGTGAGGGTGTTGTGTGAGGGTGTTGTGTGTGAGTGTGTTGTGTGTGAGGGTGTTGTGTGAGGGTGTGTGTGTGAGGGTGTTGTGTGTGAGGGTGTTGTGTGTGGAGGTGTAGTGTGTAAGGGTGTTGCTTGAGGGTGTTGTGTGAGGGTGGTGTGTGTGAGGATGTTGTGTGTGAGGTTGTGTGCAGAGGTAAAGTATGTTAGGATATTGTGTGGGGTTGTTGTGTGTGGGTATATTATGTGTTAGGATGTAGTGTGTGAGGGTGTTGTGTGTGAGGGTGTTGTGTGTGAGGGTGTTGTGTGTGAGGGTGTTGTGTGTGAGGGTGTTGTGTGTGAGGGTGGTGTGTGTGAGGGTGTTGTGTGTGAGGGTGTTGTGTGTGAGGGTGTTGTGTGAGGGTGTGTGTGTGAGGGTGTTGTGTGTGAGGGTGTTGTGTGTGAGGGTGTTGTGTGTGAGGGTGTTGTGTGTGAGGGTGTTGTGTGTGGGTGTTGTGTGTGAGGTGTAGTGTGTGAGGGTGTTGTTGAGGTGTTGTGTGAGGGTGGTGTGTGTGAGGATGTTGTGTGAGGTGTTGTGTGTGGAGGTGTTGTGTGTGGGTGTTTTGTGTGAGGGTGTTGTGTGTAGGGTGTTGTGTGTGAGGGTGTTGTGTGTGTGGGTGTTGTGTGTGTGGTGTAGTGTGTGAGGGTGTTGTGTGTGAGGGTGTTGTGTGAGGGTGTTGTGTGTGAGGTGTTGTGTGTGAGGGTGTTGTGTGTGAGGGTGTTGTGTGAGGGTGTTGTGTGTGAGGATGTTGTGTGTGAGGGTGTTGTGTGTGAGGGTGATGTATGTGGGGGTGTTGTGTGTGAATGTGTTGTATGTGAGGGTGCTGTGTGTGGAGGTGTGGTGTGTAAGGGTGTTGCTTGAGGGTGTTGTGTGAGGGTGTTGTGTGTGAAGGTGGTGTGTGTGAGGGTGTTGTGTGTGAGGGTGTTCTATGTCAGGGTGTTGTGTGTAAGTTGTTGTGTGTGTGTGTGTTGTGTGTGGAGGTATAGTGTGTAAGGGTGTTGCTTGAGGGTGTTGTGTGAGGGTGGCGTGTGTGAGGATGTTGTGTGAGGGTGTTGTGTGTCAGGGTGTTGTGTGTAAGGGTGTTGTGTGTGAGGTTGTGTGCAGAGGTAAAGTATGTTAGGATATTGTGTGGGGTTGTTGTGTGTGGGTATATTATGTGTTAGGATGTAGTGTGTGAGGGTGTTGTGTGTGAGGGTGTTGTGTGTGAGGGTGTTGTGTGTGAGGGTGTTGTGTGTGAGGGTGTTGTGTGTGAGGGTGGTGTGTGTGAGGGTGTTGTGTGTGAGGGTGTTGTGTGTGAGGGTGTTGTGTGAGGGTAGTGTGTGTCAGGGTGTTGTGTGTCAGGGTGTTGTGTGTGAGGGTGTTGTATGTCAGGGTGTTGTGTGTGAGGGTGTTGTGTGTGTGTGTGTTGTGTGTGGAGGTGTAGTGTGTAAGGGTGTTGCTTGAGGGTGTTGTGTGAGGGTGGTGTGTGTGAGGATGTTGTGTGAGGGTGTTGTGTGTGAGGGTGTTGTGTGTGAGGGTGTTGTGTGTGAGGTTGTTGTGTGTAGAGGTAAAGTATGTTAGGGTTTTGTGTGGGGTTGTTGTGTGTGGGTATATTATGTGTTAGGATGTAGTGTGTGAGGGTGTTGTGTGTGAGGGTGTTGTGTGTGAGGGTGTTGTGTGTGAGGGTGTTGTGTGTGAGGGTGTTGTGTGTGAGGGTGTTGTGTGAGGGTGGTGTGTGTGAGGGTGTTGTGTGTGAGGGTGTTGTGTGAGGGTGGTGTGTGTGAGGATGTTGTGTGTGATGGTGTTGTGTGTGAGGGTGTTGTGTGTGAGGGTGTTGTGTGTGAGGGTGTTGTGTGTGAGGGTGTTGTGTGAGGGTGCTGTGTGTGAGGGTGTTGTGTGTGAGGGTGTTGTGTGTGAGGGTGTTGTGTGTGAGGGTGTTGTGTGTGAGGGTGTGTGTGTGAGGTGTTGTGTGAGGGTGTGTGTGTGAGGATGTTGTGTGTGAGGGTGTTGTGTGTGAGGGTGTTGTGTGTGAGGGTGTTGTGTGTGAGGGTGTTGTGTGTGAGGGTGTTGTGTGTGAGGGTGTTGTGTGTGAGGGTGTGTGTGTGAGGGTGTTGTGTGTAGAGGTAAAGTATGTTAGGGTATTGTGTGGGGTTGTTGTGTGTGGGTATATTATGTGTTAGGATGTAGTGTGTGAGGTGTTGTGTGTGAGGGTGTTGTGTGAGGGTGGTGTGTGTGTGAGGGTGTTGTGTGTGAGGGTGTTGTGTGTGAGGGTGTTGTGTGAGGGTGGTTGTGTGTGAGGGTGGTGTGTGTGAGGGTGTTGTGTGTGAGGGTGTTGTGTGTAGGGTGTTGTGTGTGAGGGTGTTGTGTGTGGGTGTGTTGTGTGTGAGGAGTAGTGTGTAGGGTGTTGTGTGTGAGGGTGTTGTGTGAGGGTGTTGTGTGTGAGGATGTTGTGTGTGAGGGTGTTGTGTGTGAGGGTGTTGTGTGAGGGTGGTGTGTGTGAGTGTGTTGTGTGTGAGGGTGTTGTGTGTGAGGGTGTTATGTGTGAGGGTGTTGTGTGTGTGTTGTGTGTGGAGGTGTTGTGTGTTGGGGTGTTGCTTGAGGGTGTTGTGTGTGAGGGTGTTGTGTGTGAGGTGTGTGTGTGTGAGGGTGTTGTGTGAGGGTGGTGTGTGTGAGGGTGTTGTGTGTGAGGGTGTTGTGTGAGGGTGGTGTGTGAGGGTGTTGTGTGTAGAGGTATAGTATGTTGGGGTATTGTGTGTGTAAGTTGTGTGTGGGTATATTATGTGTTAGATGTAGTGTGTGAGGGTGTGTGTGTGAGGGTGTTGTGTGTGAGGGTGTTGTGTGTGAGTGTGTTGTGTGTGAGGGTGTTGTGTGTGAGAGTGTTGTGTGTGGCGGTGTAGTGTGTAAGGGTGTTGCTTGAGGGTGTTGTGTGAGTGTGGTGTGTGTGAGGATGTTGTGTGTGAGGGTGTTGTGTGTCAGGGTGTTGTGTGTGAGGGTGTTGTGTGTAAAGGTGGTGTGTGTGAGGTTGTTGTGTGTAGAGGTATAGTATGTTGGGGTATTGTGTGGGGTTGTTGTGTGTGGGTATATTATGTATGATGGTGTTGTGTGTGAGGGTGTTGTGTGTGAGGGTGTTGTGTGTGAGGGTGTTGTGTGTGAGGGTGTTGTGTGTGAGGGTGGTGTGTGTGAGGGTGTTGTGTGAGGGTGGTGTGTGTCAGGGTGTTGTGTGTGAGGGTGTTGTGTGTGAGGGTGTTGTGTGTGAGGATGTTGTGTGTGATGGTGTTGTGTGTGAGGTGTTGTGTATGAGTGTGTTGTGTGTGAGGGTGTTGTATGTGAGGGTGTTGTGTGTGAGGGTGTTGTGTGTGTGTGTGTTGTGTGTGGAGGTGTAGTGTGTAAGGGTGTTGCTTGAGGGTGTTGTGTGAGGGTGGTGTGTGTGAGGATGTTGTGTGTGAGGGTGTTGTGTGTGAGGGTGTTGTGTGAGGGTGTTGTGTGTGAGGTGTTGTGTGTGAGGGTGTTGTGTGAGGGTGTTGTGTGGGGTGTTGTGTGTGGGTGTTGTGTGTGTGGTGTGTGTGTGAGGGTGTTGTGTGTGAGGGTGTTGTGTGTGAGGGTGGTGTGTGTGAGGGTGTTGTGTGTGAGGGTGTTGTGTGTGAGGGTGTTGTGTGTGAGGGTGTGTGTGTGAGGGTGTTGTGTGTGAGGGTGTTGTGTGAGGGTGTGTGTGTGAGGGTGTTGTGTGTGAGGGGTTTGTGTGAGGTGTTGTGTGTGAGGGTGTTGTGTGTGAGGGTGTTGTGTTAGGATGTGTGTGTGAGGGTGTTGTGTGTGAGGGTGTTGTGTGTGAGGGTGTTGTGTGTGAGGGTGTTGTGTGTGAGGGTGTTGTGTGTGAGGGTGTTGTGTGTGGGGTGTTGTGTGTAGGGTGTTGTTGAGGGTGTTGTGTGAGGGTGTTGTGTGTGAGGGTGTTGTGTGAGGGTGTTGTGTGTGAGGGTGTTGTGTGTGAGGGTGTTGTGTGTGAGGGTGTTGTGTGTGAGGGTGTTGTGTGTAGTGGTATAGTATGTTGGGGTATTGCGTGGGGTTGTTGTGTGTGGGTATATTATGTGTGAGGGTGTTGTGTGTAAGGGTGTTGTGTGTGAGGGTGTTGTGTGTGAGGGTGTTGTGTGAGGGTGTGTGTGTGAGGGTGTTGTGTGAGGGTGTTGTGTGAGGGTGTGTGTGTGAGGTGTTGTGTGTGAGGGTGTTGTGTGAGGGTGTTGTGTGTGAGGGTGTTGTGTGTGAGGGTGTTGTGTGTGAGGGTGTTGTGTGTGAGGGTGTTGTGTGTGAGGGTGTTGTGTGTGAGGGTGTTGTGTGTGAGGGTGTTGCGTGTGAGGGTGTTGTGTGTGAGGTGTTGTGTGTGAGGGTGTTGTGTGTGAGGGTGTTGTGTGAGGGTGTTGTGTGTGAGGGTGTTGTGTGTGAGGGTGTTGTGTGTGAGGGTGTTGTGTGTGAGGGTGTTGTGTGAGGGTGTTGTGTAGAGGAGTATGTTGGGTATTGTGTGGGGTGTTGTGTGTGGGTGTTGTGTGTAGGGTGTTGTGTGTGAGGGTGTTGTGTGTGAGGGTGTTGTGTGAGGGTGTTGTGTGTGAGGGTGTTGTGTGTGAGGGTGTTGTGTGAGGGTGTGTGTGTGAGGGTGTTGTGTGTGAGGGTGTTGTGTGTGAGGTGTGTGTGTGAGGGTGTTGTGTGAGGGTGTTGTGTGTGAGGGTGTTGTGTGTGAGGGTGTTGTGTGTGAGGGTGTTGTGTGTAGAGGTATAGTATGTTGGGGTATTGTGTGGGGTTGTTGTGTGTGGGTATATTATGTGTTAGGATGTAGTGTGTGAGGGTGTTGTGTGTGAGGGTGTTGTGTGTGAGGGTGTTGTGTGTGAGGGTGTTGTGTGTGAGGGTGTTGTGTGAGGGTGGTGTGTGTGAGGGTGTTGTGTGTGAGGGTGTTGTGTGAGGGTGTTGTGTGAGGGTGTGTGTGTGAGGGTGTTGTGTGTGAGGGTGTTGTGTGTGAGGGTGTTGTGTGTGAGGGTGTTGTGTGTGAGGGTGTTGTGTGTGAGGGTGTTGTGTGTGAGGGTGTTGTGTGAGGGTGTTGTGTGTGAGGGTGTTGTGTGAGGGTGGTGTGTGTGAGGGTGTTGTGTGTGAGGGTGTTGTGTGTGAGGTGTTGTGTGTGAGGGTGTTGTGTGTGAGGGTGTTGTGTGTGAGGGTGTTGTGTGTGAGGGTGTTGTGTGTGAGGGTGTTGTGTGTGAGGGTGTTGTGTGTAGGGTGTGTTGTGAGGGTGTTGTGTGAGGGTGTTGTGTGTGAGGGTGTTGTGTGTGAGGGTGTTGTGTGTGAGGGTGTGTGTGTGAGGGTGTTGTGTGTGAGGGTGTTGTGTGTGAGGGTGTTGTGTGTGAGGGTGTTGTGTGTGAGGGTGTTGTGTGTGAGGGTGTTGTGTGTGAGGGTGTTGTGTGTAGGGTGTTGTGTGAGGGTGTTGTGTGAGGGTGTTGTGTGTGAGGGTGTGTGTGTGAGGGTGTTGTGTGTGAGGGTGTTGTGTGAGGGTGTTGTGTGTGAGGTGTTGTGTGTGGGTGTTGTGTGTGAGGGTGTTGTGTGTGGGGTGTGTGTGTGAGGGTGTTGTGTGTGAGGGTGTTGTGTGAGGGTGTTGTGTGAGGGTGTTGTGTGTGAGGGTGTTGTGTGTGAGGGTGTTGTGTGTGAGGGTGTTGTGTGTAGAGGTATAGTATGTTGGGGCATTGTGTGGGGTTGTGTGTGTGGGTATATTATGTGTTAGGATGTTGTGTGTGAGGGTGTTGTGTGTGAGGGTGTTGTGTGTGAGGGTGTTGTGTGTGAGGGTGTTGTGTGTGAGGGTGTTGTGTGTGAGGGTGTTGTGTGTGAGGGTGTTGTGTGTGAGGGTGTTGTGTGTGAGGGTGTTGTGTGTGAGGGTGTTGTGTGAGGGTGTTGTGTGTGAGGGTGTTGTGTGTGAGGGTGTTGTGTGTGAGGGTGTTGTGTGTGAGGGTGTTGTGTGTGAGGGTGTGTGTGTGAGGGTGTTGTGTGTGAGGGTGTGTGTGTGAGGGTGTTGTGTGTGAGGGTGTTGTGTGTGAGGGTGTTGTGTGTGAGGGTGTTGTGTGTGAGGGTGTTGTGTGTAGGGTGTTGTGTGTGAGTGTGTGTTGTGTGAGGGTGTTGTGTGAGGGTGTTGTGTGTGAGGGTGTTGTGTGTGAGGGTGTTGTGTGTGAGGGTGTTGTGTGTGAGGGTGTTGTGTGTGAGGGTGTTGTGTGTGAGGGTGTTGTGTGTGAGGGTGTTGTGTGTGGGGTTGTTTGTGTGTGTAGTAGGTGTTGTGTGTGAGGGTGTTGTGTGTGAGGGTGTTGTGTGTGAGGGTATGTATGTGGGGTATGTGTGTGGGGTTGTTGTGTGTGTGTTATTGTTGTGTGAGGGTGTTGTGTGTGAGGGTGTTGTGTGAGGGTGTTGTGTGTGAGGGTGTTGTGTGTGAGGGTTGTGTGTGAGGGTGTTGTGTGTGAGGGTGTTGTGTGTGAGGTGTATGTGTGTGAGGGTGTTGTGTGATGGTGGTGTGTGTGAGGTGTGTTGTGTGTGAGGGTGTTGTGTGTGAGGGTGTTGTGTGTGAGGGTGTTGTGTGTGAGGGTGTTGTGTGTGAGGGTGTTGTGTGTGAGGGTGTTGTGTGGGGTGTTGTGTGAGGGTGTTGTGTGTGAGGGTGTTGTGTGTGAGGGTGTTGTGTGTGAGGGTGTTGTGTGTGAGGGTGTTGTGTGTGAGGGTGTTGTGTGAGGGTGTTGTGTGTGAGGGTGTTGTGTGTGAGGGTGTTGTGTGTGAGGGTGTTGTGTGTGAGGGTGTTGTGTGTGTGGGTATTATGTGTTAGGATGTTGTGTGTGAGGGTGTTGTGTGTGAGGGTGTTGTGTGTGAGGGTGTTGTGTGTGAGGGTGTTGTGTGTGAGGGTGTTGTGTAGCGGTATAGTATGTTGGGGTATTGTGTGGTTGTTGTGTGAGGGTGTTGTGTGTTAGGATGTAGTGTGTGAGGGTGTTGTGTGTGAGGGTGTTGTGTGAGGGTGGTGTCTGTGAGGGTGTTGTGTGTGAGGGTGTTGTGTGATTGTGCTGTGTGTGAGGGTGTTGTGTGTAGAGGTATAGTATGTTGGGGTATTGTGTGGGGTTGTTGTGTGTGAGGATGTAGTGTGTGAGGGTGTTGTGTGTGAGGGTGTTGTGTGTGAGGGTGTTGTGTGTGAGGGTGTTGTGTGTGAGGGTGTTGTGTGTGAGGGTGTTGTGTGTGAGGGTGGTTGTGTGTGAGGGTGTTGTGTGTGAGGGTGTTGTGTGTGAGGGTGTTGTGTGTGAGGGTGTTGTGTGTGAGGGTGTTGTGTGTGAGGGTGTTGTGTGTGAGGGTGTTGTGTGTGAGGGTGTTGTGTGTGAGGGTGTTGTGTGTGAGGTGTGTGTGGGTTTGTGTGAGGGTGTTGTGTGTGAGGGTGTTGTGTGTGAGGTGTTGTGTGTGAGGGTGTTGTGTGTGAGGGTGTTGTGTGTGAGGGTGTTGTGTGAGGGTGTTGTGTGTGAGGGTGTTGTGTGTGAGGGTGTTGTGTGTGAGGGTTGTGTGTGAGGGTGTTGTGTGTGAGGGTGTTGTGTGTGAGGGTGTTGTGTGTGAGGGTGTTGTGTGTGAGGGTGTTGTGTGTGAGGGTGTTGTGCGTGAGGGTGTTGTGTGTGAGGGTGTTGTGTAGCGGTATAGTATGTTGGGGTATTGTGTGTGGTTGTTGTGTGTGGATATATTATGTGTTAGGATGTAGTGTGTGAGGGTGTTGTGTGTGAGAGTGTTGTGTGAGGGTGGTGTCTGTGAGGGTGTTGTGTGTGAGGGTGTTGTGTGATTGTGCTGTGTGTGAGAGTGTTGTGTGAAGAGGTATAGTATGTTGGGGTATTGTGTGGGGTTGTTGTGTGTGGGTATATTATGTGTTAGGATGTAGTGTGTGAGGGGGGTTGTGTGTGAGGGTGTTGTGTGTGAGGATGTTGTGTGTGAGAGTGTTGTATGTGAGGGTGGTGTGTGTGAGGGTGTTGAGTGTGTGGGTGTTGTGTGTGAGGGTGTTGTGTGTGAGGGTGTTGTGTGTGAGGGTGTTGTGTGTGAGGGTGTTGTGTGTGAGGGTGTTGTGTGTGAGGGTGTTGTGTGTGAGGGTGTTGTGTGTGAGGGTGTTGTGTGTGAGGGTATTGTGTGAGGGTATTGTGTGTGAGGGTGTTGTGTGAGGGTGGTGTGTGTGAGGGTGTTGTGTGTGAGGGTGTTGTGTGTTAGGGTGTTGTGTGTGAGGGTGTTGTGTTAGGGTGTTCTGTGTGAGGGTGTTCTGTGTGAGGGTGTTGTGTGTGAGGGTGGTGTGTGTGAGGGTGTTGTGTGTGAGGGTGTTGTGTGTGAGGGTGTTGTGTGTAGAGGTGTAGTATGTTGGGGTATTGTGTGGGGTTCTTGTGTGTGAGGGTTGTGTGTGAGTGTGTTGTGTGTGAGGGTGTTGTGTGTGAGGGTGTTGTGTGTGAGGGTGTTGTGTGTGAGGGTGCTGTGTGAGGGTGTTGTGTGTGAGGGTGTTGTGTGAGGGTGTTGTGTGTGTGAGGGTGCTATGTGAGAGGGTGTTGTGTGTGAGGGTGTTGTGTGAGGGTGTTGTGTGTGAGGGTATTGTGTGAGGTTGCTGTGCTTGAGGTTGTTGTGTGTGAGGGTGTTGTGTGAGGGTGTTGTGTGTGAGGGTGTTGTGTGAGGGTGCTGTGTGTGAGGGTGTTGTGTGTGAGGGTGTTGTGTGTGAGGGTGTTGTGTGTAGAGGTATAGTATGTTGGGGTATTGTGTGGGGTTCCTGTGTGTGAGGGTGTTGTGTGTGAGGGTGTTGTGTGAGGGTGTTGTGTGTGAGGGTGTTGTGTGAGGGTGCTGTGTGTGAGGGTGTTGTGTGTGAGGGTGTTGTGTGTGAGGTTGTTGTGTGTGAGTGTGTTTTGTGTGAGGGTGTTGTGTGTGAGGGTGTTCTGTGTAAGGGTGTTGTGTGTGAGGGTGTTGTGTGTGAGGGTTGTGTGTGGGGTTGTTGTGTGTGAGGGTGTTGTGTGTGAGGTTGTTGTGTGAGGGTGTTGTGTGTGAGGGTGTTGTGTGTGAGGGTGTTCTGTGTGAGGGTGTTGTGTGTGAGGGTGTTGTGTGTGAGGGTGTTGTGTGTGAGGGTGTTGTGTGTGAGGGTGGTGTGTGTGAGGGTGGTGTGTGTGAGGGTGTTGTGTGTGAGGGTGTTGTGTGTGAGGGTGTGTGTGTGAGGGTGTTGTGTGTGAGGGTGTTGTGTGTGAGGGTGTTGTGTGTGAGGGTGTTGTGTGTGAGGGTGTTGTGTGAGGGTGCTGTGTGTGAGGGTGCTTGTGTGTGAAGGTATTGTGTGTGAGGGTGTTGTGTGTGAGGGTGTTGTGTGTGAGGGTGTTGTGTGAGGGTGGTGTGATGAGGGTGTTGTGTGTGAGGGTGTTGTGTGAGGGTGTTGTGTGTGAGGGCGTTGTGTGTAGTGGTATAGTATGTTGGGGTATTGTGTGGGGTTGTTCTGTGTGGGTATATTATGTGTTAGGATGTAGTGTGTGAGGGTGTTGTGCGTGAGGGTGTTGTGTGTGAGGGTGTTGTGTAGCGGTATAGTATGTTGGGGTATTGTGTGTGGTTGTTGTGTGTGGATATATTATGTGTTAGGATGTAGTGTGTGAGGGTGTTGTGTGTGAGAGTGTTGTGTGAGGGTGGTGTCTGTGAGGGTGTTGTGTGTGAGGGTGTTGTGTGATTGTGCTGTGTGTGAGGGTGTTGTGTGTAGAGGTATAGTATGTTGGGGTATTGTGTGGGGTTGTTGTGTGTGGGTATATTATGTGTTAGGATGTAGTGTGTGAGGGGGGTTGTGTGTGAGGGTGTTGTGTGTGAGGGTGTTGTGTGTGAGGGTGTTGTGTGTGAGGGTGGTGTGTGTGAGGGTGTTGTGTGTGTGGGTGTTGTGTGTGAGGGTGTTGTGTATGAGGGTGTTGTGTGTGAGTGTGGTGTGTGTGAGGATGTTGTGTGTGAGGGTGTTGTATGTGAGGGTGGTGTGTGTGAGGGTGTTGTGTGTATGGGTGTTGTGTGTGAGGGTGTGTGTGTGAGGGTGTTGTGTGTGAGGGTGTTGTGTGTGAGGGTGTTGTGTGTGAGGGTGTTGTGTGTGAGGGTGTTGTGTGCAGAGGTATAGTATGTAGGGGTATTGTGTGGTGTTCTTCTGTGTGGGTATATTGTGTGATAGGATGTAGTGTGTGATGATGTTGTGTGTGAGGGTGTTGTGTGTGAGGGTGTTGTGTGTGAGTGTGTTGTGTGTGAGGGTGTTGTGTGTGAGGGTGTTGTGTGTAGAGGTATAGTATGATGGGGTATTGTGTGGGGTTGTTGTGTGTGGGTATATTGTGTGTTAGGATGTAGTGTGTGATGATGTTGTGTGTGAGAGTGTTGTGTCTGAGGGTGTTGTGTGTTAGGCTACTGTGTGTGAGAATGCTGTGTGTGTGTGGGAGTGTAGTGTGAATGAGGGTGTTGTATTTGGATATGTACTGTGTATGGGAGTTGCCTGAGGGAGTTGTGTGACGGTGGTGTGGGTGGGAAATGTGTATGTGTGTGAGGGTGTTGTGTGTTAGGGTGTTGTGTGTGAGGGTGTTGTGTGTGAGGGTGTTGTGTATGAGGGTGTTGGGTGTAGAGGTGTAGTATGTTGGGGTATTGTGTGGGGTTGTTGTGTGTGAGGGTGTTGTGTGTGAGGGTTGTGTGTGAGGGTGTTGTGTGTTTGGGTATATTATGTGTTAAGATGTTGTGTGAGGGTGTTGTGTGTGAGGGTGTTGTGTGTGAGGGTGTTGTGTGTGAGGGTTGTGTGTGAGGGTGTTGTGTGTTTGGGTATATTATGTGTAAGATGTTGTGTGAGGGTGTTGTGTGTGAGGGTGTTGTGTGTGAGGGTGTTGTGCGTGAGGGTGTTGTGTGTGAGGGTGTTGTGTAGCGGTATAGTATGTTGGGGTATTGTGTCGTGTTGTTATGTGTGGGTATATTATGTGTTAGAATGTAGTGTGTGAGGATGTTGTGTGTGAGGGTGTTGTGTGAGGGTGGTGTCTGTGAGGGTGTTGTGTGTGAGGGTGTTGTGTGATTGTGCTGTGTGTGAGGGTATTGTGTGTAGAGGCATAGTATGTTGGGGTATTGTGTGAGGTTGACGTGTGTGGGTATATTATGTGTTAGGATGTAGTGTGTGAGGGTGTTGTGTGTGAGGGTGTTGTGTGTGAGGGTGTTGTGTGTGAGGGTGTTGTGTGTGAGGGTGTTGTGTGTGAGGGTGTTGTGTGTGAGGGTGTTGCGTGTGAGGGTGGAGTGTGTGTGAGGGTGGTGTGTGGGTGAGGGTGGTGTGTGTGAGGGTGGTGTGTGTGAGGGTGTTGTGTGTGAGGGTGTTGTGTGTTAGGGTGTTGTGTGTGAGGGTGTTGTGTGTGAGGGTGTTGTGTGTGAGGGTGTTGGGTGTAGAGGTGTAGTATGTTGGGGTATTGTGTGGGGTTGTTGTGTGTGAGGGTGTTGTGTGTGAGGGTTGTGTGTGAGGGTGTTGTGTGTTTGGGTATATTATGTGTTAAGATGTTGTGTGAGGGTGTTGTGTGTGAGGGTGTTGTGTGTGAGGGTGTTGTGTGTGAGGGTTGTGTGTGAGGGTGTTGTGTGTTTGGGTATATTATGTGTTGAGATGTTGTGTGAGGGTGTTGTGTGTGAGGGTGTTGTGTGTGAGGGTGTTGTGCGTGAGGGTGTTGTGTGTGAGGGTGTTGTGTAGCGGTATAGTATGTTGGGGTATTGTGTCGTGTTGTTATGTGTGGGTATATTATGTGTTAGAATGTAGTGTGTGAGGATGTTGTGTGTGAGGGTGTTGTGTGAGGGTGGTGTCTGTGAGGGTGTTGTGTGTGAGGGTGTTGTGTGATTGTGCTGTGTGTGAGGGTGTTGTGTGTAGAGGTATAGTACTATGTTGGGGTATTGTGTGAGGTTGACGTGTGTGGGTATATTATGTGTTAGGATGTAGTGTGTGAGGGTTTTGTGTGTGAGGGTGTTGTGTGTGAGGGTGTTGTGTGTGAGGGTGTTGTGTGTGAGGGTGTTGTGTGTGAGGGTGTTGTGTGTGAGGGTGTTGTGTGTGAGGGTGTTGTGTGTGAGGGTGGTGTGTGTGTGAGGGTGGTGTGTGTGAGGGTGGTGTGTGTGAGGGTGTTGTGTGTGAGGGTGTTGTGTGTTAGGGTGTTGTGTGTGAGGGTGTTGTGTGTGAGGGTGTTGTGTGTGAGGGTGTTGGGTGTAGAGGTGTAGTATGTTGGGGTATTGTGTGGGGTTGTTGTGTGTGAGGGTGTTGTGTGTGAGGGTTGTGTGTGAGGGTGTTGTGTGTTTGGGTATATTATGTGTTAAGATGTTGTGTGAGGGTGTTGTGTGTGAGGGTGTTGTGTGTGAGGGTGTTGTGTGTGAGGGTGTTGTGTGTGAGGGTGTTGTGTGTGAGGGTGTTGTGTGTGAGGGTGTTGTGCGTGAGGGTGTTGTGTGTGAGGGTGTTGTGTAGCGGTATAGTATGTTGGGGTATTGTGTCGTGTTGTTATGTGTGGGTATATTATGTGTTAGAATGTAGTGTGTGAGGATGTTGTGTGTGAGGGTGTTGTGTGAGGGTGGTGTCTGTGAGGGTGTTGTGTGTGAGGGTGTTGTGTGATTGTGCTGTGTGTGAGGGTGTTGTGTGTAGAGGTATAGTATGTTGGGGTATTGTGTGAGGTTGACGTGTGTGGGTATATTATGTGATAGGATGTAGTGTGTGAGGGTTTTGTGTGTGAGGGTGTTGTGTGTGAGGGTGTTGTGTGTGAGGGTGTTGTGTGTGAGGGTGTTGTGTGTGAGGGTGTTGCGTGTGAGGGTGGTGTGTGTGTGAGGGTGGTGTGTGTGTGAAGGTGGTGTGTGTGTGAGGGTGGTGTGTGTGAGGGTGGTGTGTGTGAGGGTGTTGTGTGTGAGGGTGTTGTGTGTGAGGGTGTTGTGTGTGAGGGTGTTGTGTGTGAGGGTGTTGTGTGTGAGGGTGTTGTGTGTGAGGGTGTTGTGTGTGAGGGTGTTGTGTGTGAGGGTGTTGTGTGCAGAGGTTTAGTATGTTGGGGTATTGTGTGGGGTTGTTATGTGTGTGTATATTATGTGTTAGGATGTAGTACGTGAGGGTGTTGTGTGTGAGGGTGTTGCGTGTGAGGGTGTTGTGTGTGAGGGTGTTGTGTGTGAGGGTGTTGTGTGTGAGGGTGTTGCGTGTGAGGGTGTTGTGTGTGAGGGTGTTGTGTGTAGAGGTATAGTATGTTGGGGTATTGTGTGGGGTTGTTATGTGTGTGTATATTATGTGTTAGGATGTAGTACGTGAGGGTGCTGTGTGTGAGGGTGTTGTGTGTAGAGGTATAGTATGATGGGGTATTGTGTGGGGTTGTTGTGTGTGGGTATATTGTGTGTTAGGATGTAGTGTGTGATGATGTTGTGTGTGAGAGTGTTGTGTCTGAGGGTGTTGTGTGTTAGGCTACTGTGTGTGAGAATGCTGTGTGTGTGTGGGAGTGTAGTGTGAATGAGGGTGTTGTATTTGGATATGTACTGTGTATGGGAGTTGCCTGAGGGAGTTGTGTGACGGTGGTGTGGGTGGGAAATGTGTATGTGTGTGAGGGTGTTGTGTGTTAGGGTGTTGTGTGTGAGGGTGTTGTGTGTGAGGGTGTTGTGTGTGAGGGTGTTGGGTGTAGAGGTGTAGTATGTTGGGGTATTGTGTGGGGTTGTTGTGTGTGAGGGTGTTGTGTGTGAGGGTTGTGTGTGAGGGTGTTGTGTGTTTGGGTATATTATGTGTTAAGATGTTGTGTGAGGGTGTTGTGTGTGAGGGTGTTGTGTGTGAGGGTGTTGTGTGTGAGGGTTGTGTGTGAGGGTGTTGTGTGTTTGGGTATATTATGTGTTAAGATGTTGTGTGAGGGTGTTGTGTGTGAGGGTGTTGTGTGTGAGGGTGTTGTGCGTGAGGGTGTTGTGTGTGAGGGTGTTGTGTAGCGGTATAGTATGTTGGGGTATTGTGTCGTGTTGTTATGTGTGGGTATATTATGTGTTAGAATGTAGTGTGTGAGGATGTTGTGTGTGAGGGTGTTGTGTGAGGGTGGTGTCTGTGAGGGTGTTGTGTGTGAGGGTGTTGTGTGATTGTGCTGTGTGTGAGGGTGTTGTGTGTAGAGGTATAGTATGTTGGGGTATTGTGTGAGGTTGACGTGTGTGGGTATATTATGTGTTAGGATGTAGTGTGTGAGGGTTTGTGTGTGAGGGTGTTGTGTGTGAGGGTGTTGTGTGTGAGGGTGTTGTGTGTGAGGGTGTTGTGTGTGAGGGTGTTGTGTGTGAGGGTGTTGTGTGTGAGGGTGTTGCGTGTGAGGGTGGTGTGTGTGTGAGGGTGGTGTGTGTGTGAGGGTGGTGTGTGTGAGGGTGGTGTGTGTGAGGGTGTTGTGTGTGAGGGTGTTGTGTGTTAGGGTGTTGTGTGTGAGGGTGTTGTGTGTGAGGGTGTTGTGTGTGAGGGTGTTGGGTGTAGAGGTGTAGTATGTTGGGGTATTGTGTGGGGTTGTTGTGTGTGAGGGTGTTGTGTGTGAGGGTTGTGTGTGAGGGTGTTGTGTGTTTGGGTATATTATGTGTTAAGATGTTGTGTGAGGGTGTTGTGTGTGAGGGTGTTGTGTGTGAGGGTTGTGTGTGAGGGTGTTGTGTGTTTGGGTATATTATGTGTTAAGATGTTGTGTGAGGGTGTTGTGTGTGAGGGTGTTGTGTGTGAGGGTGTTGTGCGTGAGGGTGTTGTGTGTGAGGGTGTTGTGTAGCGGTATAGTATGTTGGGGTATTGTGTCGTGTTGTTATGTGTGGGTATATTATGTGTTAGAATGTAGTGTGTGAGGATGTTGTGTGTGAGGGTGTTGTGTGAGGGTGGTGTCTGTGAGGGTGTTGTGTGTGAGGGTGTTGTGTGATTGTGCTGTGTGAGAGGGTGTTGTGTGTAGAGGTATAGTATGTTGGGGTATTGTGTGAGGTTGACGTGTGTGGGTATATTATGTGTTAGGATGTAGTGTGTGAGGGTTTTGTGTGTGAGGGTGTTGTGTGTGAGGGTGTTGTGTGTGAGGGTGTTGTGTGTGAGGGTGTTGTGTGTGAGGGTGTTGTGTGTGAGGGTGGTGTGTGTGTGAGGGTGGTGTGTGTGTGAGGGTGGTGTGTGTGTGAGGGTGGTGTGTGTGAGGGTGGTGTGTGTGAGGGTGTTGTGTGTGAGGGTGTTGTGTGTTAGGGTGTTGTGTGTGAGGGTGTTGTGTGTGAGGGTGTTGTGTGTGAGGGTGTTGGGTGTAGAGGTGTAGTATGTTGGGGTATTGTGTGGGGTTGTTGTGTGTGAGGGTGTTGTGTGTGAGGGTTGTGTGTGAGGGTGTTGTGTGTTTGGGTATATTATGTGTTAAGATGTTGTGTGAGGGTGTTGTGTGTGAGGGTGTTGTGTGTGAGGGTGTTGTGTGTGAGGGTTGTGTGTGAGGGTGTTGTGTGTTTGGGTATATTATGTGTTAAGATGTTGTGTGAGGGTGTTGTGTGTGAGGGTGTTGTGTGTGAGGGTGTTGTGCGTGAGGGTGTTGTGTGTGAGGGTGTTGTGTAGCGGTATAGTATGTTGGGGTATTGTGTCGTGTTGTTATGTGTGGGTATATTATGTGTTAGAATGTAGTGTGTGAGGATGTTGTGTGTGAGGGTGTTGTGTGAGGGTGGTGTCTGTGAGGGTGTTGTGTGTGAGGGTGTTGTGTGATTGTGCTGTGTGTGAGGGTGTTGTGTGTAGAGGTATAGTATGTTGGGGTATTGTGTGAGGTTGACGTGTGTGGGTATATTATGTGATAGGATGTAGTGTGTGAGGGTTTTGTGTGTGAGGGTGTTGTGTGTGAGGGTGTTGTGTGTGAGGGTGTTGTGTGTGAGGGTGTTGTGTGTGAGGGTGTTGCGTGTGAGGGTGGTGTGTGTGTGAGGGTGGTGTGTGTGTGAGGTGGTGTGTGTGTGAGGGTGGTGTGTGTGAGGGTGGTGTGTGTGAGGGTGTTGTGTGTGAGGGTGTTGTGTGTGAGGGTGTTGTGTGTGAGGGTGTTGTGTGTGAGGGTGTTGTGTGTGAGGGTGTTGTGTGTGAGGGTGTTGTGTGTGAGGGTGTTGTGTGTGAGGGTGTTGTGTGTGAGGGTGTTGTGTGCAGAGGTTTAGTATGTTGGGGTATTGTGTGGGGTTGTTATGTGTGTGTATATTATGTGTTAGGATGTAGTACGTGAGGGTGTTGTGTGTGAGGGTGTTGCGTGTGAGGGTGTTGTGTGTGAGGGTGTTGTGTGTGAGGGTGTTGTGTGTGAGGGTGTTGCGTGTGAGGGTGTTGTGTGTGAGGGTGTTGTGTGTAGAGGTATAGTATGTTGGGGTATTGTGTGGGGTTGTTATGTGTGTGTATATTATGTGTTAGGATGTAGTACGTGAGGGTGCTGTGTGTGAGGGTGTTGTGTGTAGAGGTATAGTATGATGGGGTATTGTGTGGGGTTGTTGTGTGTGGGTATATTGTGTGTTAGGATGTAGTGTGTGATGATGTTGTGTGTGAGAGTGTTGTGTCTGAGGGTGTTGTGTGTTAGGCTACTGTGTGTGAGAATGCTGTGTGTGTGTGGGAGTGTAGTGTGAATGAGGGTGTTGTATTTGGATATGTACTGTGTATGGGAGTTGACTGAGGGAGTTGTGTGACGGTGGTGTGGGTGGGAAATGTGTATGTGTGTGAGGGTGTTGTGTGTTAGGGTGTTGTGTGTGAGGGTGTTGTGTGTGAGGGTGTTGTGTGTGAGGGTGTTGGGTGTAGAGGTGTTGTATGTTGGGGTATTGTGTGGGGTTGTTGTGTGTGAGGGTGTTGTGTGTGAGGGTTGTGTGTGAGGGTGTTGTGTGTTTGGGTATATTATGTGTTAAGATGTTGTGTGAGGGTGTTGTGTGTGAGGGTGTTGTGTGTGAGGGTGTTGTGTGTGAGGGTTGTGTGTGAGGGTGTTGTGTGTTTGGGTATATTATGTGTTAAGATGTTGTGTGAGGGTGTTGTGTGTGAGGGTGTTGTGTGTGAGGGTGTTGTGCGTGAGGGTGTTGTGTGTGAGGGTGTTGTGTAGCGGTATAGTATGTTGGGGTATTGTGTCGTGTTGTTATGTGTGGGTATATTATGTGTTAGAATGTAGTGTGTGAGGATGTTGTGTGTGAGGGTGTTGTGTGAGGGTGGTGTCTGTGAGGGTGTTGTGTGTGAGGGTGTTGTGTGATTGTGCTGTGTGTGAGGGTGTTGTGTGTAGAGGTATAGTATGTTGGGGTATTGTGTGAGGTTGACGTGTGTGGGTATATTATGTGTTAGGATGTAGTGTGTGAGGGTGTTGTGTGTGAGGGTGTTGTGTGTGAGGGTGTTGTGTGTGAGGGTGTTGTGTGTGAGGGTGTTGTGTGTGAGGGTGTTGCGTGTGAGGGTGGTGTGTGTGTGAGGGTGGTGTGTGTGTGAGGGTGGTGTGTGTGAGGGTGGTGTGTGTGAGGGTGTTGTGTGTGAGGGTGTTGTGTGTTAGGGTGTTGTGTGTGAGGGTGTTGTGTGTGAGGGTGTTGTGTGTGAGGGTGTTGGGTGTAGAGGTGTAGTATGTTGGGGTATTGTGTGGGGTTGTTGTGTGTGAGGGTGTTGTGTGTGAGGGTTGTGTGTGAGGGTGTTGTGTGTTTGGGTATATTATGTGTTAAGATGTTGTGTGAGGGTGTTGTGTGTGAGGGTGTTGTGTGTGAGGGTGTTGTGTGTGAGGGTTGTGTGTGAGGGTGTTGTGTGTTTGGGTATGTTATGTGTTAAGATGTTGTGTGAGGGTGTTGTGTGTGAGGGTGTTGTGTGTGAGGGTGTTGTGCGTGAGGGTGTTGTGTGTGAGGGTGTTGTGTAGCGGTATAGTATGTTGGGGTATTGTGTCGTGTTGTTATGTGTGGGTATATTATGTGTTAGAATGTAGTGTGTGAGGATGTTGTGTGTGAGGGTGTTGTGTGAGGGTGGTGTCTGTGAGGGTGTTGTGTGTGAGGGTGTTGTGTGATTGTGCTGTGTGTGAGGGTGTTGTGTGTAGAGGTATAGTATGTTGGGGTATTGTGTGAGGTTGACGTGTGTGGGTATATTATGTGTTAGGATGTAGTGTGTGAGGGTTTTGTGTGTGAGGGTGTTGTGTGTGAGGGTGTTGTGTGTGAGGGTGTTGTGTGTGAGGGTGTTGTGTGTGAGGGTGTTGTGTGTGAGGGTGTTGCGTGTGAGGGTGGTGTGTGTGTGAGGGTGGTGTGTGTGTGAGGGTGGTGTGTGTGTGAGGGTGTGTGTGTGTGAGGGTGTTGTGTGTGAGGGTGGTGTGTGTGAGGGTGTTGTGTGTGAGGGTGTTGTGTGTGAGGGTGTTGTGTGTGAGGGTGTTGTGTGTGAGGGTGTTGTGTGTGAGGGTGTTGTGTGTGAGGGTGTTGTGTGTGAGGGTGTTGTGTGTGAGGGTGTTGTGTGTGAGGGTGTTGTGTGTGAGGGTGTTGTGTGTGAGGGTGTTGTGTGAGGGTGCTGTGTGTGAGGGTGATGTGTGAGAGGGTGTTGTGTGTGAGGGTGGTGTGTGTGAGGGTGTTGTGTGTGAGAGTGTTGTGTGTGAGGGTTTTGTGTGTGAGGGTGTTGTGTGTGAGGGTGTTGTGTGTGAGAGTGTTGTGGGTGAGAGTGTTGTGTGTGAGGGTGTTGTGTGTGAGGGTGTTGTGTGAGGGTGTTGTGTGTGAGGGTGTTGTGTGAGGGTGTTGTGTGTGAGGGTGATGTGTGAGAGGGTGTTGTGTGTGAGGGTGTTGTGTGAGGGTGTTGTGTGTGAGAGTGTTGTGTGTGAGGTTGTTGTGTGTGAAGGTGTTGTGTGTGAGAGTGTTGTGTGTGAGGGTGTTGTGTGTGAGGGTGTTGTGTGTGAGGGTGTTGTGTGTGAGGGTGTTGCGTGTGAGGGTGTTGTGTGTGAGGGTGTTGTGTGTAGAGGTATAGTATGTTGGGGTATTGTGTGGGGTTGTTGTGTGTGGGTATATTTTGTGTTAGGATGTAGTGGGTGAGGGTGTTGTGTGTGAGGGTGTTGTGTGAGGGTGGTGTGTGTGAGGGTGCTGTGTGTGATGGTGTTGTGTGTGAGGGTGTTGTGTGAGGGTGGTGTGATGAGGGTGTTGTGTGTGAGGGGGTTGTGTGAGGATGTTGTGTGTGAGGGTGCTGTGTGAGGGTTTTGTGTGAGGGTGTTGTGTTGAGGGTGGTGTGTGAGGGTGTTGTGATGAGGGTGTTGTGTGTGAGGGTGTTGTGTGAGGGTGCTGTGTGTGAAGGTGTTGTGTGTGAGGGTGTTGTGTGAGGGTGCTGTGTGTGATGGTGTTGTGTGTGAGGGTGTTGTGTGAGGGTGTTGTGTTGAGGGTGGTGTGATAATGGTGTTGTGTGTGAGGGTGTTGTGTGAGGGTGGTGTGTGTGAGGGTGTTGTGGGTGAGGGTATTGTGTGTGAGGGTGTTGTGTGAGAGTGCTGTGTGTGATGGTGTTGTGTGTGAGGGTGTTGTGTGAGGGTGGTGTCATGAGGGTGTTGTATGTGAGGGTGTAGTGTGAAAGTGCTGTGAGTGAGGGTGTTGTGTGAGGGTGTTGTGTGTGAGGGTGTTGTGTAGCGGTATAGTATGTTGGGGTATTGTGTCGTGTTGTTATGTGTGGGTATATTATGTGTTAGAATGTAGTGTGTGAGGATGTTGTGTGTGAGGGTGTTGTGTGAGGGTGGTGTCTGTGAGGGTGTTGTGTGTGAGGGTGTTGTGTGATTGTGCTGTGTGTGAGGGTGTTGTGTGTAGAGGTATAGTATGTTGGGGTATTGTGTGAGGTTGACGTGTGTGGGTATATTATGTGTTAGGATGTAGTGTGTGAGGGTGTTGTGTGTGAGGGTGTTGTGTGTGAGGGTGTTGTGTGTGAGGGTGTTGTGTGTGAGGGTGTTGTGTGTGAGGGTGTTGCGTGTGAGGGTGGTGTGTGTGTGAGGGTGGTGTGTGTGTGAGGGTGGTGTGTGTGAGGGTGGTGTGTGTGAGGGTGTTGTGTGTGAGGGTGTTGTGTGTTAGGGTGTTGTGTGTGAGGGTGTTGTGTGTGAGGGTGTTGTGTGTGAGGGTGTTGGGTGTAGAGGTGTAGTATGTTGGGGTATTGTGTGGGGTTGTTGTGTGTGAGGGTGTTGTGTGTGAGGGTTGTGTGTGAGGGTGTTGTGTGTTTGGGTATATTATGTGTTAAGATGTTGTGTGAGGGTGTTGTGTGTGAGGGTGTTGTGTGTGAGGGTGTTGTGTGTGAGGGTTGTGTGTGAGGGTGTTGTGTGTTTGGGTATATTATGTGTTAAGATGTTGTGTGAGGGTGTTGTGTGTGAGGGTGTTGTGTGTGAGGGTGTTGTGCGTGAGGGTGTTGTGTGTGAGGGTGTTGTGTAGCGGTATAGTATGTTGGGGTATTGTGTCGTGTTGTTATGTGTGGGTATATTATGTGTTAGAATGTAGTGTGTGAGGATGTTGTGTGTGAGGGTGTTGTGTGAGGGTGGTGTCTGTGAGGGTGTTGTGTGTGAGGGTGTTGTGTGATTGTGCTGTGTGTGAGGGTGTTGTGTGTAGAGGTATAGTATGTTGGGGTATTGTGTGAGGTTGACGTGTGTGGGTATATTATGTGTTAGGATGTAGTGTGTGAGGGTTTGTGTGTGAGGGTGTTGTGTGTGAGGGTGTTGTGTGTGAGGGTGTTGTGTGTGAGGGTGTTGTGTGTGAGGGTGTTGTGTGTGAGGGTGTTGCGTGTGAGGGTGGTGTGTGTGTGAGGGTGGTGTGTGTGTGAGGGTGGTGTGTGTGAGGGTGGTGTGTGTGAGGGTGTTGTGTGTGAGGGTGTTGTGTGTTAGGGTGTTGTGTGTGAGGGTGTTGTGTGTGAGGGTGTTGTGTGTGAGGGTGTTGGGTGTAGAGGTGTAGTATGTTGGGGTATTGTGTGGGGTTGTTGTGTGTGAGGGTGTTGTGTGTGAGGGTTGTGTGTGAGGGTGTTGTGTGTTTGGGTATATTATGTGTTAAGATGTTGTGTGAGGGTGTTGTGTGTGAGGGTGTTGTGTGTGAGGGTGTTGTGTGTGAGGGTTGTGTGTGAGGGTGTTGTGTGTTTGGGTATATTATGTGTTAAGATGTTGTGTGAGGGTGTTGTGTGTGAGGGTGTTGTGTGTGAGGGTGTTGTGCGTGAGGGTGTTGTGTGTGAGGGTGTTGTGTAGCGGTATAGTATGTTGGGGTATTGTGTCGTGTTGTTATGTGTGGGTATATTATGTGTTAGAATGTAGTGTGTGAGGATGTTGTGTGTGAGGGTGTTGTGTGAGGGTGGTGTCTGTGAGGGTGTTGTGTGTGAGGGTGTTGTGTGATTGTGCTGTGTGTGAGGGTGTTGTGTGTAGAGGTATAGTATGTTGGGGTATTGTGTGAGGTTGACGTGTGTGGGTATATTATGTGTTAGGATGTAGTGTGTGAGGGTTTTGTGTGTGAGGGTGTTGTGTGTGAGGGTGTTGTGTGTGAGGGTGTTGTGTGTGAGGGTGTTGTGTGTGAGGGTGTTGTGTGTGAGGGTGTTGCGTGTGAGGGTGGTGTGTGTGTGAGGGTGGTGTGTGTGTGAGGGTGGTGTGTGTGAGGGTGGTGTGTGTGAGGGTGTTGTGTGTGAGGGTGTTGTGTGTGAGGGTGTTGTGTGTGAGGGTGTTGTGTGTGAGGGTGTTGTGTGTGAGGGTGTTGTGTGTGAGGGTGTTGTGTGTGAGGGTGTTGTGTGCAGAGGTTTAGTATGTTGGGGTATTGTGTGGGGTTGTTATGTGTGTGTATATTATGTGTTAGGATGTAGTACGTGAGGGTGTTGTGTGTGAGGGTGTTGCGTGTGAGGGTGTTGTGTGTGAGGGTGTTGTGTGTGAGGGTGTTGTGTGTGAGGGTGTTGCGTGTGAGGGTGTTGTGTGTGAGGGTGTTGTGTGTAGAGGTATAGTATGTTGGGGTATTGTGTGGGGTTGTTATGTGTGTGTATATTATGTGTTAGGATGTAGTACGTGAGGGTGCTGTGTGTGAGGGTGTTGTGTGTAGAGGTATAGTATGATGGGGTATTGTGTGGGGTTGTTGTGTGTGGGTATATTGTGTGTTAGGATGTAGTGTGTGATGATGTTGTGTGTGAGAGTGTTGTGTCTGAGGGTGTTGTGTGTTAGGCTACTGTGTGTGAGAATGCTGTGTGTGTGTGGGAGTGTAGTGTGAATGAGGGTGTTGTATTTGGATATGTACTGTGTATGGGAGTTGACTGAGGGAGTTGTGTGACGGTGGTGTGTGTGGGAAATGTGTATGTGTGTGAGGGTGTTGTGTGTTAGGGTGTTGTGTGTGAGGGTGTTGTGTGTGAGGGTGTTGTGTGTGAGGGTGTTGGGTGTAGAGGTGTTGTATGTTGGGGTATTGTGTGGGGTTGTTGTGTGTGAGGGTGTTGTGTGTGAGGGTTGTGTGTGAGGGTGTTGTGTGTTTGGGTATATTATGTGTTAAGATGTTGTGTGAGGGTGTTGTGTGTGAGGGTGTTGTGTGTGAGGGTGTTGTGTGTGAGGGTTGTGTGTGAGGGTGTTGTGTGTTTGGGTATATTATGTGTTAAGATGATGTGTGAGGGTGTTGTGTGTGAGGGTGTTGTGTGTGAGGGTGTTGTGCGTGAGGGTGTTGTGTGTGAGGGTGTTGTGTAGCGGTATAGTATGTTGGGGTATTGT